>CM053627.1:165849872-165887200 GCA_028646595.1 Phalanger gymnotis
CTTGACTTCTTAGGGAGGGTGGATGGGAAGGGAACAGGGGAGAGAGGAAGGGAAAGGGGGATGGGAAGGGAATGGGGCGATGGAGGGGAGGGCAGACTGGGGAACAGGGCAACCAGAATGTACGCCATCTTGGAGTGGGGGGAGGAGGAAATGGGGAGAAAATTTGTAATTCAAACGCCTGTGAAAATCAATGCTGAAAACCAAACATGTTAAAAAAAAAAAAAAAAAGAATGGCCAAACCGGGAAAATCTGAGCCCCTTCATGGAGGTAAAATGATACTTATATACAGAAAGATTGTGGGAGAGATTGAGGGGTGGTCAAGGAGTCTGGGATGACTAGAGCAACAGTTTACGGAGGGTCTCCAGGAGGAGTCAAAGGAGCATCTTAATGGACTGGGGTGACTAGAGGTTAGATTCCAGGAATGGGATTAAGGGTGGAAAGTTTCCTGAGGCAATTCATAGGTAACAATGTAGAGTTAGGCTAGGTTAAGGGTAAAGAATTTGGTCATTGATATTTTGATGGGATCAAGGGTGGGAAGTAGCTGGACAATAAAGGATTAGGCTAGGTAGATATTTGGGCCTATGGATAATGAAAGGTTGTGGCCTCGGGTAAAGTCCACATCAAGTGGGAAGATTTGAGGAGAGTTTAAGGGGGCTCGCAGAGTCTAAACCCCATCAAAGGCATTAGCATTAAGGCTGGTAATGGTGGTTCAGAAAAGCTTCTTGTAGAAGAAGAAATTTTATCTGAGACTGAAGTCAGTAAAGTCATGAAGCAAAGACAAGGAAGGAATACATTCCAAGCATAGACAATGGCCAGTGAATTCTAAGTAAATGTTCATAGTCTTCCCCAGACTTGTAAAATGATTATGATATAATAAAAGGTCCAATCTTATAAGCTGCAGAGAAGATATTGATCAATATTAGTAGAAGGATTTTTTTTTTTAATTTTGTATTATTTGTTTGTTTTTATCTGGTGTTCCCTTTATCCTTCTCTAGGCTGCAATGTTGACTCAATTCCCCTAGAATTTCTCTACCACAACATTGAAAATTCTTCACCTTAGAAGAGGTCCATCCATGGAATACTCATACTGAATTATTTCTTACAATGGAAATATCTTCTACCCCTAAGGCACCTTTCATTAATTGGCTGGTTCCTTTCAGAACTTCCAAATTAAGGAGGAGGTCCAAAATCAACCAGTTTTGCCCTTCTCTCCAGGAGGCACTACTAAGGAATTTTCAAAGGATTTTATCTACCATGACTGTAGCTCCTTCCTTTTATGCATTGTCTTCCCAATTAGAATGTAAGCTCCCTGAAGGCAAAGACTGTCTTTTCTCTCTTTGTATTTGTACTTAAAGAATTTGGTAAGTGTTAAACACAAAGTATGCACTTAAATGTTTGTTTACTGACTGAGTACACTGTTAAAATCACTGATCTAGTTTGTTTATTCATTTTTTTATTAATCTATTTTTTTCAATCACTCATTTGCTCATTTTTTTTCATATTTGTTCGTCTATTTAGCTTGCATTTGAGTGTAGACTGCTTATTGAGTTGAGTGGAAAGTTTAGAAGACAGTCTTCAAAGAGCTCAAAATTGAATAAGAGGTTAAGAAATGGAGGCAATGAATATATTTAGATCAACTTTCTCTGAATCTGTCTATGAAGAGATATATAAAGATGACATTAGAGAGTGGCTGAGATGAATTAAGTTTTCATTTTTTTGTGACTGTGGAGCCCATCGCGTATTTTTGTTTACTTGTTTGTTTTAAGTAGCAGAAATAGAGCCTCTGTTCACATATAAAGATTAAAGAGATACAGAAAGGGAATGGTTGAGTTTTCATGATTCCAGAAAATTGGTTAAGCTTGGTGACAAGAGCTTCCTCAAGGAGTTCCTCATCTTTGTCAAAGATTAGAGGAAAAGAGAAGATTGGGGCTGAAGTAGATGGATTTCGAAGTATAAAAAATAAGGCAGAGCAAAGAGCTCTGAATAGGTTAACTTAAACACTAAGCTAAATATTCCTAATGCTTATATGATATTAGAATTGGTGAAATATCAGAACAATTTACCCATTAAAGCTGAATAAATGCCTTTTTATAAGGATTTTTTTTTCATAATTAGACTAGAAAATTGTTGGCTTTGATAACAGAAAGCTTGAATCATCCTATATGCATCAATAACTTTAAGATTGATTCTGGGTACAATTTAATATGATTCTATTGTAATCTACCATACTTTGTACAATTTCGAAGGGCTCACTGCTTAACCATTTAGCAATAAGTAGAACTTTTGAAAAGGAATGGCATTAACGTATAAACATGGTTAATCTGGCATTTTATATTATTTACAAATCATTTTCACTCAGTATAATGGCCTAAATGAAATGAACTGTTGATCTTGGCCAGTTGATATGTAGTTAAAGCATATCCTTTAAAATATAACAAATAATCCTCAAACATGAGTGAATTTTGATAGCAGATTCAACTGAAAGTAAGATATTTAATGAGCCTAGATGATACATTATACATGTAAATTAAAAAAAAAAAAACTTAGAAATGGAGTTCCATTTTTTCTAAAATAATCATATTTTTCCTTCAAGTCCTACTTTAAGCTCCGCCTCCTCCATAATCCAAGACCCCTTATTCTTTTTCTTCTCTGAAGGCCTGCCTCATTTCCTGTTTGTTTGTTGTTGTTGTTGTTGTTGTTTTCATTACAAAAATAGGATTGGCATACTTCCAACTCACTGACAAAAGAAAATGACAGATAAAGTTGTAGCTTAAGTGGGGGTGAGGGAGCACTAAATTGATCAAAGCTCTTTACCTTGAGTTTCATTAATTGTTGACTTAATGCTGGTTTACAATGTTTGGCTTTCTAGCATGTTTATCCAGCTCCTATTCCTTATGATTACTGACTGTCTACTTTGAGCCCATGAAGTATTGAGGTGAATTGTGATGGAAACCAGAGAAAAGGAGATTATTTAGAAGTTGTGAGTAGTTAACAAATTCCTAAAGCTACAGTGAAGTCAAGTAGAATAAAGACTAAGAAAAGATCAATAACTTTTTGAGATTATTGGTAATCTTGGAGAATGCAATTTTATCTGAGTGAGGAGGTCAAAAACCATACTTGCCAGAGTGGATGAGTGAGTAGGAAGTTAGGAAAATGTAGCCATTGACTAAGTTTCTCCCTTTTCCAAATTTCATATACATACATACTTACATACATATATATACACATATATGTATATGGAAGGGAAAGGAGGGGAGAAGAAAGGATGAGAAGAGAGTAGGAAGAAGAGACAGAAAGACAGAGACAGAGAGAAAGACAAAGAGACAGAGAGGAAAAGGTGGTAATGATCACAGCATGATTCCAAAGAGAAAAGGAGCAATACTCTTACTATTGTAATTAAGTTTTAAGGACTAAAGATTCACGTTAACAGAAAATAGAACAAAAATTATAACTAGGAATTTTCAGGATTTAGGAAGACTTATTTGGAAGGTAACATAAATGTTTCCTGTAGACTGGGCCTAGATTGGGTTAACTCAAGATTTCTTAGCATTGTATAATATTGGAAGGAGGCAGCATGTTACTGAGGAAAGAACATTAAAAAGCTGCTTGCCACTTATGTGAACTTGTGCATGATACATATGAACAAAATTATAAAAAGCACTTTTTCTACAAATAAAATCAGATTTAAATAATTGGAGAAATATTAATTGGTCATGGATAGAAAGGGATAATATAATAAAAATGACAAATTAATCTAAACTAATTTACACGTGTAATGCCTTTCCAATTAAATTACCAAAAAATTGTTTTACTGAGTTAGGAAAAGGTAAAAACAAAATCCATTTAGAAAAACAAAAGGTTAAGACTATCAAAGGAACTAATGAAAAAAATGTAAAAGAAGGAAGTTTAGCAGACCTTAACTCTGTTATAAAGCAGTAATTATGAAAACTATCTGGTACTGGGTACAAAATAGAAAGATTAATGGAACAGAGTAGACATACAATTTACAGCAGGAAATGACTATAGTAACTTTGTGTTTGACAAGTATAAGGACTTAAATTTGGGGGATAAGAATTCATTAATTGGTAAAATTTATAGAGAAAGCTGGAAATCAGTCAGACAGAAATTGGGTGCAGACCAATATTTTAAATCATTTATCAAAATTAAAGCCAAAATGAATTAAATGTCCTAGAAATAAAAGATATTTTTACAAGAAAATTTGAAGAACATGGAATATTCTATGTATTAAAATTATAGCTAGGTGAACAATTTATGAATAAACAAGTGATAGTGGTATCAAGTCTAAAATGGATAATTTTGATTACATTAAATTCAAAAGGTTTTGTACAAATAAAACAAATGGAGCTAAGATCAGAAGGAAAGGAGAAAATTAGGGGAAAAATTATAGACAGTTAATCAGATAAAGGTCTTATACCTTAAATAGATAAAGAATCTTATATATTTGTCAAATCTGTAAGACTAAAAGTCATTCCCCCATTAATAAATCATCAAATGTGAATGTGCAGTTTTCCAATGAAGAAACCAAAACAATTCATAGTCTTATGAAAAAATCATCTAAATCATTATTGATCAGAGAAGTGCAAACTAAAACAACCTTAAGATATCATTTTGCACCTATCAGAATGGTTAAAATGATTGAAGATGAAAGTGACAAATGTTGGAGGGGATGTGGAAAAATTGGGACATGAATTCATTGTTGGTGAATTGTGAACTAATCCAACCATTTTGGAGAGCAATCTGGAATTATGCTCAAAGAGTTGTTAAACCGCCTACCCTCTGACCCAGCAAGACTGCTACTAGGTCTGTTTCCAAAGATTCCTAGAGGAAAAGGAAAAGAATCTATATATTCTAAATATTTATCACAGCTATTTGAATTGGAAATTGTGGGGATGCCCATTAATTTGGGAATGGCTAAACAAGTTGTAATGTATGATTGTGATGGAATACTATTGCACTATAAGAAATGATGAGCTTGATAATCTTAGAAAAACATAGACTTCTACAAAATAATGAAGAGCAAAATGAACAGAGCCAAGAGCACATTGTAAACAGTAACAACATTATTGTTTTAAGAACAACTTTGAGAGAACAAATCATTTTGGCTTTCATAAATATCTAAATTAACTACAAAGGACCTATGAAGACACTATCTGCATCCATAGAAAGAACTGGCAAATAGAAGTATGTATTTACATATACATGTAATACATATGTATGTATGTATACACACATTCCTGTCTAATCGTAGCCATCTCAGAGGTAGGAAGAAGAAAAGGAAAAAAAAAAGAAAGTTATACAATAACTTTCTTATATATTTAAAAGGAATAGTACATAATAGATTTGTAGTTTCATGTGCAATAATCTTTTTTCTTTCCATTCTGCTATATTATGGAAATGCTTGTTTTATTAAGTTCAGAATAAAATTAAAAAAGAAAGAAACTATCATCATTCATCTAATGGGTTACTTAAATTTAATTTTTTTCTAGTAAACAACTTCCCTCTATGTATCTTAAAGTAATGTTATGGAGAAGAGTTGTGCTGAGGAGAAGTTCTTTAAAATACACTTTGAGTTCTTTGAGGCTGTGTAGTAAATATTCCAAAGGAGGAAAACTTGACTCATTTACTTGTTTCAGTTTCCATTACTTCTTTATGGGGAAATCATTATTCTTCTGTTGCAGATGAATAAGGAACATTGGTTGAGCTTTTTGGAGTTTCTAGATTTTTTTTTGCAGTTTTAAAAGACAGAAAGTGAGACAAAATGTGGGAAAGTAAGTTATATAATTCTTCTTGCTGGAGTAGAAATTCTCATTTTTTTTAATCCATTCTCTTTTAAAGTACAGATCAGAAAAACACACACAAACCAAAGTACACACACACACACACACACACACACACACACACATCAATAAATATCATATTTTAGAACAACAGGTGACTGATAATACCACATTTCTGCACAATCTACTGCAAATCACTATTTGGGGAGAGATGGATATCTTCTGGTATCCTAATTTCTCATTTTTGAGATGATTTCACCAAATCTACATTTTTTTTTCTTAAAAAATGGCTTTTATGTCTACTGTACCTTAAACCTTAGAAACTAGGAATATGATATCCCTGTGATATAGGTAGGGAATGCTATTTTACAGATGCAAAAAAATGAGTGTTGGTCAAAGTCATGTAAATATTATTGTGGTTTAACATAACTCAGGGCTTCAGACAATGAAGTCCATGATCTTCCCATTCTACCGTGTTGTATATCCTAAGAATACCTGTGTATGAAGAGAAACAGAGAGAGAGAGAGAGAGAGAGAGAGAGAGAGAGAGAGAGTCAGAGAGAAACAGAGAGATACCCAAGAGACCTTGTAGACAGGGACTATTTCAGCAGTGTATGTATATCCCCTAGTTCTACCCCAGTGCAGACACCTAGTAGGTATTTGAGTAATGTCTGTTGAATTAAAGGATTAATATTTCTCTAAATAGCCGTGTTCCAACCTAAGAAAAGTAAATTAAATAGCGATAAATGTGGAGATTTTACTGTAACTCTTGTATCTCAGAGTTGCTCTCTTGACATAATGGTGTGCTTGGCATCCATTCCTGAAAGAATTCTAAAAGGCATTATTAATCAGAGAGAATGTGAGTGCTTTGAAAGAGAAGGGGAGATCAATAAGAGCCAATACAGGCTCATCTAGAAGATGTCAACCTAGATGCATATTGAGCTTTTTTAGTAGAGATTTACTTACCTAGTATAGATGGTGAATATTGTAGGTGTAATGTACCTGGATTTCTGCAAGATACCATTTAAAGTCTCTCATGGTATCCTTGTGGACAGGAGAAAAGGTGGAGTCTGAATGATTGAACATTTTTTGTGGAATTGGAAATTGTTGAACTAAGACTGAAAGCTTAGAGACTAATGGATAAATATCAACCTGGAAGGAAATTTCAGGAGTAATGCAGTTGTGTGATAAAGTTTCTTACGTGATTATTGTGGAAAAATAGAAACCTGTAGGATAGATGATAATACAGTTTAGGTGGATTTGACATTTGGTGCATAACTGGATCCAAAAAGTGTTCATTAATACCTTGATGTCAAGTTGGAAAGAGTTCTCCATTAGATAGAAATTTTTGTTTGGTTTGTACTATTGAATATTTTAATCAATGACTTAAAGTCATATGTGACATGTTTATTAAATTTCTAGATAACATGAAGTTAGAAAGGATAGCTAGCAAACTGCATTACTGTATCAGGGGAAAAAAAATCTCATCCTGGCAAACTAGAATATTAGGTTGACTCAAATAAAATGAAATTTGACAGGCAAATAGGAAATATTATATATGATATTTTGCTTAGAAAATAATAACTTCACATCTAAAGAATGTGGGGTGGGGCCACCATGGCTAGATATTTTGTCTGGGGTTTTTAGAAGACATCAAGCCAAGAGGATCTGGCAACAATAAAAGCTAATATGAATTTATAGTTGTAAAAAAGCAAGGAATGGCTTCCAACAATAATGAGTTAATGATCTCACTGTAATCTTTCCTAGTCAATTAAACTAAACTGGACCAATATGTGTTAAGTGACTTTCATGTGCTGTGAACAAGGCATTGGGGAAATGTTCTTTCCTTGAAGGAGAGTACATTCTACTAGGGAGAAACAAAACGTATACATAAATAGAAAGCGTAACATAATAAATATACTTATTTTTGTAACAATGGTGACTGTGGGAGGAACTCAACATTAGGGGAATGAAGTAAGGCATTTTGTAAGAGGTGGCAAACTTTAACCTTGATGAAAAGTAGGAGACCTAAGAAGTAGAGATGAGAAGGAAAAACATCCTAGGCATGGGGAATGGCCTGGGGAAAGACTTGGAAAGGGGAAGTGGAAAATACAGTTGAATAAATAATATATGTATTAGCTTGGCTAAAATACAGTGTATATGAGTGGAAGTAATATTTTTTTCTCTTGGAAAATTAATGGGGATACAGACTATGGAGGGCTGTAAATGTCAAAGGAGTTTGTATAAGGAAATGTGGTCAGAGGAACAACTGGAATATCGTGTTCAATTTGAACACCACAGTTTAGGAAGAACATTGATAAGTTGGAGAACATCCAAAAGAGGGCAATCAGGATGGTGAAGGGTCCAGAACAATAGAATAGATTGAGGAACTGAGAAGGTTTAGCCTGGAGAACACTGAGTGGGTAATGGGGGTGATAGCTATGTTCAAGTATTTGAAGGGCTGTCACATGGAAAAGAGGCTAGATATATTTTGTTTAGCCCAGACAAAACCAAGAGCAAAGGCAGAAGTTGGGAAGAAGCAAATTGACTTCATTATCAGAAAAAATTTCCAAGTAATTCAAGCTATTCATAAGTAAATGGGCTGATATGAGAGGTAGTGTTTTTTTCCTTCATTAGATTTATTCAAGCAGAAAAGGGTCGATCAGTTCTCAGGAACTTTGGAATAAGGAGGCTTTTTCGGGTATGAATTGGACTAGAGGATTACTAAGGTTCATTATAACATTGAAATTCTATGATTCTCTAGTGGTCTTTCCCCTTAATCAGATTCTGTCTAATTTTTTGAGTGATTTGAATGAAAATATGAAGTTCAAATCAAAGTGGTGCCACTGGACTAGAAAGAGCAATTTTAACATAACAGGATAAAATATAATAGGGAGAAGAACAAACATGGATTTAAAAAAGAAATAAGTTCAGAAATACAGGATCCAATGAAGAGGAAAAGGCAAGAGATCAAGAGAAAATAATATCCTGAGTGTTTTAATTCCCTACAAGTTTGATGTGAATCCACTTTATATTGCAACTAAAATCTAATGAAAACCTAACATAGTATAGGGACTCAACTTGTTTCATTAATATCCCTGTTAAGGAAATTCCCTCTAGCAATGGATGTGGGCACCAATGTAATTTTGCAAGTTTAACACAGTTGTTTAGATCACTAAGAGATTAAACGACTTGGCCATGGTTTGAAAGCTAATATGTGTCAGAGATGAGGCTTGAACCTGTATCTTTCTTGTTGCAAAGCCAACTGTCTACCACATCACTAAGTCTTAATATTAGTATGGTGGTCAAATCAGAAGATATTAGTCTTGTTGTATCCTGCCTTGGTCAGACCCTACTAAGAATATGTTGTTGATATCTGAGCAACATATTTTAGGAATGATATAGAAAAACTAGAATTTATTTAGGAGAGGGTTTAGTATGTATAGGATTTCAGATTTGGAGTCATGAAGGCCAAGGTTCAATCCTACCTCCAACAATGATTTACTGTTTGACCATGGACAAATCATTTGACTTCTCTAAGTCACAGTTGACTAATCAATGAAAATAAATGAAAATAGATGGCTCTAAGATCTCTTTTAGTTATAAATCTGTGATCCTGTAATCAAAAAGAACAGTATAAATGATGACTGGATTGTTTAAATGAAAATATATCTACAAAGGAAGCAAAAATCTGAATTATTGAAACAATAGTAATGGTCCCAGGAAAAATAAAATGATACATACTTTCCTCTTCTTGGAACAGAAGTAGGGACCTACCAGATCAGTATTTTTTATGCATTGTCAGACATGGTCACAGTAGTAGGTATTTTTGTTCAACCACTTTATTGCTTATTGGCAAGGGTTCAACTTGAAAGTGAGGGTGGGAAATAAGTATTTTTTTCAAGAATTGATTATATCTTTGACTTCCTTCTAGACTCAGGTCAAATGATATCTTTATCAAGAGAATTTACTTGTCACTTCTGCCTTCAACTTTAAAGGCTTTTTTCAATGACAACTTCTAGGATTATCTTCTATCTGCTCTGTACATAACTTGTATTCTCCTTGGTATATACATATTCTTCATCTCCATCTGTAAATTTCTTGAGGCCATAAGCTAAGTGTATCATTTTTTCTATCCTCAGTATATTACCATATATATATGCCATGCACAGTGCATTTTATTTGATCAATCTTTATAATATAAAAATGTATCAAGAGAATTTGTTTTAAGAAACTTATTCCATCCTAGCCTCTTATGAAGGTTGTTAAACATTTTAATGTGCATCTATTTATTTTGCCATCCCTTCAGAGATTTTTCTGATAGCAGTAGCATCAGAGAAATTTCTGATAGTGACGCCAGGACTTTCTCATATCCCCATACAGCAGTTTAGTCATCTTATGGACAAGACAGCTTTAGTGTTGAGCACAAAGCTTCTCTAGAAAGCCTAGCCAATGCCCATAATTTCAATGGATTCAAATCATGCTTCAGACATGTATTACCTGTCTGACTCTGTCAAGTGACTTAACATGTCTAAGTCTCAGTTTCCTCATTCGTAAGATAAGAGGGTTGAACTTGATTGTATCTAATGTTAATTATAGTTCTAGCTGTACGCACCCTGGCATGCTGGCATAATCTCTTTTAAAATATTTTGGGAAAGACTGAAGAAAAATGAAACCAGACAAATGATTGGACTGGCAAGCTTATACAGAAGGAAATATTTTAAATATTACTAGACTTTAAGATGTCATTAAAGAAGCCACCTTCACAAAAGTTCTTTGTAAAGATTTACACTAAATACTGACCTAAGATTTACTCAAGTTCTTTGACCTGCATGAGTCTTTCAAGAACATGTGCCAACAACATTTTCTGCCAGCCCATGCCGAAAGAAAAAAAAAACATTAAGGAAGCTGAGGACCACTGTGATGGCTGCTGATTCAGCAAATGCAATGAGTTCCCCAAACCCTAGAGAATGCTTACTTTCTGGTCACCAATGGTCAGGTCATTCTGCTTTGTCATTATACCTACTGCATATATATGAATAAGTTTTCCAAAGGAACTTCTTGAAGATGGATTTCTCCAAAGTGATGCCTTTGATAGAGAGTCCCCAAGTGCTGCATCCTTTTTTCTGCAGTACTTTCAGATCTTTGTTTTTTAGGTTTCAAAAATACTTTCCCTATGCCAAATTTTTAGGAAGATACAAGTATTATTATCCCCATTTAATAGTTGACTGGTAAAACAAAACAAAAACACTAATGATTTCAGTGATTAAGTGACCTACAAAGCTGATAAGTTCCTGAGAAAGAATTTGAAGCTGAGCTACTAGACTCCACATCCAACTCTCAACATTACATTTTCTCTGTAATCTCAAGTTTTTAGGAAAGTCAAAAAGCATTTATTAAAATCTGCTATGGAAAGAGAGTGAAGATGGCAGAGTAAAAAACAGAGACTCACTTTAGCTCTCCCAAATTCCCTTCCAAACTACATTAAATAACTCCTCAAAATGAATTCTGTAATGGCAGAACCAACAAAAGTACAGGGTAAAACAAATTTCCAGTCCAAGACAACTTAAAAAAAAGTATGTCTCACAGAAGTGAAATCAAAGTTCAGGCCAGGTAAGCACAAGTAGGGCCTCAGAAAGCCAATATTTGTCGTGGGAGACAAATGAATCAGTGGCAAGAGTGGCTTCTGGAGCACATTAATGTGGTCAGACAACTGGTCAGAAGGAGATTATGTGGCACTTTGCTGGCTCTGGTTGCAGGACTGTTGCATTGTTCATATGAAGTTCTAAATCACAATCCCAAAGTGAGGAGGACCACTAGCAGGAGTGGGGACCCTGGTCACAGTTCCATGATGGAAAAGAATGGTTGTAGTTGCTCACACACCAGAGCACAGGACACGAGATCATTGACCACACCTTTCTTTAGATCAAAACACCTTGGAAAAACTGACAACTTCCATAAATCCCAGAACTAGTTGTGAAAAAAGAAGCACAAAAAAAAAAACTTCACCCCCTGATATTTGGGATAGTGCCTCCTCTATGCTGGGAGTAAAGCCCACTTTAACATAAAGTTAAAAGTCAAGAAATACGCTTGAAAAAAAATGAGCAAACAACAAAAAGAACCTGAGTGTAGAAAGTTACTGCGGTGACAGGAAAGATCAAAGCAAAACTCAGAAGACAAAGCAATCAAAGTAGCTATATGTGAATTTGTTTCAGGCCCTGGAGGAACTCGAAAAGGATTTTAAAAATCAAATAAGAGAGGTAGAGAAAAAATGGGAAAAGAAATGATAGTAAAGCAAGAAAATAATGGAAAAAGTGAGTCAACAGCTTGGTAAAGGAGGCACAAAGATTAAAAAAAACACACACACACACACTAAAGAAATTAATATCTTAAAAACAGAAGAGTAGAAATGGTAAAAGAGGCACAAAAGTCCAGGGAAGAGAATTCCTTAAAAACCAGAATTGACCAAATGGAAAATGATGTATAAAATTTCACTGAAGATAAAAACTCCCTAAAAAGTAGAATTAGCCAAAGAGAAAAGGAGGTATAAAGGTTTACCAAAGAAAATAATTCTTTAAAAAATTAGAATTGGGCAAGTGAAAGCTAAAGACATTATGAGACATCAAGAAACAATAAAACAAAATTAAAACAGTTAAAAATAGAAGAAAATGTGAAATATTGTATTGGAAAACCACTGCACTGGAAAAAAAGATTGAGAAGAGATAATTTAAAATTATTTGACTACCTGAAAGCCACGATAAAAAAGAGCCTATACATCATATTTCAAGAAATTATCAAGAAAGCTGCCCTGATATGCTAGAACCAGAGGGTAAAATAAAAGTTATAAGAATCCTCCTTCAGAAAGAGATCCAAAATGAATATAATGTTATAATAATGTTATAATAAAATTCCAGATCTCCCAGGTTAAGGAGAAAATATTGCAAGCTCCCAGAAAGAAATAACTCAAATATCATGGAATCTCAGTAATACATCATTTAGCAGCTTCTATATTTAAAGATCTGAGGACTTGAAATGTGATATCCCAGATGTCAAAGGGGCTAGGATTATAGCCAAGAATCACCTACCCATCAAAGCTAAGTATAATCCTTCAAGGGAAAAAATGATATTTGATGAAATAAGGGCTTTTAAGCATTTGTGAAATAAAGACCAGAGTGGAAAAGAAAATTTTCCTTTAAATAAAAGAATCAAGAGAACTATAAAAAGGTAAACAGGAAAGAGAAATCACAAAGGGTTCAATAAGGCTAAAGTGTTTACATTCCTACATGGAAAGATCATACTTGTAACTCCTAAGAACTTTTTACCATTAGAGCAGTTGGAAGAAGTTTACATAGACAGATGTTACGGGTGTGAATTGTCTATGATAGAATGATATGCCCCCCAAAAATGAGTAAGGAAAAGGGATGCACAGAGAGAAGGAGCAAGGGAGAGGCACAATAGGGTAAATTATCTCACTTATAAGAGCTGCAAAAGAACTTTTACGATAGAGGGAAAGATAAGGGGTGGAGAGCTTTGCTTGAACATTACTTTCATCAGAATTGGCTCATAAAAAGAAAACAATACGCACTCAATTGGGTATAGAAATCCATCTTACCCTACAGAGAAGTAGGAGGTGAGAGAGATAAGAGAAGGAAGGGGGTTCGTAGAAGGGAGGGAAGATTCCAGGAGGTGGTAGTCAGAAGGAGGAAGAGCAAAAGAGTAAAAGAAGAAAGAGAGAGAGAGAGAGAGAGAGAGAGAGAGAGAGAGAGAGAGAGCGATGAACAGAGAAAAAGTAGAATTTTAGAAAATCCTTTCAAGACTTACATGAACTGATGCAAAGTGAAATGAACACAATTAGGAAAATTTTGTACACAGTAACAGCAATATTGTACAATGATCAACAATTTATTCGGTCCTGTATTTTTCTTCTTGTTCATCTCTCTGGTGGCTTTAAATAACTTTGAGAGAGAACTATTATAGTCTCCTATTGTTAATGTGTTAATAGTGACGTCTCCTTGCAATTCACCATGCTGGTCTTTTAAGAGTTTAGATATTATGCCATTGGTGCATATATATATTTAATAGTGTTATGTCTTCAATAACAATGGCATATTTATGTACAACAAAGTTTTCCTGTTAATCAGTCTTGACATGATCAATTTTATTATTTCTTTTTTTGAAAGCAATATCTTCTGCTTGTTCAGTCACCTAACACATAGAAAATTTTGTTATATTCCCTAATTTTCAATCTGTATGTGTCTAAATGTTTTAAATGTGTTTCTTTTATGAAAATTAAGTGCATTGAGTTACTAAGGTTTTTCAACCTTGTTGCAAAAATTGTGTGTATATCCAAAGCTTTCATTAAATTACATCCAATTTCAACCCCTTGCAAATGGGTTTCTACTTCCACTACTTTACCTAACACAGATTATCAATGAGCTACTGGCCTATTCAAATGGTGTTTTCTTTTGGGTTCTAATCTGCAGCATTTGATATTATTGGCTATTTTCTCTGACCAGATGTTCTTTCTTCTCTTGACTTCAGAAACTTCTATATCTTAATTTTCCCTTCCTTTAACCTTTCCTCTCTGCCCTTCACTGTCTCCTAATTATTTTCTTAAATAATGAAATGAGATGCTCTTATGACTTTCTTTCTCTCTACCTTTAACCTTACTAATCTCATATAGTACTACAGTTTCCACTGCTATCAATAACGATAACATCCAATTCTATGGTTCTGGTCCAGATTTTTTTTTGTAGATCCATATTTGCAACTACCTACAGGAAAATTCTACCTGAATATTCCTCTAGAATTTTAAGCTCAACTTGTGGAAAACTGAGGTGATTATCATTCCCCTGAACGTGCTTTTCTTTCTGATTTTTCTTTCTATAAATAGAACCAACATTCACGCAGTTCACCATATTAACTTTTCTATCCAATATCCTTTTGTATCATTTCCTAACTCTTCTTGATTCTGTCTCTATATCATCCCTCACATCTGTATCAATTTTTCATGTTCTGCTGCCACCATCCTCATCTAAGTTCATATTACTGCCTGTCAGGACTATTGCAGTAGCTTCCTAACAAATGTTTTTGCCTCTAATCATTGCTTTATGCAGCTACCAAACAATAAGACAGCTTCAGTACATAACATTCTGGTCAAGCTTCTCTTCTACTCAAGAATCTTTAGTGTCTTCCTTTTCCTTGCTGGATAAGGTTAAATTCGTTTTGTCTAGAATTAAAGGATCTTTAGCTGGAACCTACTTTTTCAGTCTTAGTTAATATTATTTCATTTCACAACCTTTATACTACAACTTAACATAACTGTTAAACGACGAGATTGGATAAGATGATGTCTTACTTTCTTCTAGTTCTAAATCCTATGATCCTAATTTCTGTCCCTGAAACATGCTTCATGCTTTTCTGTGTTCACATCTTTGCTTGTACAATTTTTTGTGCCTAGAATTTTTTCCCATCCATTCTGTCTGATGGATTCCTCTTCATTCTCTGAAAGGAATCATAAATGTCCTCTCCTGCATGATTATTCTCTGATTATCTGTCAATAAGAATCCAAGCTTCCCACACTAGAACTCATATAGTGCTTTTTTGCACCCCTCTAATGTATTTATCATGTAATAATGTATAATTTAGTTATATGGGTATGCATTGTATTCCCTTTCCAACTTCATAGACTTCACCATAGCAAAGACCATAATTGCCTCATCTCTAGCTCCTTGCAAAGAACAACCTTAGTATATGCTTTTTTAAAGGCAGGGAAACATAGAAACAAAGTCTGAATAATGCATATTACAGATTTTGCATATACCACACATATGTCAGTTTATAACAGCTTTAATTTTGTTTAAATTTCTTTCCTATCAACATGTCTCTTTAAATTAGTAGCATATATATATGCATATATATACACACATATATGTATATATATATATACACACGTACACATATATATGTAAAGAGGAGTGAGAGAGAGAGAGCGAGAGAGCGAGAGAGAGAGAGAGAGAGAGCGAGAGAGAGAGAGAGAGAGAGAGAAGGAAAATTACATAGCATTCACACCGTTGGTAATTTTTTTTTATCCAGCCTAGAACTGGTGGCATTTTAATAATAAAATTGTTCCATTTGATTTGACTGTAGTGCAACTCATTATACCAAGATGCAACGATGTTCATGTGAAACAATATCTTTTAGTTTGGTGGTAAACAGCTATTACAAGTTTCATTTAACTCCTGGATATATAAAATTCTTTTCTGTTTTAATATACCTGCTTTTCAGAAGACTTCCCTAAAAACAACTGTTAATAAATCTTTAAATAGCCATTTGCCATCATATTTCACACATTTCAGGGTATAGGCCAATACACAGATTAAGTGACATAGGCCTCAGAATTATCTTATGGATATTTAGAAAATTCTACCAACAATTGAAAATACCAAGGCTTTAATACTTTAAATATAACATCCAAAGAAGTAGTCATGAACAGTACCATTGTGATTGCTTCAGATGTAAATCTGAAATCCTCATTGGTGGTATTTAATTTGATATTCACTCAATATCTTCTTTTTCTGCCCTTCCTCTCTAACCAGATTGCTATTCCTATTTGACTTCATTTTCATCATCAATTTTCCAGATTTTCCTCTCTCTTTATTGTCACAGTGATTTGGTGTCTGGTTGCTTTAAATTTGCCTCTAAAAATTGCTTTGCTGCTTTTCTCATTTAAGATTTTCAGAAATCCCCATCAAGTCCAAGACAGATGTTTTAAATATTATTGATGGGTCATCTTCAATTTATCTTATGGGTCAAGACAGATGTTTTAAATATTATTGATGGGTCATCTTCAATTTGTCTTACATTTCCAAAGAAAAAATCTTTTAAGACCTTTCTCATAAAGTGGATCTCAATTTTTCTTCTATCTTGATATTACATTTCTCTGAAACATTTATTTACCTTTCACTCACTCAACAAATATTTGTCAAGTGCCTACTGTGTGTGAGGGGTTACACTGCTTTCATTACTTCAATGAATTTGATATTTTCAGAACTCCGGTGCATAATAGTAAAAAAAAAAAGGAGAGATAATAGCTGATAATGGATTGATTCCTTACTTTCGCAACATATCTCAAAATATTAGAGAGCAAGTCACTTTTAACAAAAAAAAAAAAGCAAGCATAGAATCAGTCTGAAAACTTGAGTTTCCTCAGCTATGACCCAATTCATATTTATAGCAGTATGTTTTTTGTTGTGCCAATAAAATTTTTAGGAGGCGATAATTAAAATGTTAATTAAACCTAATATGGAAAATGTTGATCCATATGTCTCTTTTAATCAACATTTAAGGACATTATGCAACATTCAGCATTACTCTATTCACTTTAATAATTATCAGTATTCTAATATAATATTAATAGATACCATTTACATAGCACTTTAGGGTTTTTATAAACACTTTATAGGGCTATAAATGAATCATGGGAACTAGGTGGCTGAGTGGACAAAATGCTGAACTTTGAATTAGGAAGAGAAGTTCAAATATGGTCTAGAAACCTACTTAGTTGTGTGACACTGGAAAATTATACAGCTTCTCTGCTTTGCTTTCCTCATTTGTAAAATGGGTATTATAGTAATAACACCAACCTCAGAGGGTTGTTGTGAAGATCAAATGAAATAATATTTAAAGCCTTTTTTTGCACATCCTGTGGTATACGACTGTTGCTGTCGAGTTGTTTCGATCGTGTCCAACTCTTCGTGACACCGTTTTGCAGTTTTCTTGGAAAAGATACTTTAGTTTTTTGCCATTTCCTTCTCCAGCTCATTTTTAAAATTTTATTTTATTTTTGATTCAGATGAGGAGCTGAAACAAATAAGATTAAGTGACTTTCCCAGGATCATACAACTAGTAAGTTTCTAAAGACAGATTTGAACTCATGAAGATGAATCTTCCTGATTCCAAGCACAGTACTGTATCCACTGTGTCACCTAGCTGCCCCCACAGTGCTTTATAAATGCTAGGTATTATTGTGACAATTTAATTTGATCATTATGACATCCTAGGGAGTAGGTGCTATTATTATTCCTATTTTATAGGTGAGGAAACTGAGGCAGCCAGAAGCTAAATGACTTGCCCAGGGTCACACAGTAAAAATCTGAGGCTGGACTTAAGTCAATTTTTCTTGATTGTCCAGTGCCCCATCTATGCTGTCACTTAGCTGCCTATTTATATAAATTCCATTTGCTACAAGTATGAATTATTAAGCACCAATCATGTAAAAAGTATGTCTTTGTTAATGGGAATCTAAAGACAAAATGATTTAATTCCTGTCCATCAAGAACTCATATTGTGTTGGGAGGAATAAAAAATATACACAGATAAATAAACGGAAGGCAATTTAAGGTATAAGAGAGCACTGGAAACCAGGGAAAATCTAGTTAGATTAAAATGGATCAAAAATGCCAAATATTTTGCTAGGTTAAATTAAAAATAGCTAGGATGCTTCAGAAGTGTCAGTCATTTGATGCTGAACAATGCTCATACTTCTGTCATGGAGCATAGAGCACCTGAGCCAAACTTTTAAGGAAGTTTCTGAGTAAGGATTAAGCAATCAACAAACATTTATTAAATGTCTATTGTGTACAGATCCTGGGGATACACAAAAAAGCAAAAGATAGTCCCTGAACTTGAGAAGCTTACAATTTAATTGGGAAGATAACAAGCAAAAAATGTATACATACAAGCTATTTATAGGACAGGTAGGAGAAGGGGTTCCTGTAAAATGTAGCCTTTTAGCTGAGAGAAAGTTGGGTAAGTCAGTGGGAAGAAAGGAGGAGAAATAGAGCATTCCAGGCATGGAAGATAGTCAGAGATAATGCATGGACCCTAGAGATGGAATGTTTTGTTTCTGGAATAGGTAAGAGACCACTGTCACTAGATTGAAGGTTACATGTGGAATGAGTAAATTCTGAACCTAGGGGCTAGTTTGTGTAATTACATAGGAATGAGAGGTAGAATATAAAGTTCAGGAGAAGGCTAGTAGTCCAGTTTGGGAGGAAAATACATTGAAATAAGCCTAGAAAGTTAAAGGGAGTGTGGTGACATAGTGGAGAACATAACTGAGTTAACTTACTGGCAATAGTCAGTCAATAAACATTAATTAAGTGACTTCTATGTGCCAAATGTTTTGCTTTGTACTGGAGATACAAAAAAACATCAAAATATTGTCCCTACCCTTTATTTGCTTGTATTGGTAATTAAGGTGGGACTTTTTCAAAACTGTTTTAGAATGCTAAATTAATTAAGTGTCTTTGATTGGGCCTTATTAGGTACAAAGCTCCAGGGCCACACCCTTTTGCTAATTGGGTGTAAATCCTTCAGCCCTGAACAGGGTATGAAAACCCAAAAGTTAGCATTCTGTCTGGGGTTCTCATTCAATTTCACAGGACAATCTATTTCCTTTGCCTTTATAGAGATGAACAATTTAGGCAGCCTTGAAATCCTGGAGGATAACGTCCTCTTGGCATATGACTGAGAAAATTTCAGTCACCTTTTATATGAGCAATGGATTCCTCACCCCTTTGTAAATCCCAGCTGGAAGAGAAACAGCATCAGGTGCTTTGCCAAAGGAAGGGAGACTAATAACATTCAGAACCACTTCTTCAGTTGGAACTTCAGGTATGAAGGGATTAACTGGGGTTAACCGTCTATGGCTTCAGCATTTCTTCATGATGGTCTGTTGAGAACACCACAGAAGTCTGCAGCTCAGCTCTGTAGGATCATGTCCCTATCAATAATCAAGGTGGCTCCATCAGCAGTCAGATGTTAACCATAGGTCTTTGTCCCAAAAACAGCCTTCAGGGCATCATATGCTGATAGTTTTCCTAATATTGAACCAGCCTTGCATTCCTGGAATAAGTCTTATCAGGTTATAGTGTATTATTCTCATGAAAAGTTGCTGTAATCTTTTTGCCAATATTTAATTTAAAAATTTTGCATCTATGTTCATTAGGGGACTTGGTCTATAATTTTCCTTCTCTGTTTCGACTCTTTCTGTTTTAGGAATTAGTACCATAATTGTATCATATCAGCAACATACCTAGCAGTAACCATAAGATCATCTCAATAGATGCAGAAAAAGCCTTTAAGGAAACACAACAACCATTCCTACTAAAAACACTAGAAAGCATAGGAATAAATGGAGTCTGCCTCAAACTGATAAGTAGCATCTACCTAAAACCATCAGCAAGAATTATACGTAATGGGCATAAGCTAGATGCATTTCCAATAAGATCAGGGGTGAAACAAGGATGTCCATTATCATTCCTATTATTCAATTTGGTACTAGAAATGTTAGCTTTAGCAATAAGAAAAAAAAGAAATTGAAGGAATTAGAATAGGTAAAGAAGAAAATAAGTTATCACTCTTTGCATATGATATGATTATACACTTAGAGAAGCCTAGAGAATCAACTAAAAAAATACTTGAGATAATAATAAATAACTTTACCAGAGTTGTAGGATCTTAAATAAACCCACATAAATCCTTGACATTCCTATGCAATACTAGCAAAGCCAAACAGAAAGAGATAGAGAAATTCCATTTAAAGTTACTGTAGACAATGTAAAATATTTGAGAGCCTACTTGCCAAGACAAACCCAGGAACTACATCAACAAAATTACAAAACACTTCTCATACAAGTAAAGTCAGAACTAAATAAATGGAAAAACATCAGTTGCTAATGTTTCAGCCAAGCTAATATAATAAAAATGACAATTTTACCTAAATTAATTAAC
This sequence comes from Phalanger gymnotis, assembly GCA_028646595.1. Lineage (NCBI taxonomy): Eukaryota > Metazoa > Chordata > Mammalia > Diprotodontia > Phalangeridae > Phalanger > Phalanger gymnotis. Next base: position 165,870,466 of record CM053627.1, read on the forward strand.
TTAGTGCCATACCAATTGAAATATCAAAATTATTTCATAGAGCTAGATAAAATAATAGCAACATTCTTCTGGAAGAATGAGAGGTCCAGAGTACCAAGGGAATTAATGAAAAGAAATGCTAGGGAATGAGGCCCAGCCATACAAGACTTTAATCTGCATTATAAAGCAGCAATCATCAAAACTACTTGGTACTGGCTAAAAATTAGAGTGGTGAACCAGTGGAATGGGTTAGGTACACAAGATGCAGTAGTCAATGAATGTAATAATCTATTTGTTGATAAAGCATAGAGTCCAGCTTCTGGGTTAAGAATTCACTATTTCACAAAAACTGCTGGGAAAATTGGAAAATGGCATGGCAGAAACCGGGCATAGACCAATATGGCACTCTATATACCAAAATAAAGTCAGAATGGTTTCATCATTTAGATTTAAAGGCTGATACTATAAGCAATTTGGGAGAGAATGGAAGAGTTTACCTGTCAGACTTATGGAGAAAGGAAGAATTTATGATTAAACAGGAGATAGAGAGTATTACAAAATGCAAAATGGATAATATTGATTATGTTAAATTGAAAAGTTTTTGTACAAACAAAATCAATGCAACCAAGATTAGGGGGGAAGCAGAAAACTGGGAAAGAATTTTTACAATCAGTGTCTCTGACAAAGGCTTCATCTCTCAAATATACAGGGAATTGAGTCAAATTTATAAAAACCCCAATTAATAAATGGTCAAAAGTCATTCCCCAATTAATAAATGGTCAAAAGATATAAACAGGAAGTTTTCAGATGATGAAATTAAAGATATCTACAGTCATATGAAAAAATTCTCTAAGTCACTATTGATTAGAGAAATGCAAATCAAAACAACTCTCAGGTATAAACATCTGTCCTGTCAGATTGGCTAACATGTCAAAACAGGAAAATGATAAATGCTGGAGAAGATGTGGGAAAATTGGAACACTATTGCATTGTTGGTGGACTTGTGAACTGAACCAACCACTCTGGAGAGCAATTTGCAACTATGCCCAAAGGGCTATAAGAATGGGCATACCCTTTGACCCAGAAATTTCACTTCTAGGGCTGTATTCCAAAGAGATCATACAAAGGAGAAAGGACCCTTATGTACAAAAGTATTTATAGCAGCTTTTTTTGTGGTAGCAAAGAACTGGAAAGCAAGGGGAAGCCCCTCAATTGCGGAATGGCTAAACAAATTGTGGTATATGAATGTAATTGAATACTATTGTCTTATAAGAAATGAGGAACAGATAGACCTCATAAGAACCTGGAGAGTCTTGTATGATCTGATGATGATTTAAGGGAGCAGAACCAGGAGAACACAACCACAGACACATTGATTCTGTGATGACTAACTTTAATAAACTTGGCTCTTCTCAACAGTGTAAGTTTCTAAGACAGCTCTAGAAGACTCATGATGGAAAAGGCTATCCACATCCAGAGAAAGAATTATCAAATCTGAATGCAGATTGAAGCAAACTATTTGCTCTCTTTTTTTCTTATCTTTTCTTTTTGGTTTTGTTACATCTTTGTCATGGTTCATTTCATTGGTCATAATTGAGAAAATAAGTTTAATGTGAAGGTATATGTAGAAACTTTATGAGATTACATGCCATCTTGTGGGGAGGGGGAGGAGAGGAAGAGGGGAGAAAATTTGGAACTCAATAACTTGTGGAAATGAGTGTTGTAAACTTAAAAAAAATTAATTAATTAAAAAAAAAAGAATCACTCAAGACCTAGCATTGGCATCACTAAAATATCACAGATCTTGGAACACTGTATATTGAAGAGCAAAAGAACTGTGCCTCTGGCTGAAAATATCATTCCCAGCAAAGCTAAGCATAATTCTGAAAGAAAACAAAATTGGACATTTGATCAACTGTCAGACTTATAGGACTCTGTTAAAAAAAATCCTGAACTCACTAGAAGATTTGATATACAAGAGCCAAGAGAAATATAAGGTACATACCAATGATCAATTACAAGGGATTAAATAAGGATAGAATGTTTGCCTTTTATGAATGGGAAATCTAAAACCTATGCCTAAGATTGACACTAGTATTTAGGTAGCATATAAGAAAGATTAGGATTGACCTGAGTATGATATAACTTCAAAAAGTAAAACCATTGAAGAACGACTAAAAGAGTAATTATCTTACACAAATGAAGTGCGAGAGGAACAACAAATACAGAGAAATTGGATGGGGAAGGAGGCTATAAGTTTTGGAAAACTATTTTCATCAGGAATGGGCTTCAAATGGGAATACACAAACACACACACATACACACTTATAACAGTCTTCTCAATTTAGCAAGAAATAAAATTCTAAGGAGATAAGGATGGGGAGAGGATAAAGGAGGGATCTTTAGATAGAAGGGTGAGGGAATAGGTTAAAAGGCGGATATAGGAAGGTCCTTTGATTTAGAGGAATGGGAGTATAAGGGAGGGATTGCTGGAGGGGGGATAGGTTAAGCAAAAGGAGGGCAAGGTAGCAGGTAGAAGTAAAGTAGAGGAGTTAGGAGAGAAAAGAAAAAAAGAGATATGCACAAACAAAAACAAGATTAGGAATAGAATCTCTTAGGGCAAGTATATGTTTACATATGTATGTATGTAGGTATGTATATATATATGCATATATATATATATATATATATATATATATCAGTAACTATATATAAATATTTCCATGCTCAAGTGTACTTTTGGGGTGGTGGGTAGGGGAGTGGAAGGGGGAAAAAGAATAAAGTAAAAAGTGAACAGCAAAGAAAAAAAAGAAAACCTACAAAGAAGCAAAGAAAAGATGGATAGCTTTCATCGTAATAAACAATATTTAATAAACAGGCTTTCTTGAAATGATAAGTTATTGCTATATATTCTGAACCCTCTTCTATGTTCTGCTGTGCATGTGACATTTTTCTTTTATATTTAAATTTATGTTACTTTTTCTTTCGTTATTGTATATTTAAGTTTTAGTATTTGTTTAAAATAAGAAAATTTAATTTTAAAAAAGAGTAAAAATATCATCTTCCCATATAGGGATGTAAACAGTTTAACCTTACCGAATAATCTTTTTTCTTTTCTGTTTACCTTTTTATACTTCAGTCTTACATTTGAAGATCAAATTTTCTGTGTACCTCTGTTATTTTCTTTAGGAAAGTTTGAAAGTCCCCTATTTCATTGAATATCCATATTTTTCTCTGAAAGACCATGCTCAGTTTTGCTGGATGATTGATTCTTGGTTGTAATCCAAGCTCCTTTGCCTTCTAGAATATCATATTCCAAGCCTTCCATTCCTTTAAGGTAGAAGCTGCTCAGACCTGTGTAATCCTGACTGTGGCTCCTTGATATTTGAATTATTTCTGGCTGCTTGGAGCATTTTCTCCTTGACTTGATAATTCTAAATTTTTTTTACAATATTCCTTAGAGACCAATTTTGGTTTTCTTTCTGGAAGTGATTGGTAGATTCTTTCAATGACTATTTTACCCTCAGATCTCAGGATATCAGAGCTGTTTTCCTTGGTAATTCCTTGAAAGATGCAGGCTCTTTTTTTTTTTTTGGTCATGGCTTTCAGGAAGTGTATTAGCAAGGCAATAATCACAATATAGACAATAGTTGTAAATATGCCTATGTAGCTCTGTATTGCAAAATATAAGAGACTATCCACATAGAAGGTAAAAGAAGTAAACCATTCATTCAGACAGCAGAGAACCAGATCCCAAAACCAATAAATCCAAATGAAACAGACCTTTCCTGAAGTCCTTTTTAGTCATCTTAAGTGGAAAAAAAAATTTGCTACATCTCTTTGTAGTTCTGTCACTCCAGAATCCATTTAGAGGCTTGATTTAACATTGGTCCTGAGGGAAACAGGAAAGCTCAGGCAATTTCCTGGCTTTTCTCTCCCATCTTGGCTCTACCAATCACATTCTTAAGACTAGATCATCAATATAATTATAATTCAAGCTCTGATTTGTAGAATTTGGTGATTTCTGAGGTATAAATACTCACAATGAAAATTTAACAATTACCTCTCATAAGCCAGTAAGAGCTGGGCTGAATTCAAAAAAAATAAAAATATAAAGTTTAATGATGGGAATATAAAGTCTTAAAAATGGGTTAAAAACTCACCTTCACAAGTAAGTAACAGAAGAATCATTTTAAAAGAATAGTTTTTCTTAAAAAGTGTCAGAATTTTAGTGTATTGAAAGCTCAAAATGAGTTTACTGTGAGAAGAAAAAAGAAAGAAGGATCAAGGAGTCACATAAGAAGAAGACAAATAAGGAGGAGGGAAAAAAAAAGCCAATGTCATTGAGAGGCATCATTTCTATCGATTTGTAGATAATTACCTTGCTGTACCTAGTTTTAATCAGGTAAGATATAGAGTGCAGTGTTTAGTTCTAGGGACCACAATTTAGTAGGGAGATTGGCAAATTATTGAACTTTAGAGGACGACCACTGGGATGTTGAAGAGCCTTGAGTTCATGCCATAAGGATATTAAATGAAGGAATGAGGGAAGATTAGATTGAAGAAGAAAAGACTCATTGGGATTGTGGGTAGGGACATCGCTCTCTTCAAGGATTTTAATGACTGTCACATGAAAGAGAAGTTAGATTTTTTTTTTTTTGGTCGGAGTACATAGAACAAGGAACAACGGGTATGAGTATAAACTGCAAAGAGATGAACTGAGGCATGTACTCTGAGCTGCTTCAAAGTCCAGTAAACTATCTTAGGAGGCAATAGGTTCCCATCCATCAGGGGTCTTCAAAAAGGCTGTGATGACTCAGGGATGTTTTAGAAGAGATTATTCTTTGAAACCAGGTACCCTATGATGTCCTTTCTATCAGAAATATTTCTGGCATACAACCCTGATTTTTTTGCCTTAGTTTTGGATCAAGGATTCATGTGAAGAAACTGAACTAATAAAAATCAGAGCATTTCACAACTTTTTGTGACCTTCGTCTACATTCTCTTACACAAATCTTTATGAAGGAATTTGTCTTTGTCTCCTTCTCTCTGTCTCTAAGTCCCTCTGTCTCTCTGTGTATTTCTCTCTCTCATACACACACACACACACACACACACACACACACACACACACACACACACACACACACACACACACACACCTTCCTGAAAAGATTCCTGATTAGAACTCTACCAATATTGAAAATTGCACCCTTCACCTATTCACCTATGAGTTGCTAGCACAGATTAGTCTCTGTAGCAGCTGTGGCTACCTGACTTATCTTATCCTAATGTGGAGCTATGATGAGCATAGCAATGGGTCCCTTTAAAGAGCCATAATGACAAACAGCTGCCATGTTCATCATTCTCATAAAACTCCATATAACTGGCTCTGACAGAAAGACTCCATCACTGGGTCCTTTCCCAGAAGTCTAAATCATTCAGAACTGTTAGTCCCTGTTACTCACCATGTCCACCAAGTTCAAATCACTCCTAACATGTTTCACCTGGGCCACTTATCTATATGAGTTTTATCCCTATAATTCAATTCAACCTAATCGATTCAACAACAAAAATCTGGATTTAAAACATCCACCTATTAGCAAATGCATTTAAAAAAAAAACTCATGTCAATACCTATGTCCAGTCTTTCAAATAGAACACAATTTTATAAGCCCCTAGATGGTAGAGAATGCTTTACTTTTTACCTTTATATGAAAGTATGGTTGTATAGCAGTAGGCACTTAAAATGCTTATGGAATTGAATTGTACCCTCTACTGGTATGGTTTTGAAACTGTTCTTCCACCCAACTAGAATATGGCTACATAATCACTGCTCTCTAGTCCTTTAACCAGCTCAGCCCACCCCACACCGCAAATGATCTCTTATTTCCTGCCCCTGAAGAAAGTTAGTCTTGTCAGCAAATATGGACTTAGTTGTTACAGATATCTCAGTGTCCTGGGCTTTGCTGCTTGCTGGGTAATTATCACAGAAGGATGAGGAATGCATTAAGAAAAGTGAGTTCTGATGCAGAATCCTTTATGTTGCACATTCAGTTGAGAGAAATAGTTTTTCTTCCTTTTTTTTCTTTTCTTGGTTGATAGTGTGAGCTTTTCAAAATCACTATTATTTTCCCCTTTATTGTTATGCTTTTTAAAATTCATCTTATAGCTAAAAGCTTAACTTTGTGATTCTTCAAAAAGTTCCTCCCCCGCTCACCTTTCTGGAGCCAATTCTCTTTCTTGAGCATTTATGTGTAATTATATCTTCTTTCCCCATAGAGTTTCTCTCCCTAAATGCTTTTTGAGCTGTTAGGCGGATTATCTGTCCCCAGTGATGCAAGTGTGGTAATAAAGCAACACAACAGAATTTCCTTTCAGTGTCTTCAATTTCCCAATTAGCAACTCATCTCATCAAACTCATCTTCTGATAAGAAAAGAAAAATAAGTAAACAAATGCCTGAATATGGAACCACTTGAAAATTTCCCTGTGCTCATTTCTCCTTCCCTACCAGCCAGAGCTACTCCATTAGTGATTGGTATAGGGGACAGTGGAAGAAACAACAGATTGACTGGATGGGAATGGGTAGGTTTAAGAGGATAATAAATGACTGTTCAAGGGAATTCATTTTCATGAATGAACTAAAAGGGTGCCTATAGAAACAAATAATTAGAATGGCAACTCTAATTGGCTGCTTCCAGCAGGCCATTGGAATGATTGTATTACCTCGTTATGACTGCCAGAGAAAAGTCACACACTATATACATAGGAAAAGGATGGTTAGATGCTTGCAACGGAAATCATGATTATTTTCCTGTTATAATTTAGAAAGGGTGAAAAACACTCCTATTTGGGCATTCTTGGAATAAGATCAGGGGGTTGGAAAAAAGGTTAACTCTCTTAAAAAGTGAATTATGAAAATATTAGAATATATTTATACAACTGAATCCTCAATGATGCTTGAAAATGAGTGCATTGTCATTATTAATTCTTTTGAATTTCCCTGAGATAATGTGATTCACAAAATACACATTCTATGCTCTTGAGGTTGTAATAATTTCAGTATACTTAGATGGCATTTTATGCTCACTTATTATAATAATATGCAGGACTCTGACATGATTTCTTTTGACAAAAAGTATATAGGTGACATCTCATTTTTTCTTCCTTAATAATTATTTTCTGTAAGGAAAATGCACTCATTCCATATTAACAAACCAACTTAGTTGAACAATATATTTTTCCCCTAATCCAATTTTTTAAAAGAGGTCCTTAATCAAAGTTTTCTAGAATTATGGATGAAGTTTAAATAAAGATAAAAGAACCTACATGCTCTACCATATCATGGGCTGGCCTTGGAGTTGGGAATATTAGGACTCAATCATGCCTCTGACATATACTAGCAACGTGACCTTGAGCAAACACTTTATCTTTCAATGCCTCTGACAACTATTTAAAATTGTAAGTTATAAGTGAATTGCTATTCTCCATCTGTGGACAGAGAAACACCTGAGTTTCCCAAAACTGACAGGATTACAGTTCTCACCAGCAGATGAACGTTTATACACACTTAGGCACACACCCAAAAGATATAAAACCCCTGACTTCCCCATCCCAAGCAATCCATAATTTGTACTTCATGTTAATACATGACATAAAGACCTATTCTAATGCCCTTTTACTCATGAATCAACCTCAATTTAAAAAAAAAAGCTATACTAGCAAGAGGCAAACTCTGTCAGGTCCTAACAATCTAGAAAAGGCTTTGAACATAGAATTGGTGATAGGATTCATTTTGCATCTCTTAAGAGAAAAAGCCTAAGTCTAAGAAAAGTCCAGAGAAAGTAATTTTTATGGAGATGAATGGTCATTGAGTACTGAATTGGATGACTCTTGAAAGCTACAAAGGTGATTTAGACATGTTTTAACTTCTCCAACTTAAGAGAACAAATGGCAAATCTTTGAAAATTTGTTGATCAGAGTAATCTCCAAATCAGCTCTGTATGCTTAAATCAGGCCTAAATGAAGCTTCCTCCCTTTGCTCCTAGAACTGTCCTATGTCGCCAAGCAGAGTCCTAATCTCTCTTCTCTGTGGCTTGCCATTGACTGAGCTGCATTATTACAGTCTTAGGGATCCTCTCTTTGAATTTTTCTCTTCACAAGCAGTTCAGTTCATGAAACAATGTCAGTGAATTCTCTGTTGAGGTTGTGTGCAAGCACATGTATCATATAGCCATGTATTTCTGTTGTATGATGGTGTTGCTAATATTTGTGGAGGTGTTGGTTTGCGTGTGTGTGTGTGTGTGTATGTGTGAAATCTTCCTTTCTGTCTCACTACCTTCTAGTAGTTCTCCTAACTAATAACTGTTTTAGTCCTACCAGGGTCAATTCTCCCCCTTTTAAATGTTCATTTCTTCTCATTTATAGAAATGAATAAATAGGCAAATAAAAAGATTTTTATGTAATTCACACCCATGAGTCAGGTACATTGCTTTTGCCAACTGTTTATCCTATTTGTACACCTGCTAATCTGCAAAAATTGGCACTCTGGTTTTGAAAAGGCCATTTGCCTCACACACTTGCACAGAACAAATGAGACCACTCAATGTTTGAAAGGGGAATTTCATCAAGAGGACTGAAAGCTCAATTTGATTAGAAGCCACCTGATCAACCTCTTATTACACAAAGGTTATTAAAACATGGTACTTTCCCGTAATGAGTTCACAATTTAGTAGGAGGGCTAAACCAACTATGTAAACATCTACCTCTGAGACTGAGAGTAGAGGTAGAGAAGAAGTATCAATGAAGTGACTTAAGGACTAAAAGGAAGGAAAGATGTCTTCTATGTTGAAGAATAATAGAAGTTCACGCAGAGTTTGTGGGATTTATATTGGGTCTTGAATGATGGCAACGATTTCAGCAAATGGGGACATTGGGGAAAAAGTGTCTCAGATAGAAAGAACATCAAAAATACTGCAGAGATGAAGTTGGGAGAATGTTTCTAGGCTTATTTTAATTCTGAATTGGAATTGAGTTTTCTAAACATTTACTAAACATTTATTATGCATGTGCACACATTGGAGATGTAAAGGCAAAATGGGGCAGTCTTTACCCTTAAGTATCTTGTATTCTATTGGGACAGAAATATGTCATTGTGTTCTAATTTGACTGGATCACAGCATTCATGGAGGGAGTAGTTATATCAAAACTAGAAAATAAGTAAGGCAATATTTTGGAGAATCTTGAATACCAGACCAAGTTTGGATTTTAAATGGCAAGTAGTGAGGAACCATTTAATGGTTAAAATATAAATATAAAATACAAAAAATAAGTTAATGGTTATTTTTTGGTCCCTGATGGCTCAGAGTGGATGTAAATAGTAATTGTTTCTCTTTGGGCCAGCAACACTAAAGGTCTTCCCCTCTCAATTTGATTTTTTAAAAATTATTATTAAAGGAGGCATCCCTTGACTCCCTTCTTAAACAGGCCTAATATAATTATTGAATTGGTATTGTCTCAGTCAAAGTGAGAACTGGGAAATGTCTTATCTTAAAAAGCCAAGTCTCTCACTGCATCCTGGGCTACCTGTAGTTGTCCTGATCTGGGTCACTGGACCCAAATGGTTCTGGAGGAGAAAGTGAGCCTGGTGACTCCTTCACTCCTTCACTCAAATCCAATTCACTCACAAGTCATGTCATCATTTCCCTGATGTCATGGTCCTCTTTGAGAACGAAGCACATACTACACACATCGTGGGGAGCCACTGAAGATTTTTAACCAGCAGAATACTATAATTAGTTATGTTTTAAGAAGACTGTTATGGTATTGGTATATAGAATGGTTTGGTATAGAGGCACTGAAAGTAGTTGAGAAATTCTTACAAAATTATATAATGAGTGATGAGAGTTTAAACTCAGGTGTTGGTAATGAGAATGGGAAGTAGGTAAAAGTTACGTATGATTTTTTGTCATTGAGTTATGCTTACACAGGACTTCACCTAGTCAGTTCATAGCTAGGTGGTGTACTCGATAGAGCACTGGACTTGGATACAGGAAGACTTGCATCCAAATTCTGTCTCACACGCTAACTAGTTGTCTGGCCCTGGCCAAATCATTGTCCCCCAGTTTCACCTATAAAAATGGGAATAATAGCACCTACCTTGTAGGGTTTCTATGAGTATCAAATAATATGAAGTATGAAAAATAAAATTTTCAAGCCTTCCATTGTTCATTGTTCAGTCATTTCAAACATGTCAACTCTTTGTGACTTCTTTTACAATGTTTTTTGGAGGGAGAAGGCAGGGTAATTGGGGTTAAGCGACTTGCCCAATGTCACACAGCTAATAAATATGTCAAGTGTCTGAGTGCAGATTTGAGCTCAGGTCTTCCTGACTCCAGGGCCTATGCTCTACTCACCATGCCACCTAGCTGTCCCTTGCCCTCATTTAGGATTTTCTCATCAAAAATGCTGGAGTGGTTTGTCATTTCTTTCTTCAGCTCATTTTATACATGACAAAACTGAGACAAACAGGGTTAAGTGAAGTTCCCAGGGTCAGAGGCCATATTAAATTCAGGAAGATGAGTTTCCTGATTCCAGGTACTTTATCCATTGAATCACCTGGCTGCCTAAGTTTTTTATAGCACCCTATAAATGCTAGCTATTGTTGTTATCATCATCATTATCATCTTCAATTTATGGAGCATTGTATTTATTTCTGGGTACCCTTTTTGTTTTTTAGCAAGGACATCAATTAAAGGGGGGGAAAGGACCAGAAGAGGGTGAATAGAGATGGCTGAGAGGCAGAAGTATTCTCTCTAGAAAAAAAAAAAACATACATACAACATGCTTTTGAGTTTAATCTGTATTATTAACATTTTCTCCATCTTTTTTTTTAATTTAGGCAATGAAAACAACAATAAATCAAACCTTGATTTGCACATTTGCTGACTTCTAAGGTATATGTTCAGACTGAAAATTTAACAATCTACTTTTAGAAGTTGGTTCAAGCTAATTCCAGCACAGCCCTTTGAGACCTTGAGATCATGCCATAAATGAAACATTTCAAGGAAACTTTAATGTTTTGCTTAGTGAAAACACTCATGGTCAGGATAAGTAAAAGGGGAATATGTGTTACTAGTCTTCAAGTATTTCGAAGGATGCCATATAGAAGAGAGATTAGGTTTATCTTACTTGATCCTAGAAGGAAGAACTAGGATCAATGGGTTGAAGTTACAGGGTCTGATTTAGGCTTGGTTTAAGTGGAAGGAGTTAAGTAGTGGACTCCCCTTCTTTAGAAGACTCCAAGTGAAGTCTGTATGAACACTTTTCAGGGTTATTATAGATGGGATCCTGTTGAGGGATAAATTGAACCTAGAGACCTCTGATGTCCCTTCTAAGAGTCTCTGATTCTATCAGCTAATTTCAAACTATGTACAGGAAAAGGAATGAATTCTATGTTTTATTTTCTTAAAAAAGTTCTGATTCTGAGCCTTGTATCTGTTTTGTTTAATTCCTCTCTGAAGAAATCTTTCCCCATAGTTGTTTCCTTCTTCTCCTTTAGTTTTGATAAATTACCTTCCTCCCTTTAATCCATAAACAAATATTTATTAAACACCTACTATATGCTAGGCACTATGCTAGACACTGAGGGTACAAGTACAAAGAATAAAAGTCCTACTACATATCAGGCAGTATGCTGGGTACTGGGGATACAAAGAATGAAAATATCCCTACTTGCAAAAATCATGCATTCTAATAGGGGAGAGAAGGATGTTCATGAATATATGCAGCGTTACTATAAAAATGAATGAGAGCAAACATATTCAAAGCAGTTAAATACAATCTGACTTCTTTCATAATGCCCAGGCTGAATATAAAGGGACAATATGTTGCCATTTTTCTTTAGAGCCCTGTCACCTATTCCTATGTGCAAACATTGTGAAATGCACACAAACTATCTGTATAGGCAAGGATTTTCAATAATATTGTAACTTAGGCATGTAATTTTGACTGTCTCTCTGTCCACAATAATGTTCTTCCTTTTAAACTCCAAGCAGCCTCTAAAAGGAACTTGTCGTTTTTTAGCTTGCTTTGTAGAATTCATGATGCAAAACCATAGGGAACTGGCCATCAAGCAATTTGATAACAATATTTCACAGAACATGAAATATTTAGGTGTCATCTTATTACATAGTTTAAATAGACATATGAGTTTAGGGAATGATTATTCTTATTTTTAGTATATGTTTAATGCATAAATATTACAGAAAAAGTCAAAATCCACAGCCCTTGAATTTCTTAGGTGGCTAGTGTGTCATTTCTTTGGTTTGCTTAAAATAAAAAAATATCTCACTTAATAGAGAACTGATGTTTAGTAACAGCCTATTTTTTTCTTCCTACTGAGCAGGATTTCCCCTTTTAGCTGTTGATGGCACAGCCTAATGTGACTTAAATTCCTTCTCAGCTGCAGATAATTTGGATAACCTTATTATATCTACCTCCTGGTTGTTTTTCATTCACCAAAGCAACCAATTCATTCATTTTACATATATACCAATTATCTTTTTTTGTGTGTGTGGTTAAAAATCAATATTTCTTTTTTTCTTTTCCTTTTTAAAAATTAATTAGTTAATTTTTAGTTTTAAACCTTCGCTTCTATAAGGTTTTGAGTTCTAAATTTTCTCCAACTCCTCAACACCTCCCCCAAGATGGCATGCAATCTGATATAGGCTCTACATATATATTCATATTAAATATATTTTCACATTAGTCATGTTGTAAAGAAGAATTAGAATCAATGGGAGGAACCATGAGAAAGATCATGATTTCTATGGTAACCTTGTGGTTAGTTCAGTTTTAGAGAACTGTAATCTGGAATGAAACCCTTCAGTCATATTTTTTGCTTAAACTTTGCACCCCCAACTTCTTTAGTGAAAAGTGATTTAAAAAGCTCTCTATACATCTTACCTTACATATCAGAGAAACCATTTAAAACAATCAGAAATGGTAAAAAAAAAAACCCAGTAATTGATTACTTCTTAACTTGGAGTAATAGACCTCAAGGCAATATACTTTTTTTGTGGGATATTTTTTACAAGTAACAGGCTGTTTTGTGTGATTTTCTGTATTAAAAGGAAACAAATGTTGCCATTGTCTTGAACTGAAGTTTGCAGGGTGTCTCCAAAAGTCTTAGCGTAGTTAATTAGTAAGTAGAAAACTACACGAAGATGTTTTGGGACATCCTATGAGAAAAACAAAGCAAACCTGGATAGCTTCACTGTTCCTAAGTCAGACCAGATGCTAGTCCATTGTTCTTCAAGAAGAGGAAATCAGAAATTAGAGATAATTAGAAAAGCATGTTGAATAGTGTGGTGATGTTGATGAAAATTGATGATGACGATGACGATGATGATGATGATGATAACTGATATTTATGTGAGGCTTTAACATTTGGAAAATCCTTAAAATATATTATTCCCTTTTTACCTGATGTTGAATATCATAATCTTTTTTTTCTCATTCTATACTTAAGTCACCTGGGGTTCAGAATGGTCAAGAGTCTTGCCCATGGTCAAGTTTTTAAGTGGCAGAGCCAAGATTCTACGTCCAGCAGTCAGTTTCTTGATGTATGCGATAATGGTCAGTGTAAAGCTTGGGATAAGGATGCTCATCAAAAAAGGGGGGGACAGGGTTATTGTATAGGACTTTCACACTTGTGATACATTGAGTCCCCATCTTAAAATGGGAACATTTATTCACTGGCTGGCTTAATAGGCTGATAGTCTCAAATTTAGAGATATCTCCATTCTAAATGCTCATATGGATTATTTGCCTGACTTGTGGTCAAGCCTTCCAATCTCATGTTGGTCTGATCAGCCATAGTCAAGATACACTGTACATTGACCCTGATATAGTGATGTCATTTTGGTCCTCTCTGAGGATGAAGGACAAAAACCAACCAACTCCCTGAGTTAATATCTGAGTATTAAAGGTAATAAGGGACTTCAAAATTTTGTCTCTAGTGAAAACCACATATTGAGGAAAGTGAAATGTGGAAAGGTATAGCATTGTCTGGGTCTCATGCAAGTGAGAGAAAGTTCATTGCATCACAAGGAATCAAATCCCCCTCCTATCACTCTAATCTCTTCATTTTCAAAAGTACTACCATCATGTTCCAAGATGAAATCTTTAGTTAAAAGAAAACATTAGCTAATACAAAACAAATCATAGTTGTTCAGAATTATTGCTTCACATTGAGCACTCAAGCATTTCCCTTTTTCATCAATACCCTTTACCACAGCCTTGCTTGTACAAGAAACTACTCAACAGTTCTAGGTTGGAGTAACTACCTCAATGAAGTCCCCTATATTGACTTCCCTAGGTCTAGAATGAGGCAGCTAGGTGGCAGAGTGGATAGAGTGCCAGGCTTGGAGTGAGGATGATTCATCTTTGTGAGTTGAAATATGTCTGCAGATACTTTCTAGCTGTGTGACCCTAGACAAGTCACTTATTTCTGTTTGCTTCAGTTCTCTCATCTGTAAAATGAGCTGGGGAAGGAATGGCAAACCACTCCAATATCTCTGCCAAGAAAACCTCCAATGGGGGTCACAAAGAGTCAGACACTAGAAAATTACTGAGCAGCAACAAAGGCCTTGAATGTTCTCATTCTTCATTTCTGACTCCAAAAATTTCAGATTCAGCGATAGCACAACTTTTTTTTTTTCATACGTTGGCATTTATTAAGTTCAAGAACAGGTTATGAAGGAGTTGGGGGTGGGGGGTCTAGGGGAGAGGGAGGAAGGGAGGAGACAGGGAGACAAGAGCCTCTCATCTGTGTCTGCTCTAGACGGGGTTGATCCTGATTTCTGAGCCTTGGTCCAGGGCACACAACAAAGTAAGCGATAAGATGAGGTTCGAGGGGGCACGGGTTTAGGAAAACATGGTGGGGAGTGGTGGCCAGAGTTACACATCCAACCAGAGGTGGGGGCAGGGATTCTCCTTGGATCAGCAGCACTGCTTCTTTTTAGGAATTGAAGCATAGTGATAAGTTCCATCACACTTATAAAACGTTTTTGTAGTTAAAAGTCTTTGTGCTAAAGAATTCTTTCATCACCTCTCTAACTTCTTGTACTTTGCTTCTAGTTACATTGAATATGCATCCAACTTGTAAGCTGCCTGCTGAAGAGCTACGACTTGCTCCTCAGTTAGAGTGCTCTGATCCAGATAATGCTGAAGTGCTGCATATTTCTGGTTTAAGTCCTTTAGGTTTCTACTTACATTTACTGCAGTATCTTTCATTTCTAGATACTTCAAGCCAGTCAGATTGTTCATATTTTCCAGAAGTTTATACTCTTTACTGGCAGGTGTCAGCTAGCCCATCAGGTACATGGCCATTTTGGAGAACATGTCCTGGCACAGCACCCTGATGTCCCCCTCTGTGGGCTCCATGGCCTCCTCGGCAGTCTCCACCACGGCATCATCTAGGCCGGGGAAGGGAAGAAGGAGAAAAGATGGAAGAAGGATGGGGATGGGGAAGGAAGGGTAAGGGGAGGGAGAGGGAAGAGAAGGGAGAGGGGCAGGAGTAGAGGGGAAGCTACAGCACAACTTTTGAAAGAGATTTTTTCTCATCTCGTTTTTTCCTCTCCATAACATGCCTTCAGGGTTACCTTGTATCTGCTTTGTTTGTCTTTGTATGTGCATATGTATACAAATACATATGCACACATGTTTTCTCCCCCATTAGAAATTAAACTACTTATGGGGAAGCACTTTTATTTTTACCTTTGTATTGTCAGTTCACAGCACATTAAGTAGCACATAGACATACTTAATCAATGATTGTTGTGTTGATAGATTGCTTGATCGGTTAGGATTCTTTTTTTTGTTTTATTTATTTTGTATTTTTATTTATTTTGTTAAACATTTCTGTATTATTATTATTAATTTAATATTTTTAGTTTTCAGCATTGATTTCCACAAGATTTTGAATAACAAATTTTCTCCCCATTTCTACCCTCCCCCACACTCCAAGGTGGCATATATTCTAATTGCCCCATTCCCCAGTCAGCCCTAGTTTCTGTCACCCTACTCCCCCCAACCCCCTTTTCCCTTACTTTCTTGTAGGGCAAGGTAGGTTTCTATGCCCCATTGCCTGTATATCTTATTTCCAAGTTGCATGCAAAAACTTTTTTTTTAACATCTTGCTTTTAAACCTTTGAGTTCCAAATTCTATCCCCTCTTTCCTCCCCACCCACCCTCCCTAAGAAGGCAAGCAATTTAACATAGATCAGATATGTATCATTATGTAAAACCCTTCCACAGTCATCCTGTTGTGGAAGACTAGCTATATTTTGCTTGCTCCTATCCTATACCCCTTTATTCAATTTTCTCCCTTAACCATGTCCCTTTCTGAAAGTGCTTACTTTTGATTACCTCCTCCACCTATCTGCCTTCCCTTCTATCACCCCCCCCCCTTTTTTATCCCCTTCCTCCTTCTTTCCTGTGGGGTAAGGTACCCAATTGAGTGTGTAAGTTATTCCTTCCTGAGGTCAAATCTGATGAGAGCAAGATTCACTCATTCCCCCACACCTGCCACCTCTTCCCTTCCAATGCACTGCTTTTTCTTGCCACTTGTATGTGAGATAATTTACCCCATTCTGTTTCTCCCTTTCTCCCTCTCTCAATATATTCCTCTGTCATCCCTTATTCATCTTCAACTCACCCTGTGCCCTCTGTCTATACATACATATATATATA
>CM053627.1:165887700-165926661 GCA_028646595.1 Phalanger gymnotis
TGTGTGTGTATGTATGCATGTATATATACATATTTTATATTTTATTTATTACTTTAAATAGCAAGTGAGACATATTATCTCATTTGTTCTTGGCATCAACACTTTAAAATATCTGGTGAAGTGTTATTGTTATAATTCCTATTTTAAAGATGAAGAAAGTGAATCATATAAGGGCTAATATCAAAAAGGTAGGTATATCCAGAATTTGAACTCTGATCTTTTGACTCTTTCACAGATCTATTTCCACTATGCTTACGGAATCAAATGCAAAAGAGCTAAGCCAGGACATAGATTGTCTTTGAACTTGGAAGAAATATTCCACAGATTACAATCTAAATGTTATGGAATAGACATTATTTTAAAATTACCCTAAACACTAGTCTTCTGCTAATATCCAATTAATGAAGCAATTGTTTCATCAGGAAGTATTTTTAATTTCATTTTTGTTCATTGAGATTTTCGAGTTTAATTTTGCCCAAGGCTATATAGTACTTTCTTATGGTCTTATGCTAATAAGCAACCACCTCTGAAGTAATTAATATGCCACTAATATTTCCAGGGCTTTTAAGGTTACATTTTAAATTAATAAGGCTCTCCAAAGTTCTCATTGAAAACAATTCAACTGATTGTCACAAACTACACTGTCTAAACCAGTACTTTTAAATTATGTCTCATAAAATGAAGAATTTCATTTTTCTATCTAATCTTCAGTATAGTTTTTCTTTGCAATTAGAAACAAATGTTTCTTGTGCATTCTCCTATATTTTTGAAAAAAAACCCTTCCTAGATCATAAGCCTCTTGAGTACAATAACCATGAATAGTTTATTTTTTGCCTTTGGGTCTTATAAATAACTTTTTCTGTAATACAAGTAAAAAGTAATTTGTATTCTCTGAAAGAGCCCAGTATCTCTCCAGTCTCTCTGAACTATCAATATGGTGCATTGTCTAATCTTCCTCATTCTGTAACCAATTTGCCATGTCAACATGATAGTTTGCCCTTCTAGGTGTCAATTTCTAGAAACAAAGAACACAGGAAGGGATTGTATATAGAGATCGTCTAATCTTAAACTTTCAATTATAGATGAAATACTTCAAGGGCCAAGAGAGAGGTTGCAGATAATAATGCCAGAACTGCAGGATGAGAGACTATTCCAGTGTCCTTTGGAGATATTATCTAACAGGTTTTTTTTCCCATGATGATCTGTGTTTCTACCAATTCCTCAGAAATTGGTGGTATTCCTGTATGATTTTGATTAGAGCCAATTCTTTTTTTGAGGATCATAAATCAGCATTTATTATTTAAGTTCAAGAACAGGTTAAAAAGGGATTGGAGGAGCCCTAGGGGAAAGGGAAAAAGGGAGGAGACAAAGAGACAAGAGCCTCTCATCTGTGTCTCCTCTGATGGGGTTCGACCCTGATTTCTGAACTTTGGTCCAGGGCACACAACAAAGAATACCATAAGATGAGGTTACAGGGGGTACATATTTAGCAAAATATCAAGGAGTGGCGGAAGTCACACCTCCAACCAAAGGTGGGGGCTAGGATTCTCCTTGGACCAGCAGCACCGCTTCTTTTAGAAATTGAAGCATAGTGATAAGTTCCATACCACTTATTTCACCTCTTATGAAACATTCTTGTAGTTAAAGTCTTTGTGCTAAAGAATTCTTTCATCACCTCTCTAACTTCTTGTACTGTGCTTCTAATTTGTTTGACTATGCATGCAGGTTGTAAGTTGCATTCTCAAGAGCTACTACTTGCTCCTCAGTTAAAGTGATCTGATCCAGATAAGGCTGAAGTGCTACATATTTCTGTTTTAAGTCCTTTAGGTTGCTATTTATGTTCACTGCAATATCTTTCATTTCTAGATACTTCAAGCTAGTCAGTTCATATCATCCAGAAGTTTATCATCTTCAGTGGTGGCTGTCAGCTCACCTGTCAGCCATTTTGGAGAACGCTTCCTGACACAGCCCTGTGATATCCACCTACACAGGCTCTGTGGCTTCCTTGACCATCTCCATTATGGTATCCTGTAGTCCCAGACACCCCCTTGGGCTGCAGGGATGCCCTTGGCCATAGCCAACATGCCTGAGCCTTCTAAGATCCCTTAAACAGTCCACATGCCTTCTAAGCCAACTCTTAATTATCCACATTTCTGCTTATTATGAACAAATTTTACTTTCTTAATGTTTTTGATGATATCATCACTAACCCTGCTCCATTCAGTACTTTATTAAACATAAACTGGATCTTGAATCCTTAAAGGCCCAAAGAGGAAGCAGTTAAGGGAAATCAATTATTTTTATCATCTTCCCTCTCCTGAACCCCACCCCAAATTTAAACCTAAAAGTTTAGAGGAAAATGGCAATTCTAGTTAAAGCTGGTAGAATTTAGTGTTTATCTACTGAATTAAACTTGAAAAGAGTACTGAAAAAAAGAGTGTTAGATTTAAAGACCTCATTCAGTTGCCCTGGATCAGCAACTTAACTTCTCCAGTCTCTTTATCTGTAAATGGTTTTAACAACATGTATGATAACATGTCAGAGGGTTGTTGAACAATTAAGTGAAATATGTTGTCAGGCACTTGGCCAACCTAAAGAGCTGTACAAAAGTCAGCTATCTTTATCACTGCAACTGCCTGGGTGGTGAAGCCATCTCCAGCATGAAACTGGTTACAGATTGGAGCTAGATTATGAGATCATATTAAAGGAATATTAAGAGAGTTTCTCATTTTTCAATGACATAGTCTTCACAATGTTGTTTGATGGTCATCTCAGGAAGCCTTCAAATTCCCAGTATAATATACATGTCAATATTCAAACTTAAAACATACGCATGCATGCACACATATACACACGCAATTTCTAAAGTTAATTTGAGTTTTGCTTTAAGTTTTATTTATTCATGATTTTGTCTTATCTAGAGATATAGCACTTTTTCTGTTGTCCTGCACAGCTGAAAGATCACAATAGTGAAATCATTGACTGTTACAGCTAGAAGAGATCTTAGGAATCATCTAGTTATATACGAGTCTATCCCACGCCACCTTTAACAGATGAAAAAACCTGAAGTTCAGTAGGGTGACATGCCCAAGACTCCAGAGCTAATTAACAATAGAATTACAGATAAAACACATATATACTCATTTCCAGTCTCATAGTTTTTCCACCACGCTATGTTAATTGCCTTGAAGAAAGTATTAAGTTAGTTGTCTTGACATATTTTCCTATTGAAAGACCCTCTGTGATCTGATCTCAAACAATTTTTCCACTTTTTCATCTCAATTTCCTATACTACACCTAGGCAACTAAGGGCCTGCCTTTCCTTCCATATGACCTTCTCACCATGCTCCTCTTCATTTGTCCAAATTTATTTTCTAAGACCTCCTTCCTGTCTATATACTCTGGAAAGAGACAAGAGCAGCTCACAGTAATTTTTCACATTTAGTAGCACTCATTACCTATAACAAAGTAATTTGCATTATATTATTTAACTTTTTCTATCACTATGTAAATTTTATTTGTGCATATTGTGTATCTTGTTCCCTTAAGGAAACTGCAATATCCTTAAAAATAAGAACTTTATTATACTTTTATGCTGTAGAGTGCTTACCCTAGTGTTATGCACATAGCCAGCTCTCAATAAATGTTTTGCTGAATGAATGAAAGACTGGATGGGAGATTAGATGGATGAAAGAATGAATGAAATGTGAGGCATTATTGCAAATAGAAACAGAATTAAAGCATGTGTTTATGTTTAGAGCACATGTATATACATATATATATGCATATATATATATATATATACTTACAAATTGAGTTAATAATGGAGTACTAGATAGACTTGGTAAATTTTATTTTTTTATTTTAAAAATTATTATTTTTTTACATTTTGAGTTTACATTTTCTCCTTCCCTCTGCCTACTGACAAGGCAAGAAATATGATATCAACTATATATGTGAAATCATACAAAACATATCTGCATATTATACATATTGCAAAAAAACCCGGAAAAATGGAGGAAAATAGATTCGCACTCAGAATTCATCAGATCTCTCTCTTTCTCTCTCAAGTTGGATAGCATTTTTCATAACAAGTCCTTTCATTGTATTGGATCATTGTATTGATCAGAGTAGCTAAGTCTTTTATAGTTGATCATAATTAAAATATTGCTGTTAGCCTGTACAATGATCTCTTGGTATTGTTTATTTCACTTTGCATCAGCTCACATAGGTCTTCCCAAATTGTTTTTTTTTTATTGAAACCTACCCCCTCCTCATTCTTAATAGCATAATACTGCAATTTGTAAAAACATTCCCCAATTGATGGAAATCCCTTTAATTTTGTAGCCTTTTGGGTGAGCAGAAATCCCCTAGGGGCTAGACTCCCCATCCCCTCTGTAACAGGTCCATCGTTGCTTATCCCAGCTCAGCACCACGTAAGCTGCCAAACCCCTACAGCATCCAGCTGTCAGCACCTAAAGCTTGAGCAAACAAAGACAGTGACTAGGTCCCTGGCCACCAGCACAAGAAGCTTGGGTCAGTGCCCCCTGTGTTCCAGCCAGAAAGCTCAACTCTAAAAGACAGGAATTAGTCAAACACTATGAGCAAAAAGCAGAAACAGACAATGACTATAGATTCTTAATGTGAGGACAGGGAAGATCAAGGCACAAATTCAGAAGAGGACAACATGGTCAATATACCCACATCCAAAACCCCAAAGGGGAATATGAACTGTTCTCAAGCCCCAAAAGTCTTCTTGGAAGTACTCAAGAAGGATTTTAAAAGTCAAATAAGAGAGGTAGAATAAAAATTGGGAAATGAAATAAGAGGTATGCAAGAGAGAGTCAATAGTTTGGAAAAGGAAGGACAAAAACTGACTGTAGAGAACAATTCTTTAAAAAGTGAAATTAACCAAATAGAAAAGGAAGCACAGAAACTCAATGAAGAGAGGTCCTAAAAAAAGTAAAATGGGCCAAATAGAAAAGGAGTTACAAAATCTAAGAAAAGAAAAAATTGTTAAATATTAGAATTTGGTAAATAGAATCTAAGGAGTCTTTGAAATTAAGAATCAGTCAAGCAGAAACAAAAGAATGAAAAAAAAACAGAAGAAATTGTAAATATCTCATTGGCAATACAATTGACCTAGAAAATAGATCCAGGAGGAATAATTTAAAAATTATTGGTGTACCTGAAAACCATGATGAAAAAAAGAGCCTGAACAGCATCTTTCAGGAAATCAACAAGATAACTACCCTGAAGTTCTGGAACCAGAGGGCAAAATACTAACCAAAAGAATCCACCAATCATTTCCTGAAAAAATATTTCAAAATGAAAATGCCTGGGAATATTGTAGCCAAATTCCAGAATTGTCTGGTCAAGGAGAAGATACTGTAGGCAGACAGAAAGAAACAATTCAAATAACATGGAACCATGATCAGGATAATGCAGGACCTTGCAGATTCTACATTAAAAGGTTGGAAGGCATGGAATATGATATTCCATAAGGCAAAGGAGCTTAAATTACAACCAAGGATCAACTACCCAGCAAAACTGAGCATAATCTTTGAGAGGAGAACATAAACGTTGAACAAAATAGGGTACTTCCAAACTTTCCTGAAGAAAAGACTAGAGCTCAACAGGAAATTTGATCTTCACATACAAGACTCAAGAAAGGCATAAAAAGGTAAAGAGGAGAGAAAAAAAAAACATGTTATTCAATAAAGACAAACTGTTTACATGCATACAAAGGAAGATGATACTTGTAATTGTTAAGAACTGTATCTTAATTACAACATTTAATCAATGACTATAGTAATCTACTGTTTGATAAATCCAAAGACTCAAGCATCTGGGATAAGAAATCATTATTAATTTTTTTGTTTGTTTATACTGTATATTTACAAACAATGCTAATAATCTATATAAATTTAAGGCCCACAATAAAGTCTTATACTTTGCAAATTCATACCATTCAAAGAAAGTTTTCAGTGGAATAGTAACTAAGTCTTACTTTCAAAATGTAATGACCTACTCTCTGAATCTCATTGTAATTTTTTTATTTATTTTTATTAACGTATTTAATATTTTCATTTTCAGCATTGATTTTCACAAGTTTGAATTAAAATTTTTCTCTCCATTTCTACCCTCCCCTCCACTCCAAGATGGTATATATTCTGATTGCCCCATTCCCCAATTGGCCCTCCCTTCTGTCACCCCATTTTCTTCCATTTTTTCATTCTTTTGGTTCTGTTTTACAGTATCTTGAATCTTCATAAAGTCACTAGCTTCCACTTGCTCCAATCTTATTTTTAAGGTAGTATTTTCTTCAGTGGTCTTTTGGACCTTCCATTTGGCTTAATTCTGCCTTTCAAGGCATTCTTTTCCTCATTGGCTTTTTGGAGCTCTTTTGCCATTTGAGTTAGTCTATTTTTAAGGTGTTGTTTTCTTCAGTATTTTTGTGGGTAGAAATTATTATTTAACAAAAATTGCTGGGAAAACTGGAAAACAGTATGGCAGAAATTAGGCATAGACCAACATCTTACACTGTATACCAAGATAAAGTCAACATGGGTACAAAATATAAATATAAAGTTTGATACTATAAGCAAATTAGGAGAGCAAGGAATTGTTGAACTATCAGATTTATGGGGAAGGGAAGAATTTATGAAAAAATAAGTGATACAGAACATTATGAAATGAAAAATGGATAATTTTGATTACATTAAATTAAAAAAAAAACTTTTGCAGAGACAAAGCCAATGCAACCAAGATTAGAAGGGAAGCAAAAAGCTATGAAGCAATTTTTATAGTCTCTGATACAGGCTTCATTTCTCAAATATATAGAAAACTGAACAAACTTATAACAATGCAAGTCATTCCTTAATTGGCAAATGGTCAAAGGATATGAATATGCAATTGGCAGATGGAGAAATTAAAGCTATCTATAGTCATATTAAAAAAAGAACTCTAAATCACTATTGATTAGTGAAATGCAAATCAAAACAACTCTGAAGTACCACTTCATACCTATCAGATTGGCTAACATGACAAAACAAGAAAATGATAAATGGAATGCTAATGCATTGCTGTTGAGTCTCAAATTGACCCAACAATTCTGGAGAAAAATTTGGAACTATGCCACAAGGGCCATAAAAAATTGCATACCCTTTGAGCCAGCAAAAACACTTCTAGGGCTGAATCTCAAAGAAATCACAAAAAGATGAAAAGGACCTACATTTACAAAAATATTTCTAGCAGCTCTTTTTATGGTGGCTGAGAATTGGAAATGGAGGGGATTCCCAACAATTGGAGAATGACTGAACAAGTTGTGGTGTATGCATGTAATGGAATGTTATTATGCTATAAGAAATGATGAGCAGGCACATTTCAGAAAAACCTAGAAAGATTTACATGAACTGATGCTGAATTAAATGAGCAGAACAAGGAGAACATCGTACACAGCAATAGCAACGTTGTGTGATTAACTATGATAGACTTCTCAGTGATACAAGGATTCAAGACAATTCCAAAAGTCTTATAATGGAATGCAAATACAAATATATGATCTTCACTTTTTTTGTTTGTTTTCTTTCTCATGGTTTCTCCTTTTGTTCTGATTCTTCTTTTACAACATGACAAATGTGAAATATATTCAACAAGATTGTACATATATAACATATATCAGATTTCTTGCTGTCTTGGGGAAAGGGCAGGCAAGGGAATGAGGGAAAAAATTGAGACTCAAAATTTTACAAAAATAAATGTTGAAAACTATCTTTACATGTAATTAGAAAAAACTCAAGATGCTGTTAAGAAAAATAAATTTTAAAGGATGTCCAGGCTATTAGGATCTTGCAGTACAATCAGGTTTTCCCAATAATGAATTTTCTTGGACATGGTGGAAAATTCAGTGAAATACGGAAGTAGTATGACCAGGTAAGAAGTAGAAATAACACTATATTAGATTACTTACCTTTCTTAGTGACTCAGATATTGACTATTCCTATATTTTGACATTTTCATTCATTTTATTCATGTAAAGAGAAATCATAGTTGTTTTGATTGACACTGCATTTATTGTTATTGATTTAAGGCAATCATTACATGGTGTTTATTCGTTTCGTCTTCTGACAAATAATCATTCTTATCCTTCGACCATGATTCTATAAGGAAATGATTCTTGAGCTTTTGTATTTTTGGCAATTCTCAATATATCTGAGGTGCTACAATTTTATCAGAGGTTTTTTGATGAAAATGTTTTGTCAAGTCAAATATTTCCATTCTTACACTTGCTGCACTTATTTCCTTCATGCAAAAGCATTTAGATGGAAATTCCCTTTTTTATTTTATTTTTGTGATTGATTTTATTCCTTCTTTTGTTAAAAATTATATGTATACATATATATGTGTATATATATGCATATATATATCTAGTCATAATTGTCATATATAGTCAATCTCTCTGTCTGTCTCTCTCTATATATATATGTATATAAATTATATATAGTCATAATTGTCATGTGTAGTTATAATAGTTTCCATCTTCCTCCATTAAAAAATGTGACTTTTCAATTTAAGTTAAATATAAATTTGGAATTTCTTGTGGTATATGGTTCAAGGTATTGGTCTAAATCTATTTTATTTCAAATTGCCCTCTAATTTTCCCAATAATTCATGTTCAATAATAAGTCATTGCCCAATCAGTTAATTTTCTTGATTTCTAGAACACCAAACTGTTGAGGTTATTTTGCTTGCCTGCTTAACTTGTTTATTACCTTGATATAGTTTCCTAATTTTTAATCGGTACCCAGTAGTTTCAGTGAGAACTAATTTTCAATATGGTTTGACGTCTGGAAATGTGGTTTTTTAATTCTCATTCCTATTTTTTTCTTTTAAATATGTTCAGTCTAGAACTTTTTTTTACTTTTCCAAATTTGTTTTATTATTTTCTCTAGCTCTACAATGTAGCTCTTTGATAGTGTGTTCAGCATTACAATAAACCATTAAATTAGTACAGGTAGAAATTCCACAACTATAAGCAATAAATACCTACCCAATTATGTAAACCTTTCTTTAATTCTTTACAAAACATTTTCGTATTGTTTTCATATAATGTTGAAGTGTATCTTGAAAGTCTGATTCCCAGATAATTATACCTCTTGAAGTTACTTTTACTGGGATTTTTCTATCATGGTATATAACTTTTATTATTTCAATGTGAGTGATGACAATTTTTATGGATTTAATTTGTATCTTGCTATTTTACTGAAGCAATTGTCTTTTTTTTTGCTCATTGTCCTGCTATACTACAGTGTGTTGATATCTGATTTGAACTTCAGATAACAAAAGAAAAATGCTTGTGTCTGCAGACATTGTGTTCAAATGTGAATAGACTTTATTTGAAAGTCATGGATATTCTATTTGGTATTATATAATGCATTTCTTTCCAGATTCAATGTTAGGCACATGCCTAGCATTCTTGGCAGTAAATACATTTTTACAAATTGGAAAAATAATTAAAATAGTATCTCTTTATAAGGAGAGGTTAGAGAAGAAAAAAAAAAAAGAAGGAAACTGCCTCAAGTGTCTATTTGAGATAAGTTGAATACATACTGCACTCTAATTTGCAAACACTATCTTTGTTTTTCACCTCCTCCACCATTAGAAATAAATGTAAAAGTATATTTCTTCACTTGAGTTAAAGAGTAAGGAAACTTATCAAGTGATAATTTATAGTTGAGGGAAGGATTGGAAATTTTTTTCTAAAATTCCATATGAGTTATGATGATCAGTCTGTGCATGGGATGAGCAAGGGAGTTGGACGATCATGAAATGTTTTTTTTCCATTGATGAAAAGTAGCTAAGATCTTTAGGTAGTTCCAAACTAAAGAAGGCTGTCACTATGTCTGCATACCAGAAGTCTTTCTTAACACAGGCAGAACACAACCTACAAATAGATTGTCACCATTCCTGAAATTTGTCCCTTATCCTTAGAACTTTGAATGCAAGTCTATCCTCAAACAATTTTCTTCTTCACAAAATAAGGCTCATCTGACAATTTGTTATATGAGATAGGGTGGAGGGGGATTCTTGAGTAATATGTTTTATAGTCATGGCTATTAATATATCTCCAATGTTTGTTTCTTTAAAAGTTTGACCTCTGTCATCTTGATATTCTGAGTGCCTCACATATTGTAGATACTTAATAGATGTCTAGTAATTGAATGTGAACCCTGTGAAGAAAATGGGGGTGAGGAGGAGACAGGTTGAGGGATGAGGATGAAGATCATAAAACCATAGGGTAACAGCAGTTGGAGGTGGGAGGAGGAGTTGCCTCTAAAGTTTAATCTTTTATTCTATCTCCCAAAACTCTTTCATCATCACACTTACCCAGTAAACATAATATCAGGGTTCAGCACATTTAGCTCTCATAGTCCTCTGTACTCCTGCTGCTTCTACTGTTGACTGTTCTGGTATCTCAAGGATGGTTATAGCCCCCCTTATTGGTTTCTGTTCAGCTGAAAATATTTTGGGATTCATCTGTATTGGGTGTTATTTGTGCTCTGGATTCAAGGCAGTATGCAAGTTTCAGTTTACTTAGAGAAAAGGAAATTCAAGTAATGCAAAGCAAACAAAAGAAAATTCCCCTGAAACCTGGGAAGTATATGGACAACATTTATGAAAGTGATCTGCCAGCTAAGGGTGGGAGAAATTCACAAAACTTGATGGAGCAGAAATTTTCTACTTATGAATAGAAGTCTAAATGAACTAAGAGTACTTATTTGAGAAATTTAGAGTACATGGGTTAAGGTTTAAGTTCTGGATTAGAGATAGAGACCAATGAATCTGTGACCTCAACTTGCATATTTCCCCCCAAAATGTAGATCCATCCTTTCCCATCTTGCGCATTCTGTTTGTCTTCCCTTAAATTTTAAAATGTTACAAAGTTATAGTAGATGAAATTATAAACAATTATGTCTATGTATAGGGACAAATATAAAACAACCAAGTTCTCTATATAGAGAGATAGATAGCTATAGATAGATAGATAGATATACACATGTGTATATATGTATCTACATATTTCTATCTAGCTAGGGATATATAGATACATATATGCATATATGTATGTATGTATTTCTATCTAGCTATCTCTATAAAGAGATATGGATGATATATATATATGCACATATATATATATATATAAAATATTAAATTGATGAAACAAAACTGTACCACTTAGTGTTCTTTTTCCCCTTCATATTTGCATTTTTCTCTAGAATTTTGCAGGTCATTCTGGTATGCTTAACTCTACCCTGGAAATTTTGTTTTGCCCATAGGAACTGTTTGGTTTTATTTATTTTGCTTATGGGCAATGTTGGCTTTTGTTTTCTTCCATGTCCTCCACTGGGATGGGATTAAAGGACTATAGTTCTTCAACTAAGGCTAACCCTGAAGCAAAAGCCCTTCAAACTAGGATCACTTGACCTTGTAGAAATTCAAACTCCGTGAATACTGATTCCCCTCTTAGCTCTAAACTATTTTTCTTTACTCTGGCTCTTTTTTTTTCTGTAGCTGCATCCAAAGGTTCTCTGATTAGGGAATTTCAAGAGCTCCCCTTTTGTTCCCTCATTGCTGCTCTGCATTTCTCTCTATCATGGCTAACCCCTATGCAGCTGAGTCATGTTATTCAGACTAACTATCTGTTTATCATCTAGCCCCATCTTTCTTTGCTGACATATAGAAGGAAAAAAGTTGACCAAGATGAAAGCAAGTAATAGTAACTGAATAAAAAAGTTGAGATTGAGGATGCTGGGTTCAGGGAACAAAGAAAGAAACAATAAAAGTTAGAGAAGTCAGCCATGGATGCCAGCATCAGTCATTCGATGTTCTAGCCAATCCCAGGGCACACACATGAGAGCAGGAAATAGAGGTCAAGTAGTCAAAATATACTAAGGTCTTCAGAAGCACAAGTCAATCCATTAAAGTTAGAACGACACAAAAAGACACTTTCTAAGTTTGCATCCTGAGCTACTCATTTCACATTTGTAGACAAAGTTTGTGTCTACACAGCACAAAGTAAATAGAACATCTGATAATTGTGCTGTCAATTTGATTAATGAAAGCAGACATTTAAGATAAGTCAGGCCCCAAAATGGAATTTTTGGTTGCAGATTATCCAGCTTACTATTTTACGGTGAAAATTTTCCAAATATCATTCCCTTCCCTTTTGTGCAATGTGTTCCTAGGCACAGTTATGCTCTAAGTAAATTAAAGTGTTTGTAAATTCTTATAAATATCTCAGGTTTTTTATGTTTTTCTGAATTTCTTCCATCTGTCTTCTGGTATTTTCCTAGAAATGTTTATCTTTTGGTAGTCATATCATGCTGCTCACAGTTAACCATAAAAGTTTTATAAAGTTTTCTCAATTTAAAGCAGTACCTGATCTCTCAAAAGATATTTTAAAATGTCAAAACATCTTTCCATTATGGCCTAGACTGTGTTGTGGTGCCTTAAGATCCCACTCTAAGGGGGAAAAAGAAGTGCTAAGACTCAGAGGGAAACTGTTTTTGCGGGGGAAAAAAGATAGCCCACCATTGATGTCACGCAGGACTTCTCTAAACCAGCAATGTTTTCTTTATTTATGTTTTAAAATTATGCAAATGCCTATTCAGACCTTGAGGCAAAGAGCGCATTTTAAAAACTGAAATAGAAATTAATCATGTGGATTTCTCTAATTGCTTAAGACAAGGCAAGCATGTCTCTCACTTCACTGTTAATTCTTTCTGACTTTAATGAATATGTTAGGCACCAAAAGTTTCTCATCCTCTTCTCTTTTTACACCCTAGGAAAATCTTAGAATCTATTTCCCTAGCTTAAATGACCTCCAAGGATTCAGCCCCACAGTTTAAACTACTACCAAGAGATTTACCCCCATAGCTTAAATTATCCCCAAACCCCATATAACCAAACCCAGTTTTGGAGAGAGCCCCCAATCAACAGTCCCATATTTACAGCTGCCTGTGAAACATTTTCGCCTGGTCTGACTGACTCTCAAATTCAACTTATCCACAATTAGAAATTAACAAAAAAAATCAGTAAGCACATACTACATGTCAAAATTGTTCTAGGGAATAGAACTATAAAGAGAAAAATTACTTTTCCCACTAAACCTGCTTCTCTATTAATACGACCATCATTATTCCACAGTCAACAATGCGGCTTTATTTTGGACTCTTCTGTTTCCTTCATTCCCTATATCTAATTAGTTGTAACACTGGGCCAATTCTACTTCCCCCCAAGTTTTCTTATCTGACTTCTCCTTACCACTCATGTGACCATAAACTTTTTGGAGGATCTTGATACTTCTTACTTGACTATTATACCATTCTTCTAGTTGTTCTCCCTGTTACCAGTCTCACCATTCTGCAATCCATATTCCACATGTTATCATGAGTTGTCGTTCTCCTTTTACAAATCCCTATCATGACCCTAGTCACTCAAAGCTGCTGTAATATCCACCACCAGTCGAGGCATCCTTTCCCTTTTCCTTTCATTCTTTCTTCCTCTTTCTCTTTCTTTTTCCTTTCCTCTATCTTTCCACCTTTCCTTCCCTCTTCAATCTGCCCCCTAAGGGGGTCCACCCAAATCGATTCAGACTTCTTGACTACTCAAACAGCTGGGGTAAAATGGAAGTCAACAACTATATTCTTTCCAGTGAGATAAAGGCCCTTCAGTCCTTACCATCTGACCTGCCTCTATATGCTGCATATCACCTGGCATTGTCATCAGACTTACTGACATAGCCTAAGGAATCCTGAACCTTGACTTCTATCACTCAGAAAAACTCTTGATTTCTCATTTATTCTTTCCACCATGCAGCTGAACTGTCTTATATTTGTTGTTTGCCCCAAGTAGAATGTGAGCTCTTTGAGATCAAGGACTGTCTTGCATTTCTCTATTTGTATCACTAGCACTTAAAACAGCACCTGATACATAGCAAGCAGTTAATATTTTTCACCTATTCATTCATTCATGCATGAATGCTTGCATACATTCATTCATCCATTTATGTATTGATTCATGAAACTACTAAAGTAATCTTCAAAATGTATAAGACTCCACATGCCACAAACTTTCCTTCAAACCTTCAGTGTCTAGAGGATAAAATACAGATTCGTTAAAACTTCACTTAAAAAGATATCTGCAAAATGATCTCAATCTGTCTTTTCAATCTGATTTCACATTATCATCTTTCACAATGACATTTAGATATAACTAAGTGGTGCAGTCAATTAGATTCTGAGCCTAGAGTCAGGAAGAACTGAGATCAAATCCAGTTTTAGATGTTAGCCATGTGATCTTGAGCGAGTCATTATATCTCTCTTCCTTAATTTCCTAATGTTAAAAGAGGATAATAATAGCACGTGCCTCCCAGATTTGTTGTGATGATCAAAAGACATATTGCAGTAATATTTGTAAAATGTTGAGCATAGTTCCTGGTGCATAGTAGGTGCTTAATAAATAATTAACTCTCTTCAAGTACTCTATATTCCAACAAACTGGAATTACAAATTCAACATGCCATCTGACCTCTCACTGAAATTACACATCACCAACTATGACAGGCTAGAAATGTACTCTCTCCTCATCTTGGCCTTTCTTCTTTTCCCTCAAGTTGTGCAAAGTCAACTCTGATCACTTCCCTTATCATACACATACACATGCACACACACACGCATACGCCACACAATGGCTGACTTCCTCTTCTAATTTTCCTAAGCCTTATGTCTTAATATATTTAAATGTTTTTTTCCTTATCAAATTCTCTGCTCTCAGATTCTAGAGAACTGAGTCCAAATCTTCATCTAATGTTCACAAGCATTGTGACAATGGGACAGTTATTCACGCTTTCTGAGACCCAGTTTCCTCTTTCATAAAGCAGGGACAATAAAACATGTCTACCTCATGGAGTTATAAGAAAAGAAAGTCCTTTGTGCATCTCATCATGAGAAATAAATATGAGAGATTAATATTAACCCCATTATTGTGAACTTGCATCATACTTTCTCTGTGTATATTATTTAACCCTCCTCCACATTCCCCTCTAAAGAAGTCAAGGACTGTGGCATTTTTGAACCTCATTACCAATATTTTTAGCAGAGGGCCTTGCATGCAGTAAGAACTTAATACCTGTTTGTTGAATCAACTATAAACTAATGATATTCTCAATGTTAATATCACATAAACTTAAATTGGGAGTAGAAGAGAAACACACTATGTAGTATAAAAATAGAATAAGAGCTAGTCCTATGATTTCGTTGGTACAAGAAACTCCTTCTGCACATGCAAGTTGGCAACTTACCACAACTTATAGATTGAGTTACCTAGAAACTAAGTGGTTAATGGACATGCCCAAGGTCAGACAGCCACTATATGTTATAGGTGGTACCTGAACCCAGGTTTTCCTGACACTAAGACTGACTATGTATGTATCAGGCCCTCTGCCTCTCACACAATAAAATAATGAAGAACTGCCGAACTTTTACTATTCAAACCACAGTCACTTTAGTTTAATTTTTGTCTGCATAGCCTTATTCATATTAAAGAAGTACTTCACATTTGGCCAGACTATAACAATGGTTCATGGTCATATGTTCAAGCCTCACACTGAATAATTTGTTTTGCTTGTCCTATGAATTTGGATTATGTCAGGGGATCATAGCTCTAGAAATGTAAAACACTTCAGAGATATTCTAACACCCACAGACAATCTACTCTAATCATGTAATTTTACAGATGAAGAAAAATACCTGGAGAGGTTAAGTTACTTGCCCAATATCATAATGTCAAAGGATCATGGGAACATAGATCTGGAACAGGAAAGGCTCTCAAAGGCCAACTTCTCCAATCCTTTAATTTCATAGGTGATGAACTGAGGCTGACAGCAGTCAATTGACCTGCTCAGGTCACAGAGGTAACAAACCTAAGAGATTGGATAGGTTTCAACCTAATTTTATCAAGCCATATTATATGTCTTTAAGTGATGATGGAGTCTATAAAAGAAAGCGTGCAAAGCCATCATTAAAGAAAAAGCAACTCAAAGTGAATGGTATGTTGAAAGAATTTCAGCAGCATAATTTCCATGTACTAGGGCAAAGCTTTCATTTTTAAGAGTCTTTTTGGTTTTGCATTTCATTTCAACTACTTGTATAGATGTAGCCTAAAGTTATATCAACTCTAACTCATCAGTATAATGATGCCTCATTCTAATTAAAGAGTTAATTCACTTTCACAATGCACTGTCTACATTTCTGCTTCAGAAATAAGCACAAATTAGTCATAAGTTAATTCAGTCCTACAAACATTTATTAGTGAAGCTTCTGTTCACATTCTAATCCTATATAACCCAATTTAATATAGGGTGCAAACAACCTGATATAGACCATGATGACCCAGCATACTTTATTATTGTATATTGATCAGCTGCAGCAGATGAATGGTGTTCCGCTCAAACTCTCACAGATTGGTGGTCAGTCCTGCTCTCTAGACTATAATATATAAGGGATTGAGAACAATTCTCCAAAGCCAAACACGACTTCTAAATCTGCTTTCCTCTTTCAAGAACTGTGGGAGGTTGAGTCATTTGAAGAGCCTGAAAAGGCTTTCTTTCTTTAAAAACTAAACCTGTGAGAATCAAATAAGCTTCAAATCTCCTGGGCTGAGAATTATGAGGATTTGAGTGGCCCTGCACATTTGCATATAGCAGTTAAAAAGGTTGGTATTCTTAAACCTATCAAAAACGACAGGTTTATTCCCTTTCCCCTCTGCTCCTTTTTCCTCCCCAATTAGGTATTATGAGCTACTTCAATTAGATATTATGAGCTAAGAATTATAAACCAATTTAATTCAGGATGTGTGGAGGTTAAAAGACAAAAAAGATATTTGCTTATTTTAGAATTGTGTCCTACAGGAAATATCCCTATTGGTAATAGGATGGCAGTCTAAAATGTTTAATAATATATGAGAAAAGAAAAATCACAGTCATGTTGACTGAAAACACCGGGCTATTGATTGATACATATTTGATGAGAACTACCACCAGTTGGGAGTTCAGGGTCTCGAGGCAGGAACTTGAGTGCTTGGCCTTGTCCAAGAAGGGTAAAAGGGTAGGACAAAGACATATGGCATAAAAGTGGCTTGGAGAGTAGTATGCTCAGTATAAATAGTTTGAGAGTAAAGGAAACAGTAATAATTTTGTTTTGAAGATTCTTTGCTTTCATTCCCTAATATCTTGATATAAATGTACAGTTCTCAAAGGAAGGAATCCAAGCAATCAATAGACACATGACAAAATATTATAAATTGGCAATAATTAGAGGAATTCAAGTTTAAGCAACTCTGAAGTTCCTCCTCGTTCCCATAAGATTGGCAAGGATAATGAAAAAGGATGACAAATTTTGGAGGTACTCTTGTTATAAAAGATCCTATTAATACTGTTTTTGGTATTGTAAATTGACCCTGACATTCTAGATAGGGAATTAAAACTATGCTCCTACATTACTAAATGCTTCATACCTTTTGACTCAGTAATATTCCTGCTACTACTATTTTCATGAAGAGATGAAGAAGAAAGGAAGTAAAATAGTAGTACAATTTTTGAAGTAACAAAGAACTAGAAGCTAAGAAGGTACCAATCAATTGGGGATTGGTTAAACAAGTCACATATGTGAATGTAATAGAACATTATGACACAATAAGAGATAAAAATAAAGTATGTTTACAGGAAAAGCAGTGAAGACTTGTACGACTGACTCACAGTGAAGTGAGCAGAGCAAAGACAACAATGTATGTTATAATAACATTGTAAAGACCAGCAACTGAAAAAGATGTAAGAATTTGTTCAATGATATGATCAGACACAACCACACAGGACCTGTGATAAAACACGCATCTAACCTACGATGGGAATGAATGACCTAATGGTCAGAATAAGACATATAGTTTTGAATTTGTAAATGCATTAATTTATTTATTTGACCATACCGAATACGTTTTCTGCAGGTTTATCTCGTCACTTCACAAGAGTTTAATTATCATATCTAGACACATAACTCAATTTGGCACTAGAATCTCTCTTGTGTGTAACAACAACATGGCTAGCAGCTACTGTGACTGTGTAAGACCAACAATGACAGCACACAGGAAGGGCTGCCAACACAGATTCTTTGATCTGCTTTTCTAAGGAAAGTAACTTTAAGGGGTTAATAATCTCAGTTCAATTAAACATACATATATCATTCGCTTAGTTCATGGAGAAAAGATCAGCCCCCTGAAACTCAGGGCAAATACAAACAGAAATTACAAGCACACATTATAAACAGATCACCTAACACAAAGCAGTCTATCCATTGCAATACGTAGTTACCAGAGAAGCACCAACCCCTACCTCTCTGGGTTACAAAGCCAGGGGAGCTGGTTCAACAGCTTGTCCAGAGTCTCATCACCCACATTCTTTCAATGAGTGTACCCCCAAAAGTTAAACGCTAACCTTCCAACACATATACCCTGTTAAGGACCTTGAGGGCTCAAGGCTCACCATTTAGGGTGTGAGAAATCACTAACACCAGAGTGTGGGAAAGCTTCAACCACCAGCACCACATTATATACAATTAAATGACTGTCCATCGTCTCAGTGCTGAGAAATATTCCAAGACAAAAAATCCAACTTCATCTGCCCCATGCAGACAAAGGCCAAACTTATTAAAGGCTTAAGATAACAGCAAAAAATCCTGCCCTGATTAACATTACTCTGTGCTACAGTCATGTATCACCAATTCATTTCAAAATAGCTATCCTATAGGCATCTCAAAGTCAACATCACTCATTCATCTTTTCCTTCAAAGACTTCCAGTTTGCTGAACTTCTTTTTTTGTGGTGAAGGAGACCACCATCTTCCATCATCCAGATCCACAATCTCATTTTCAATCTTCTCCTTGTACTCTAAATCACTCCATAAATCCATTGTTCAATTGCATTCTTTCTACCTTCACAATATCTCTTACATTTCCTGCCCCTTCCATCATAGATCCACAACCCTCGTTCAAACCCTCAACACATACTGCCTGGTCTATATTCATGGCTTTCTAACTGGTCTCCCTGAATCTTGTCTCCCTGCTACAATCCACCAACCACTTACTTACCTAGGTGATTTTTCTAAGCCACGTTACCTGCCTGTTCAATACACTCTGTCTACCTCTCCTTATTTCCAGGCTCAGATATAAAGTCCTCTGTTTGGTTGTTAATGTCCTTCACAACCTGATGCCATCCTGCTTTTCCAGTCTTCTTAAATTTAATTCTCTGGCATGCCCTCAACAAATCAGTAATACTGGCCTTCTCACACTTCTAGTAAAAATACAATATGCTATCTCCTGTCACCATTCATTTCTACAGTCTATCCCATATGTATAGAATGATCTATCTCTTAACCTCTACATCTTAGTTGCTCTGACTTCCTTCAACATTTAGCTCAATTCCCTTCTTTTTATTGGAGCCTTTCTAGGTCTGCAGTTACAAGTGACTTCTTTTAGATTGCCTTATACCTATTCAGTATGTATCTTATATGTACCTAGTAATTTATATGTCTTCTCCATTAGTATACAAACTCCTTTTTTGTATCCCAGAACTTAGCACAGTGACTGGCATAATGTAAATGTGATGAGGACACAGTCTCTGGGAACCCTCTTAAACCTGGAGTACAGTCTCTAGGAGCCCCCTTGAACTCTCCTTGGATCTTCCAACTGGATCTGGCCTTCCCCTAAGGCCATGGACCTTGCATTGTCATTGGGCCCAAGTCTCTGCCTAGCCTAGCCCTCTGTTGTCCAGCTGTTTCCCATCCTTAATCCTGATCAAAATATCTATACCCTAGCTCTGTTACCCTAGCCCTCTGTTGTCTGTCATCTCCATGTAGCCTTCAGCTATTTCCCACCCTGGAGTCTGACTTCATCTCATTCCCATCAAGCTCCTCCTTAGACTCCTGCTCAAGTCCCCCCCTAAACTCCAATTCTAGTCACTCCAGACCACCCCTCAATCCCTCCCACAATCTTTGTGCATATAATCTCCATCTTGCCTCCATGAAGGCACTCAGATTCAATCTAGTTCAGTAGATTGAATCTGGCCCGCTTGTGAAAACAGGTGTCACAAAGGGTAGGATTTCTTAACACAACCCATTATGGCAAACCCTTAACAAACTTTGTCTTTTCCCTTGGCTGAGAAAGCTTGAGTCAAATTCTTTTGACAGGACCCGGCCTGTCGGTACTTTGGGGTGTTGAGCACCCCTCCACCCCAAACCTCTTCAAGTGGTTAGTGAATTATTGTTAAGGAAAAAAAAAGAAAAAACAGATATTAAACAATTTCTTTTAAAAATGCTCAGAAGAAAATACAAGGAAGTATAGAGAAAAATAAACAGGATAGTTTTGAAAGTAGCATGTTGAAGTTGTATAAATTGAAATAAATGGTATAATATTTATAGTAGATGTTCAATTTTCACATAGATTTCTTTTTCTCTGGTTTACTGAGTACTTGTATGTCTTCTCTTTATCTTGATATTCATATACTTCAGAAAAAACTTTAAAAGGAAATACTTTGCTTGGAAATAAACATCTAAATTAGAAAAAGTATTCAAGTATAAACATGAGAATACAGTTTATAACATCTGTAGTGGTTCAATATTTGTATCAGGGGTGAGGAACCTGTGGCCTTGAGGCCACATGTGACATTCTAGGTCCTTGTGTATGAACTTTTTATGGAGTCCAAGTTTTAAAGAACAAATCCTCTATTGAGGAGATTTGTTCTGTGAAGTTTGGATTCAGTCAAAGGTCCACACTTGAGCACCTAGAGGGACACACCTTTGTATACTCTATAATCCAGTCAAACTGGCTTTCTCTCTCATCCTCATTGAAAGTAATCTCTATTTGATCTCTGGCTGTCCCGCATATGTGTAATGCAGATTTTATTCAACTGCAACTTATGAATCCCTCTCTTCCTTCAAGACTTAGTTCAAAAAAACCACTTTAAGATGAAATCTTTAATGATGTCCCCAACTACTAGTGTCCTCCCTCTCAAACTGTATTAACTACTTGGCATTTAGTTGTATATACGTATTTATAGGTATGTGTGCATGCATATACACACATATATACATACGTATATACATGCATATATGTGTGTGTGTACACACATGCACACACACACACACACACACACACACACACACACACTTGTTTTCTCTCCCATTAAAATGTGTTTGTATCTCCAGCATATAATGCAGAGTCTAGCACATGGTACATGATGATTGAGGTCTCATCCCTGCCTTCTAAATCTATTTGCCTTCATTCCAGCAAAAGTTTTCTCAAGTCTCTTTGCTTGTAGACAAAGGAGTAAATTATTTTCTTCACATTAAGACTCAAAAAAGGTAAAATGTTATGATATATTGGAAGGAACACTGGAACCAGAGAAAATATGTCTATGTTAGTAACCTAGCTCTGCTACTTATTGGCTCTGAGACAATTACTTTGCCACTTACCAGGATTTTAGTTTCTTCCTGCTTAAAATGAGAGGACTGGACTACATGCCTGCTAAAATTTCACCTAGATGGAATCCCTTGAAACAGTCATTGATCGAGCTTTGTTGACTTACTAGTAGCTTTACATATTTATCTTATACCAATTAAGTATTAAAGATTCCTGTCTCTTGCCATATAATGACATGGCTTCCAAAAAGAAAATCGCAGAACTCCAAAGGATGGGCATTTTTTTCTGTTGCATATTTTCTATTTGCTTCTTTACTTTGTTGAAAATGAATAAGGAATTTTATTCTAAGCAGCTTTTGATGTGCCAGACTTTAAAGTGGGGATAAAACAACAGAACAAACCCTAAAAGAAATTGTTCCTTGCCATTTCAAAAGAGAAACGATGTAGCTGTTGTTGTTGGATTTGTTCTGACAGGAGGTTGAGGATAATTACATGAGAAATGGAACAAAGAAAAGTAATAATAATGAAAATAGGTTGCCAATTCCCAAAGGAAAGAAGCTGTCTGTTGCTAACTGAATAACCACAGAGGCCCTGTGTGAATTACTCTTAGAGATATAAACTCATACATTATTCTAACTTGCTGCATTAACTTTTAGCTCTTTTATGAATGCAAAGTGTTCTGAGGTTCTGAAGTCCTTATGCTAATATTTTAATGTGTGATTTACAAAGTTATTTTATTCTAAGGTTTTTTTTTTTCTCTTATTCTTCTGGAAAACTAAGATGCTATTAGGTGATATTCTACTATCAAATTTACCTTGATGTCCTAGGTGAAAATATTAATTTGGGTTAAATTCACCAGACATAGAAATTCCCCATTCAATTTTTTATGTTAGCAAAATCTCCACATGGGCCAATCAAAAGAGTTTTCAAATCCTAGCTAGTACATAAAGTTCAAAGTACAGGGTTTCCCAAAAGTTTAAGTGCAGTTTTAAGCTAAAACATGAAAGAAGTTTGCATACAGAAATATAGACAGAGAGAAAAAAAGTATCATAGAATCATAGTTTTAGAGCTGGGAGGAAACTTAAGAGAAAATCTAATACAATACTCTCATTTTACAAATGAGAAAATGAAGGTCACGGTAGGTCAAATGACTAATCCAAGGACACACAGGTAATGAAAAACAGTCATAAGCCTTGCATTCCTCTTCTTTTACTCCAAAGCAGGCAATTTTTCTACTAAATGTCCTGTATCTCAAAGAAGGACAGTTACCCAGAGTCATATATCTAGATATAGAATCAATAGTTGCTTTCAGTATTTTTAGTTGTGTTCTTTCCAACATAACAGCCTCTCTAGGGATCCAGAAATATTTATTGGGCATAAAATGTGCTGTTTTTGAAATGTATAATTTTCATGCTTATTTCTGGTGCTGTCATATGACACTAGAGCTTTGAGTTTCATACTTCTTCCTCAACTTTATGTTCCTAGGATGCCAATGCAATGACCACTTCTATTATTCCCTTACAGAAAATATCATGATCTATTTGTCATTGCAAGACAGAAATGACAGTGTTTTCATGATGATTTGATTAATTTTATATCTAATGGATGCTAATATTGCAATGGCTAATGCCACCTCCTTTATGTAGCCTTTGACCAGTGGAAAACCTAAAGATTCAATTTTTACGGATGCTACATGGGCTGAACTTTTCTTGAGAACAGTGCTAACTCATGTGATTTGGCTAGGGCATATTCTTAGCTCCTTGACCCCTGATGACATTATTGAAGAATTCATCTGATTCATAGTGCCTGGGCAAAAATAAGGACTACACAAAAGTGACCGAATTATGTTGTCTCTTTGGTTCAACTTATACCACTACTAGGTTTATACCACCAAAGAAATCAAAGTAAGAAGAGAAAAAAGAACCACATATACAAAAATATTTATAGCAACTCTTTCTCTAATGGCAAACAGTTGGAAACTAAAAGTACTATTGGAGTACTGAAGAAAAAAATTCTGATGTTGTACCATAAGAAAACATAAAAGGAATGGTTTCTGAGAAACCTAGGAAGATTTGTATGTGTATGTACATGTAGAGTGAAGTAAACTGAACCAAGAGCAGAACAATTTATGAAATAATATCATTTAAAAAAAGAATAATTGGAGGAGCTGAGATAGTGAAATAGAAGAAACACTACAGCCTAGCTCTCCCAACATTCCCTTCAAAACAATTTTAAAATAACACCTCAAATTGAATTCTGGAATGGCACAGTCAACAAAAGGTCAAAGTGAGATATTTTTTTCCAGCACAAGAAAATTCAGGAGTTTGGAAAGAGAATTATACAAGAGTGGAGGGGGGCAGTATTGAGCACATGGATTAGTAGCACCAACAGTGGACCTTGAAGATATCTGTGGCAGCAATAGCAGCAGCAGCAACTTTGAGAACTCCAAGCCAAAAGACCATAAGGGGACTGGATAATAAGTTAGAAAAAGATTACAAGGGACTCATTTGCTAGCACTGGGTGTAGCATTTAGTGCTGTTTGGGAACTTAATTGCCCAAAAAGGGAATATTTTCAGTCACAAGGAAAAGGGGACCTTGAGGGTGGAAACACCTGTGGGTGCAAGGGATAAGGGTTCTACTTGGTTAAGGATTAGAGCACAGGCCAGAATTGCAGTGACCATACCTTTTGGTGGATCATACCACCTTGGAAGCCCCCAAAACTTATAAATTCCCAGAACGAGTTATGAAAACAGTGCTGTCAAAACCCCTAAAGTTTGGTACAATTCCCCCAACCCCAGGCGTGCATACACCAACTAGAAAATGAAGTTCAAAGTCAAAAAATAGGCTGGAAAAGTGAGTAAACATTTTTTTTAATTATTGGGCCATAAACACATATAATGTAATAGGGAAGCTAAAGACACAAACTCAGAAGAAGACAACAATGTGAAAACAGCTACAAGAAAACCATCAAAGAAAAATGAAAATTGGACACAGGCCCAACAAGAATACATGTAAGAATTAAGAAAGAGCAAGACAAAATTATTTTAGAAATCGAATAAGAGTTGTAGAGAAAAATTGTGAAAATAAATGAAAATAATGCAAGAAAATTTATGAAAATAGGATTAACAGTTTGGTAAAAGAGGTACAAAAAACACTTAAGAAAATTACACACCAAAAAAAAAAATGAATTGGCTAAATAATAAAGGAGCTACAAAACCTCAATGAAAAAAGAGCCCTTTAAATAGCAGTATTGGCCTTATTGTAAAAGGGGTACAAAACATCACCAATGAAAATAACTCGTTAAGAAACAAAACTGAAAAAATGTAGAAAGGAATACTGATTGAATAAAATAATTTCATAAAATTGGAATTGAACAAGTAGACATCAAGAAACAATTAAACAAAGTCAAAAGAAGAAAAAAAAAGAAGTGAAATATCTCATCAGAAAAAAATGATTAACCTAGAAAACAGATTGAGGAGACATAAATTAAAACCTATTGGACTATATGAAATACACAATAAAAAAAGACTCTAGAAATCAATTTCAAGAAATAAAGGAAAATTGCCCTGATACCTTAGATCCAGAGGGCAAAAAAGAAATTGAAAGAATCCATGGATTAGCTGCTAAAAGATATCCCAAAATGAAAATCCCCAGGAACATTATAGCTAAATTCCAGAGCTCTCTGGTCAAGGAGAGAATATTGCAAGCAGGCAGAAAGAGATCATTCAAATACCATGGTACAACAGTTAGGATCACAAAAGATTTTCCTGCTACCATGTTTAATGAACAGAGGGCTTTGTATGTGATATTCTAAAATACAAAAGATCTAGAATTATGACCAAAAATAATCTACCAGAGGAAAAAAAAGTTGGATGTTTAATGAAATAAAGAAGTTTTAAGCATTCTTGAGGAAAATACCAGAGCTGAATAAAAAAAAAAATTGACATGTAAACACAAGACTCAAGATGAGAATAAAAAGGCAAACATAAAAGAGAAATCATAAGTTACTGAATAAATTGTTTATGTTCTCATATGGAAAGATGATATATGTAATTGAACTTTAGTCATTGTTCTTAGTCATTGTTAGGGCAGTTAGAAGGATTCTACATCAACAGAGGGCAAGGGTGTGGGTTGATTAAATTGAAGTGATCTCAAAATTATGGAGGAATGAGGAAAGGAGATGCATTGGGAAAAGGGGGAAGGAAAAAATGATTGGGGGAAATTATCTCATATAAAAGACATGTACGGAAGAACTTTTATAGCAGAAAGAAAAATGTCAGGGAGTGGCAGACAAGGCTTGAGCCTTACTTTCATCTTAATTGGTTCAATGAGAAGATTATGCATACAAACTCAGTTGGCTACAAAAATCTATCCTATGTATCAGGGAAGTAGGAGGAGAAATCTAGAGAAATGAAAGTGTGATAAGAAGGAGGATTAAGGGAGCAGTCCTAAGTAAACAGGCTTTTGGGAAGGGA
Organism: Phalanger gymnotis; assembly: GCA_028646595.1. Taxonomy (NCBI): domain Eukaryota; kingdom Metazoa; phylum Chordata; class Mammalia; order Diprotodontia; family Phalangeridae; genus Phalanger; species Phalanger gymnotis. The sequence goes on from CM053627.1 coordinate 165,913,705, forward strand.
CTAGGTAAAAGATAAACAAAAGAAAATAGGATGGAAAAGTATATATGGTAATCCTAATTGTGAATTGGATGAGAATAACTCACAGGTAAAATGAAACAGAAGGCAAAATTCATAAGAAGCCAGGATTCAATATGTCTTTTACAAGAAACACACTTGAAATAGACACACACACACACACACACACACACACACACATACACACACAGAGTTAAAATAAGGGGCTGGAGAAGATTATAATATGCTTCAACTGATGTAAAAAACTCAGAGGTAACCATCATGATCCTCAGGCAAAGCAAAAGCAAAAATAAAACTAATTAAAAGAAATAAGAAGGGAAACTGCATCTTACTAAAAAAGTACCATAGACAATAAAGTAATATCAATACTAAACTCATATGCACTGAATGGTATGGTATATAAATTCTTATAGAAAAAAATAATAAATGAGTGATAGGAGAAAATAAGGAATAAAATTATGCTAGGGGAGACCTCAAATTTCCCCTCTCAGAACTAGGTAAGTACAATCAACATAAATGAGAAAGGAGTTAAGAAGATGAATAGTATTTTGGAAACGTTATATGATAAATATCTGGATAAAATTGAATGGGAATAGAAAAGAATATACTTTTTTCTCCACTGTACATGGCACCTTCACAAAAATTGGCCAGGGAGTGGGCATAAAAATTCAGCAAATAAATGTAAACACATCATTTTTAGAACATATTGCAATAAAAATATTCAATAAATGGCTTAGGAATCAGAGATTAAAAAATTATATGGAAACCAAATAATCAAATCTTAAACAATTAATGGATCAAAGAATGGCTCATAGAAACATTCATTAATTTCATTAAAGAGAATGACAATGATGAGACAACATACCAAAATTCATAGGATGCATCCAAAGTAATACTGAGGAGAAAATTTATGTCTCTAAATGCTTATATCATCATCATAATAAAGGAACAGAGCAGATCAATAAATTGGGTATACAATCAAAAGAACTAGAAAAAAGAATAAATTAAAAATCCTCAATTAAAAGTCAAATTGGAAATCCTGAAAATCAAAGGGGAAATTAATAAAATTGAAGGCTAAAAAAATATTGAACTAATAAAAGGCTAGAAAAATGGTTTTATTAAAAAGGTTTAATGATTAATTTGATGTAAAAAGATGAAGAAAACCAAATTATCAGCATCAAAAATGAAAAGGCACCACCAATGAAGTAGAAATTAAAGTAATTGTTAGGAATTATTTTGCCCAATTATATGCCCATAAAGGTGACAATACAACTGAAATGGATGAGCATTTACAAAAATATGAATTGCCTAGATTAAGAGGAGGAAATAGAATATTAAACAAGACTATCTAAGAAAAAGAAACTGAACAAACCTTAAAAGAGCTCCCTAAGTAAAAATCCCCAGGACAAGATGGATTGCAAGTAATTCTAACAAACATTAAAGGAATAATTAACTCCAATGTTATGTAAACTATGTGGAAAAAATAGGTGAAGATGGAGTCCTGCCAAATTACCTCTATGACATAAATTTGGTTTTGATACCTAAACCAGGTGGAACATAAACTGAGAAACAAAATTACACAATTTTTCCAATAAATATTGATGCAAAAGGTTAAATACTAGCAAGGACATTATAGCATCATATCATAAAATCATACATGATGAACAAATGGGATTTGTACCAGAAATGCAGGGTTGTTCAATATCCATAACAAAAATCATATAGGTATATCAATGCATATAGAAAAAGGCTTTTGACAAAATACAACCTTATATTGTTAAAAACACTAGAAATCATAAGAATCAATACAGCCTTTCTTAAAATAATAACTTTTGTTGAGTCATTTCAACTCTTTATGACCCTATTCTTGCCATTTCTTGGCAAAGATACTGAAGTAGTTTGTGATTTCCTTCTCTAGTTCATTTTACAGATGAGGAACTGAGTCAAACAAGGTTAGGTAACTTTCCCAGGGTCACACAGCTGGTTAGTGTTTGAGGCCAGACTGGAACTTGGGAAGATAAGTCTTCCTGATTCCCAGCCCAGTGCCCTATCCTCTGCACCACCTAGTATCAGTCAAAACCCAGGAGCAAGCATTATCTATAATGGAGATAAAGTAGAAGCCCTCCCAATAAGAATAAGGGTGAAGCAAAGATGTTTATTATTAGCACCATTGTTAATATTGTACTAGAACTGCTAGCTGTAGTAATAAAGGAAGAAAAGAAAGTGAAGAAATAAGAGACAATGAGGAAACTAAAAGATCACTCTTTACAGATGATATATTAAACTTAGTGTATGATCCAAGATAATTTCAAAGGATTCATAAAAAAAATGCTATGGTTATTCAGAGAGGAACTAATGTACTCTAGGTGTAGATTAAAGCATACTTTTTTACTTATTTTATTTTTCTTGGTTTTTTAAATTTTTTTTTTTGCAACATGGCTAAAATGTAAATATGTTTGTTTGACTTCATATGTATGAGGTGATGAGGACCAGCACCAGAACTGTGTCAGTGTCACAGGAGAGAAAGAAATGTATTTGAGAGATGTTGCAGATTTTATGAAGAAGCCTCAGTGACAGATTACATATAGATAGTGAGGGACAGTAAGAAGTTAACAATGACACCTAGCTTGCTGGTATGAGGGGCTAAAAAGATGGTGTTTTCTTCATTAGTAAGAAAGAAATAATTGGCGGGGGGAGTTATTGTGAAAGATAATGAATTCAATTTTAGACACGCTGAGTTTAATAGCTCTACTAGATATCTAGTCCAAGATGACTGAAAGGCAACTAAAGATGTGAGACTGGAGATCAGCAGAGAAGATAGGTCATGATAGGTAGATTTGAGAATCATCAGCATAGAACTGCTAATTAAATCCATGGGAGCTGATGTGATCACCAATCAAAGTAATATAGAGGGAGAAGAGAAGAAGAACAATGACAAAATCCTGTGGTACACAGTTAGAGGTCATGACCCAGATGAAGATCCAGCAAGGGAGATCAAGGAGTAGACCAATAGGAGGAAAACAAAAAAAAAAGTGGTGTTCTGAAAAACTAGAGAGAAGAGTGTTAAGGACAAGAGTAATCAATTATTTCAAGTGTGGCAGAGAGGTCAAAGAAAGTGAAAATTGACAAAAAGACATTGGATTTGGCAATTAATAGGCTATTTATAACTTAGGAGGAAACAATTTTGAATTGATGAAGTCAGGAACTAGATTGTAAGGGACTAAGAAGAGAGTGAGAGGAGAGAAAGTGGAGGCACCTACTTGTAGACTTTCTTATGAAGGAGTTTAATCACAAAGGACGGAAGAGTCATAGAATGATAGCTATTGGAGATGAAATAATAAAACAAGGGTTTCTTGAGGACAGAAGAAAAGAAATATTTGTAGACAGTAAGGGAAAACCCAGTAGATAGGAGATATGGAAAATAAATGATATACTAGTGATGAAATAAAGGTTAATCTTTTGGAACAGATACCGGAATGGCACCGATTGTATATGGGCTAGAATTGTTAAATAGTAAAGTCACCTCTTCATGTGAGACATAGAAGAAGAAGGTGATGGTGTCAGAAGGCATCTGAATGATATGAGATGAGGAAGGTGGAAGAATAGAGAGTTCTCAGTAAATGGCTTCATTTTTTTTTCTGCAAAATATGAGGCAGTATTCTGACCTGAGAGGGTGTGGTGAGTGAAAGGGAAAACTATGAGAGATTTGGGGAGACATGGAAAGGTGTGGAAGACCCACTGTGATGAGTAGGGTAGTCAGTGACAATGGAGGTATAGTAGAACTGTTGAGCAGCAATAAGGTCCATTTAAGCATGGATAACATGAAGGTTTAATAGACTCAATGAGGATGGTTAAATGAATTTCTTCATCATTATTCTGTATCACCTGTGTAGGTGAGAAGGCAGCAAATGGTGAGGTAATTCATTCATGCAAATATTCACCCTATAAGCATTTGTTACGTACCTATTATGGGTCAAGATTTATTGATAAGGCAGCTAGGTGGTGGGGTGGTGTAGTAGGATGGCCGAATTTATGATCTCAAAGAGAATCATACATATGTCTGAATGGTTCAGAATCATTAGATATAAGAAATTCTCTAAGTAGAAAGTAGAAGGATTAAAACATTTATTTAGGCTCCACAGTAACAGACACACTAACCAGCCTCCCCATTTTGATATTTTGATCAAAAGCTCCTAGGCCCAATAAGTCCGCCTCACAAGAGTAACCAGGAGGCCACAGAAAAACATGATCGTATTAAACCAAATCATATTCATGCTTCCCCTCTCGGGTAAGAAGATTACCCACTGGCCTCAAGTCCTTGCTTCGGCTGTAGCTGTCTTTGGCTCCAACAGAAAGTTAATCTTCAAGCTGTCTTCTCTCCTCTTATAGAGTTTTTGATGTCATCAAGCCTCGTCTGAATGACCAGAGCTTATTGGTTCTTGAGCTGGCCCCTCCCCTTAGGACCCTTGGAGATTCACATCCACATAGATTAGGTTAACACCTAATAGGGTATGGCTCTGGAGTTAACACCTCCCCTTAGCCAGCCCCACCTTGGGCCCCACCTCAGTCATCAATCCACACCCACATAGGTTCCACACTTAATAGGGCTTTGGGCCTGGGGCTTAGCACCTAGTAAGGCTTAATGAAATACACTGAGTTACTCAAAGAAAACAAAACCCATTTTGATTACCAACACAGGTGGTAGAGCATTGGACTTGAAATCAGGAACCGTACTGAGATAATGCTCATATGCATGACAAATATATAAATATGCATTACAAGTATGGTTGCAAAGACAAATACCAAACACTGTTTATCCTCAGGGAGTTTATATTGTGAATAAATAAATCTCTGTACTGGACAGCAAACCAAAGACATTTAGAGTACTGCCCTCTTTCATTGACAAGACCCTATGTGGTGCTAAACCAGATCTTTCTTCAACTGTGACTCGGGATCCAAAGATAATCTTTTCCATGTGGCATAGTTACAGAAGGGCCCTAGTTACATATTTATCAAGATCCACATGTGAAAGTGGAAAAAATGGCATCTCGTGCAGACAAAATTTCCCAATTCAGCCTTCACATTCCCAATTTGATTGTTATATATCTCAACATAAACAGTTTGCAAAAACAACTGTGAGTAATGTTCAATTGGTATAATATAACAAAGTACCCAGAAATCAGGGTATAATAAATATGGGCATATACATAATCCAATTCAACCATGAATATTACTTTTCATTTTGTTCTTTTTAAAATAGTTTTATCCTCAGTCATCCAAAATTCTTCAAAGATGATGACTGATTCTTTTTTCTCTAATCCATTAAAGCAAACCGAGCACTTTTTGTCAAAAGAACCACATTAATATAACTGGTATTTGCACACTGCATCCATTTCAAAGTGTATTGATAATTTTTCAATTTTTTTTATTTGACTTAGAAAAAAAAATTGAAAGTGAGCATGATTTCCCCAAGATTCTATGATGAATCGTTAAGTCATAAACTAGTGGCCTATTCATTATCATTCTCTAAAATTGTTAACATACATGAGGCAAGTGCCACAGTACTTTCTACTAAAAGTATGAAAACAATTATAAACATTAAGAAAGTTCTCAATGATGTTTATTTTTGAACAAAGATGTACCATCATTAGGTATGGTATCACATCGTATATCATCATCATAAGTGACTATAAAAACAGAAGTAGTGAAAGGTTTTCTTCTCTATGAATTACTCTTTCAAAAACATCCATTTTTTTGCATCATGTCTTACTGCATTGAGGATAATTTCAGAAGGCCTATATACATTTTTTTAAATGAGTGTCAAGGAGATGATGGTGGAATAAGCAGGAAATCACTGTAACCCTCCCACATTCACCTTCAAATAGCTATAAAATAGCACCCCAAAACAACGGAACCAGCAAAAAAACAGGATGAATCAATCTTTTAGCCCAAGAAACTTGATAGATTGGCAAGAAAGGTCCATCTGACTCAGGTAAAAAGGGGAGTGCATTCCAGAACTGGAAGCATCCCAGCAAACCAGCAGCAAGCCCCACCTCAGCAAACCAGTGGGACATCCTGAGCTCCAGTATGGTGGAACAGGCAAAGGACAATACCAGGACTCCCCATATGCCTTGGCACAGCTAAGAGAATCAGAAGACTACAGCTTCAAGAACCACCATGTGCTTCAGAATAGCCCTGGGCAAACAGGCCTCCTCCAGCATCACAAGAAAGTAAACTAGACATCCATATGCTTCAGTGTAGCCCAGGGGAAACACAGAAATACATGACCCACCCCAGGCCTCAGCACACTCCAGATACCACCATTAGGACCCCAGCTCAGCACTAGGTAAACTGCCAGACCCCTACAGCCTCTAGCAGCACCAGCCATTCCCTCAGTCCATTCCCTCATGCCAGCACCAGACACAAGGATCACCTGTGTCCCTCAGGGTAATATCAGTGCAGCACTAGGTAAACAGCCAGGGCCTGCAGCCAGTGGCTCTACCCTGGGTGCAGAGCTCAAATGTAAAAGAAAGGGAAAAAGCCAAAAAAAAAAGATGAGCAAAGAACAACAAAAAAAGAATCTCACCTTGGAAAGTTATGGTGCCAGAGAAGACCTAGACACAAACTCAGAAGAGAAAAATAATATCAAAACAACTATGAGCAAAACCCCAAAGAAAAGCAGGAAGGGGACTCAAGAACTGAAATAACTCATGGAAAGGCTCAAAAAGGAGCTTGAAAACCAAATGAGAGAGGCAGGAAAAAATGGGAAAAGAAATGACAATTATAAAAAAAATATGAAACAATATGGAAAAAAAAGTCAACAGCATGGAAAACTGCTTAAAAAATAGAATTGGCCAAATGGACATGGAGATACAAAAGTCCACTAAGGAAAACAACTCCTTACAGAGTACAATTGGTGAAATAGAAAAGAATATACAAAAGTTAATTGAGGAAAAAGCTCCTTAAAAGTTAAAATTGGGCAATTGGAATTTGATGACTCTATGACACATCAAATATCAATCAAGAAAATTCAAAAGAATGAAAAAATGGAAAAAAAATGTAAAATACCTCATGTGAAAAACAATTGACCTGGAAATCAAATGTGGTAGAGACAATATGAGAATCATTGGACTACCTGAGAACCATAATCAAAAGGCAGACCTAGACAGCATCTTTCAAGAAATTATCAAGGAAAACTGCCCTAATGTCCTGGAACCAGAGGGAAAAATAGGCATTGAAAGACTCCACTGACCACCTCAGGAAAGATATTCCAAAATAAAAATTCCAAAGGACATTATAGCCAAATTTCAGAACCATCAGGTCAAGGAAAAAGATACTACAAGTGGCCAGAAAGAAACATTTCAAATATCAGGGAGGCACAATCAGGATTACAAGATTTGGCAGCTGGAAGAGGTCATAGAACATGATATTCCAGAAGGCAAAGGAGCTAGGACTACAATCAAGAATTGTAAGGGGTTGGTGCCAACCCCGGGGCTGTTGGGACCACTAGCACTTGGCCTGTTTCCTGGGTAAACCAGATAGGCTTAGTAGGATTGGAACAACATGGTGCCTGGAGGAAGGGCCTCTGCCCTTGGGAAGCCCCTGTGGTCTACCTATACATGCAGGCAGAGCCTGTCCACAAGGGAGACACAAGCCTGAAAGGAGAGACCCAGTTGGCCATTACCTAATGCTTCTGAACCATTACCTAATGTAGTGCCTTGTTACTTTACTAGGACATCTTTGATACTTTATGGGGACATCCTGCCTCATGTCTCACATAGCCCATGTAGCTCTGATACAGAGATGCTGACTATCTTGCAACATTCCTCATTATTCCCATGCCCATGCAGATACCCGTACTGCAACATTTCTGTTCTTTCCCATGCTGTCATCCTCATAATCATTGGCCTCCTGCTTATGATCACGCATTGCAAACCCTGTAAGAATGTATGATTTCCCCCAATAAATTGGAGTTGCTTCCACCTTGGCTCCTGCCTCATTCATTGCGTACCAAGACAGGTCCTTGCCGGTCAAGGACCCCCACAGCAGACCCCAACAAAGAATCACTTACCTGGCAAAATTAAGCATAATACATTGAGGGGAAAAAAGGTCATTCGATGAGAAGAAATAGAAGAATTTCAAATTTTCATAAGACCAGAACCAAACAAAAAATTTGACCTCCAATAGCAACACCCAAGAGAATCATAAACAGGTAAAACAGGAAAAGAAAACATAAGAGATTCAATAGAACTAAACTATTTACATCCCTACATGAGAAGGTGATACTTGTAATTCTTAAATTTGTATTAGAAAGTTTTTGTGCAAACAAAAGCAATGTAACCAAGATGCGAAAGCAAGTAGAAAAATGGGAAACAATCTTCACACCAAGTATCTCTGATAAAGGCATCATTTCTCAAATATATAGAGAACTCAGTCAAATTAGCAAGAATACAAACCATTCCCCAATTGATAAATGGTCAAAGAATATGAACAGGCAGTGTACTTTCAGAGTTGTGAACTGATCCAACCATTCTATAGAGAAATTTAGAAATATGCCCAAAGGGCAACCAAACTGTGTACGTCCTTTGATCCAGCAATACTACTACTAAGTCTATATGCCAAAGAGATCATAAAATAGGGAAATGAACCTATATTTCCAAAAAATTTTATGGCAGCACTTGTTGTGGTGGCAAAATCTTGGAAAGGATGCCCATAAATTGGGGAATGGCTGAACAAGCTGTGGTATATGAATGCAATGGAATACTATTTTGCAATGAGAAATGATGAACAGGTAGAATTCATCAAAACCTGGAAAGATTTGCATGAATTGATGCAAAGTTAAATGAGCAAAACCAGGACAACATTGTACACAATATTGGCAATACTGTGTGATGATCAACTATGAATGACTCAGGTCTTCTAAGCAACACAATGACAAGTACAAAGGACTTGTGAAGGAAAACACTATCCATTTCCAGATAAAGAACTGATGGACTCAATGGAGACTGAAGCATTTCTTTTTTACTTACTTTATTCTTGCTCATGGTTTTTCTTCCTCTTGATCTGTTTCTCCTTTCATAACTGTGAGTAATATGGACATATTTTTACATGATAGCATGTGTATAAACTATATCAAACTGCCTACCATTGTCAGAAGAGGAAGCGGGGAATGGAGGGAGAGAAGGAGAAAAATTTGGAACTCAATATCTTGTAAAAAATAAATGCTAAAAATTTTCTTGTCATATAACCAGGGAAAAATAAAACACAATTAAAAATAAAAAAATAGCAAGTTGTTCCTAAAAAAAATAAATGAGTGTCAAGTCACTGGTGAAGTCACAATCAATCAGTAAGTATTTATTAAGCCTCTATTATATGTCAGGTTCTAGCCCGGACAACGAGGATTCAAGTATAATGAACGAAACAATACTCACAAAGTATGCATCTGGCCAATAAATGTAAAAAAAAAAACTGACTTAAATGGGTTTTATATTCAAGCAATATAAGGCATCTATTCTTATCTCACATTTAAAAAAAACCCACTCACCCTTGTTATATAATATAAAGCTATCTGCTCTAGGCTCACCAGTCCTAAAATCCATTCAATTTGAATTAATGTGGAAGTCATAAGGATGCTATCAAGGATAATCATGAAAGCAGGGTCTTTCTCAATTAAAAACAAAACAAAGCAAAAGTCAATGACCATAGCAATCTACTCTTTGATAAACCCAAAGAATCCAGCTTCTGGGCTAAGAATTCACTATTTCACAAAAACTGCTGGGAAAATTGGAAAATAATATGGCAGAAACTGGGCATAGACCAATAGCTTACACCCTATACCAAAATAAAGTCAAAATATGTTCGTGATTTAGGAATAAAGGTGATACTATAAGCAATTTAGGAGAGTAAGGAATAGTTTCCCTATCAGATTTATGGGAAAGCAAAGAATTCATGACATAACAAGAGATAGAGAACATTACAAAATGCAAAATGAATAATTTTGATTATTTTAAATTGAAAAGTTTTTGTATAAACAAAGCCAATGCAACAAAGATTAGGAGGGAAACAGAAGATTGGGAGGAAATCTTTATAACTAGTGCCTCTGATAAAGACCTCATCTCTAAAATACATAGGGAACTGAGCCAAATTTATAGGAATACAAGTCATTCCCTAATTGAGAAATGGTCAAAAGATATGAACAGGCAGTTTTCAGAGGATGAAATTAAAGATATCTATAGGCATATGAAAAAATGCTCTAAATCACTACTGATTAGAGAAATGCAAATCAAAACAACTCCTAAGTACCACATCTCTCCTGTCAGATTGGCTAACATGACAAAACAGGAAAATGATAAATACTGGAGAGGATGTGGGAAAATTAGAACACTGTTACATTGCTGGTGGAGTTGTGAACTGATCCAGCCATTCTGGACAGCAATTTGGAACTATGCCCAAAGGGCTATAAAAATGTTCATAGCCTTTGACCCAGCAATACCACTTCTAGGGCAGTATCCCAAAGAGATCACACAAACAGGAAAAGGACCCATATGTATAAAAATATTTATAGTGGCTCCTTTTGTAGTAGCAAAGAATTGGAAATCGAGGAGATTCCCATCAGTTGAGGAATGGCTGAAGAAGTTATGGTATATGAATGTAATGGAATACTATTGTGCTATAAGAAATGGGGAAGATATGGACTTCATAATAACCTGGAAAAACCTACAAGATATAATGCTGAGTCAGTGGAGCAGAAGTAGGAGAACATTAAACACAACCACAGATATATGGATTCTGTTATGACTAACCTCGATGGACCTCACTCATCTCAGCAATACAAGGTTCAAAGACAACTCCAAAGGACTCGTGATGGAGAGAGCTATCTACATCCAGAGAAAGAACTATGGATTCTGAAGGTAGACTGAGGCAAAACTGATGGCTCTCCTTTTTTTTCTCTTTTGTTTTTGTTTTTGGTTGGGTTTTTTTGGTTTTGTTTCCTGTTTTTCATGATTCATTCCATTGGTCATAATTCTTCTTTACAACTTTACTATTGTGTAAATAAGTTCAATGCGAAGTTGTATGTAGAAGATATATTGGATTCCATACTGTCTTGGGGAAGGTGGGGGGAGAAAATCTGGAACTCAAAATCATGCAGAACTGAGTGTTGTAAACTAAAAATAAAAAATCTTAAATTAAAAAAACAACAAAACAAAACAAAAACAGCAAAAGATAATAATCCATCATCTCCACCACTAGAAATAGCAACTTCTCTTATGTTCAGGTAATGATCATAAACTTCCAGAAGAATTGAGTGGACAGACATATAGAGTAATAGATGCTTTAAAATACAAAACTACCTTTATAGTATCTAAAACACTGCCAAATCCAAGCTAGTAACCTTGTTTAAAAAAAAAAATTAATGTAATCTGAAATGCTCTATTCCAGATGAAGTTATCTTAGCTCTTGATCATCCCTACTTCATTTTTTAGTTACTTAGAAGCAACCACCTTAGTAATCAATCTTAGAATTTTTCAGGTACCAAAGACAAATTAATTGGCCTGTAGTCAGCAGACTTCGTTCTGTCCATTTTTGGAAAATTCGGAATCATGACTGCCTCACATCCCTAAGTACATCTTGGGTTCCTGACAATTTTTCAAAATCCATTATTGTTAACATAATAATCCCATATGTCAATTATTTCAGTACCTGAGCTTGTACATTTCAGTGCTTGAGCATCTGGGCCAGGTACTTTGCATTTGTCCAGAGTGTTTGTTGTTTCTTACTATCTCCCTCCTTTTCTTTGTAATGAGTTTTCTTCTTTTTGGCCTGAGAAAGCAGAATGAGAATTAATAGGGGGAAGTTATAAAGAACCAAATTTATTTTTATTTGGTTTTGGGAGGAATTAATAACATGATCCATACTAAAGTGAAATGATCTGTCTTGGGAAATCATGGGTTCACTTTCATTGGAACCCTTGAAGCAAAGTCTGAATGACTACTTGTCAGATATAGAGAGCATTTTTTGGTCAGATGTGGATTGAACTAATGAAGATAATGATTTATATTCTGATAGTCATTTAACATCTGTAAAATTTTATTTAATCTTATTAAGTAGAAACTATAGATATAATTATACCCATTTTATGGATGAGGAAACAGAATTACTAAGAGGTTAAATGACTTCCCCAAAAGTTCACTCAAGTGTTTGAGGTAGTGATTGAACTGAGATCTGAATCCAGGTGCAAACCCACTATACCATACTTCATGATCCTTATAACTGAGACTTTTAATTTAAGCATTCTTCCATTTCTCTTGAATATGAGAAATTTATCTATAGACACTTTGAAATTTTCCTGATCTGGCTTTCTTTGTCCCATTGTTCTCCCATTTTTCTTGTCATAAACACACTGTAGTGATACAGTTTTTCTCTTGAACCATGTACTAAATCTCTTTGCTTGGGTCCCATACCAGTGAGGGTGTAAATATCACATGGGGATGGCCTGGGTCAAAATTGAAGCAAGACCAGAACCTGGAATAGTGAGCAAAATTTGAATCCTTAGTATGAACAAATTGTTTCTTGACCTGAACTCTGTTGGCCCTATTTTTGTCTATTTTTAAAGTAATTTTTTATTATTATTATTAATATCTCTTGATGCATCCTTTGGTGGATTTTTGACAATATTGCCAACATTGTCAACGTAGAAGCATTCCTTGCCAAGGAGCAAAAGACCGAATTACCTACCCTTCAGGAGATTCTCATGAAAATGGCGTGGGGGAGTTGTTAAAGATCAGTACAGTTCAGAGAAAACACTAAAAAAGGATGAAGCTATGCTTAGAAAAAAAATAACTAGTGTGCTCAATATATATATAGATATCTATATCTATATATGTATATATCTGTTCTGTTCAAAGTTCACAGTACTTGCTATGGCATTCTTTTTTTTTTTTT
>CM053627.1:165927161-165954856 GCA_028646595.1 Phalanger gymnotis
TCAGCAATACAACTTCTAGGACTGTATTCCAAAGAAATCATACAAGGGTGGAAAGGGACCTATATGTACAAACATATTTATAGCAGCTCTTTTTATGGTGGCAAAGAATTGGAAATCAAGGGGATGTCTATCAATTGGGGAATGGCTAAACAAGTTGTGGCATATGAATGTAATGCAATACTATTGTACTATAAGAAATTAGGAACAAACGGACTTCATTACAACCTGAAATGACTTATATGAACTGATACTGAGTGAGGGGAGCAGAACCAGGAGATCAATATACACGATTACAGATACATGATATCTGTAAGGAAAAGATCAAGACTATTAAAGGAACCATTTTTTAAATGTGAAAGGAGGTTTATCAGCACTAGATCTTGAAGTATACTAGAAAGTGGTAATTAATCAAAACAACTTGGTGCAGATAAAAAGTATATGGTTGATCAATGGAATAAATTAGGTACACAATATACAGAGGTAAATGACTAAGATAACCAAGTATTTTATATATTCAATAATCCCAACTATGGGGGAAATAACTCACTATTTGATAAAACTTCTGAGAAAACTGGAAACTAGTCTGGCAGAAACTAACATAGACGAGTATCTCATACCATACATGAAGATAAGCTCAAAATGCATATAAGATTTAGATGTAAAGGAAGATATCATAAACAAATTAGGGAAGATGGAAGAGTTTACTGTCAGATCTATCAACAGGGGAAGTGATCATGACCAAACAAGACATAGAACCACAAGACATAAGATGCATATTCTTCAACATGTAAAAGTTAAGTGTTTTTGCATAAATGAAACAATGCAGCCAAAATTAGAAGAAAAATAAGAAACTGAGAGAAAAATTTGCAGCAAATATCTTGGATAAAATCTAATTTCTCAAATATATAGAGAATTAAGATGATTTCATTTTTTAAAAATAGGAGCCATTCCCTCAACTGATAAATAGTCAAAATATGTAAAGAAGCAGTTTACAGAGGAAGAAATCAAAAGTATTAATAGTCATCTGAAAAATGTTCTAAATCACTAATAGAGAAATGTAAATTAAAACAACCATGAGGTACTATTCCTCAGATTGGAGGTACCACTCCTCAGATCAGCTGGGTTGACAAAAAATGAAAATAATATGCTTGAGTAGATGTGAGGAAATATATATAGTAATGCCTGTTGGTAAACCTGCAGAATAATTTGGAACTATGCTAAAAGAGCTTTAAAATTGTGCTTTCCCTTTGACATAGAAATATCTCTACTATATCTATACACCAAAGAGATCAAAGAAACAGGGAAAAGATCAATATGCATGAAAATATTTATATCATCTCATTTTGGGGTTAGTAAAGTAAGAAACTGATAGAATACTCATGATTTGGTTAATGGAACAAGTTGTGGTATATGAATATTATGGAATACTATTTTCTATAAGAAATGGTGAAAGAGATGGTTTCAAGAAAACATGGAAGATTTATATGAATTGATGCAAGTTAAAGTGAGCAGAACCAGTTAAACAATCTAGACAGTAAAAGCAATATTGTAAAGATCATAAACTAGGAAAGATTTAGTAACTGATTGTTGCAATGATTCTGCCTCAATTCCAAAGGATTTATGACCCAAGATGCTTTCAGAGAGAGAGAGCTGACATTCTCAGAGTGCGGATTGAGGCATATTTTTTTTTAAATTATTTTCCTTCCTTTTTTGGAATATAAAATATTTGGTATCATATTTCTTGCTTTCTTGATGAGTAGTGGAGGATACGGAGGAAAGGAGAGAATTAAAAATTAAATAAAATTTATAAAAAGAAAAACAACTTTGAAACACCCGAGAATGCTGACCAATGCAATAATAATCCATGAGTCCAGAGAACTGAAAATGAAAGATTCTACTTCTCTCCTGCCAAAGCTGTGATGAACTTAACATGGAGAGAGCCATATATTTGGGGTCATGGCCAATGTGAGGATTTGTTTTGTTTGACTAGACATATTTATGATGAGGGTTTTGTTTTTGTTTTTCAATTCTGGGTCAATAGGTGGGAAATTTTATAAATTAATCTAAACATATTCATTGTACCTATATGTATTAAAGAAAAGCTGTATGGCTGGTAAGGCTAGACCGCCAATATTAAAAATTGTATGGCAAAATCCAAAATTATTATAATTTCTTCTTCTGCAAGTTTCATAATATATCTAACTCTGAGGTAGCCACTGACTTCACAAAAGTAATTTTTCATTCTCATGGTTTAAATTAGGAAAAGTCAAGTTTCATAGAAGGAACCAAAGTAATTACAGAGGAAAGAATTGTTGACCGCTATGCAAATAGTTCCCTATTCTAAATGTGAAGAATATGAATCAACATACAAGCCATTCAAACACAGGAAATAGGTACTTTAAAGAATTTCCAATTCATTTAACTTGTATTTTTCTAACTTTTAAAAAAAATC
Organism: Phalanger gymnotis; assembly: GCA_028646595.1. Taxonomy (NCBI): domain Eukaryota; kingdom Metazoa; phylum Chordata; class Mammalia; order Diprotodontia; family Phalangeridae; genus Phalanger; species Phalanger gymnotis. The sequence goes on from CM053627.1 coordinate 165,929,614, forward strand.
TAGTTCATTAAAGGGTATTCTGTTTATATCACTCAAAGAATCTCAACTAGGTTTAATGGATTTTCTCTTTTCAGAAGGCTGATGAGCAATGAATAATTCATCGTTACTTCTTAACACTATCAAAGCCAAACTAAAACAGGGAGACTGGGCATTGCCCCAGGTAGCCAAAATTTAGAGGGTGATGATTACACATACATTCTTTCAACAATGCAAAGATGACTGAAATTAGCACTTAGTTAACAAGGATAATTAGCCAAAATAGGAAACCATCAGTTGATAGCTTCCTTGTCACAAGAGATAAATATTTCTAGGTCTTGAAAGCCTGATATTCCTGGGACTCTGTCTGTTTTTTTTTTTAATTTTCCCAGTGGAATTTATAAAAAAAAAAAAAAAAGAAGATGATTTTGAGGGTGTTTTTCATGTTGCTGATTTTTGTGAAACTTTTCCTAGGTACAAAAAAAAGTGAGTTGCAAGTGTTGCCACAATGTCTTATTATGCAGCTACTAACACAAAATAGATCTTTTTACAACTATACCACTACATAGAAATTTATCTTTTTAAACCACAAATTGATGGGGCTTCCCATGTAACCATGGCAAGTTTCCTTATCCATAAAATGTAACAATAATTATAGCAATTTTCCATGAACGTTCTTCCAATAAGGGGAATAGGAAAGAAGCTCATGATGTGCTTGATTGCCTGCCTGCGTTGTGGTGTAAAATACAGAGCAACGAAATGGAGGTCAAGAAGCATGAGCTCTATGTAACGAGCAGTGCAATCTGGCATAAATCACATAATCTCTCTGGGCCTCAGCTTGCTCATTTGCAAAATGAGTGAGCTCAACTAATTGGTTTAAAGCTCAAATTTCACATTTTCCTGAATTTATCTATTAGTATCAATACTATTTAAATCTTTATCTTCAAAAAATATTAATCCAAACATATAACCATCTGAACAAAGGGAAAAAACAGGGAGACAATATAATATACCACGGGAGGACTGCAAATAGACAAATGTGACTCTGGATTAAAAGGATTCTAAATATTAGAAGACAGCTCTTAGGTTTCCAGCAAAATTCTCCTAAAGAGCTAGGAAACTCAATAACTTTGATATTGGTAATAGTGTAATTTAATATATTGTACTTATTCATTTAATAATAATCGAAGAGATAATAATTAGTACTTGTATGGTGCTTTACACATATTCACTTGTCTATTCACTTTCACAATAACCCTAGAGTCTAAATACTACAATTATCATCTTCATTTTGCAAATAAGAAAACTGAAGTTACCAAGGATTAAGTGAATCTATTACTAACAATCCTTTATTATAGTAGGCTCATGAGGTCATCATAAGATTTAGAACTGGAAGAGACTTAGCACTGGGCCCAGAGTAAAGAAAATCTGAGTCAAATCTAGCCTCAAACATTTACTGTCTGTGTAACCCTACTGTTAATCTCTGTCTACCTCAGCCTCATCAACTGGGAAATGGAGATAGTTTAACATCTACCTCGCAGGGGTTTTTTTTTGAGTATCAAAAAAGAAAATATTTGCAAAATGCTCACTATAGGTCCTGGGACACAGCTTAAAAAATATTTGTTACCTGTTTTCCCCACCCTCCCCCAACCTTCTCTCAGGAACTTCGTATTCCATGTAGTTATACAATAGGTGCATAATCAAGCTAGTGATCATACATCTACCTAGCTTTCTCCTAAGTCTTATATCTTATTCATTGTCAGAGGCCTTCTCCTGGAAAATTGGTGATATAATTTTCTAATGCACTTTGATTCTTCACTGCCTCCAAAATTTCATCAATGTGGACCAGTGTCTCTCTACCAGTGCAAATGCTAACCCACTTAGAAATTTTAATCATATGTATTTCTTGCCAGTCAGTCAATAAAAGATTTTAAAGAGGCTACTAAGTTACAAGAGCAGTACCAAATGCTGGGTATATAAAGAAAGGCAAAAAAAAGGAGCTCACCATCTAATGCTCATGTCTTTCTATGCATTCTTGATCTACCCAATCAAATGGAAGCCTACTTTTCATTATTTTAGCATTTCATGGATATCAGTGTAACATTTGGACTTTCCATTATTTATTCCTCATTCTTTTATTTTCTGGTCATATACAACCTTAATGAGATGTGTGTGTGTGTGTACAAGTCATAACTGATATTTTGCATATTTTGCATTCAGCAACTTGCTTACACTCAAATATCTTTCTACTGGCCTTTAGGTCACCTGTAATCTTTATTTAACACATAAACAACTGAAGTAAAAATTGATTGTCTTGAGAAAATTTTAGCTTTTTTTATTTTTTTTTTGCAGGGTGAAGGCAGGGCAATTGGGGTTAAGTGACTTGCCCAAGTTCACACAGCTAGTAAGTGTGTCAAGTGTCTGAGGCTGGATTTGGACTCAGGTCCTCCTGACTCCAGGGCCAGTGCTCTACTTACTGCACCAGCTCACTGCCTCTGAAAATTTTAGCTTTAAAATGTGCTGATCAAGCTACCAAATAACATCTATGCACGGGGAATTTAGCACTAATGAAAAATTCCTCAAAATTCTTTCATACGTAGGCATAAAGGGAGATTAAATCAGATTATCTCTTGTCCAAATCTAGCTCCAGTGCTACGAGCACCAAAGCACTAAATTGTAACTTCTACAACTGAAGCTGCATACTTTCAACTCACACACATCAGAGAGATGAGAAGGGCACTGTACTCTCCATCTTGGCAGTGTGCATCTAGCTAAAGAGATAAAGCATACTACTGTTTCATCCCCTGAGGGCTACTTAGAACTCCCAGATAAAATGTAAACCTACCTTTCATTTTTATTTCTCCTTATTCTTAATCTAGCAAAATTGCCCCAGTTGTAGCAGCTATAGTTTTTTTCTTCTGTATGCCTTGCTGAAAGAAGAGGTATGATTGTACTTTCTGGCAATTCCTTCTGGTTTTTCTCACCCAACAAAATGAAAAGTCTTTGGGATAGTTAAGGGGATGCATAATCTTCAAGGGGGAAACTGAGCTAGGACCAGAAAGATCTTGGCTGGCCAGTCACAGAAAGTAATCCCCTAGATTCCAGCCTCTCTATCTTAAGTGCTTCTGTTCTTCAGGCCTTAATTTTTTACTTCATCTCCTCTCTCTGGGTACCTAGGCCTTAAGAAGAAGAAGAGAGGCAAATCAATGATAATAATAATGAGAATAATAATAATAATAATAATGAATCTCCTTATTCTATCACTACCTCCATTAAACTCTATGATCCAGTGACATCAAATTGCTAAGATGAAATATGAATTTCAGTAAACAATTTGGATATTTTGCCAAATTTCTAGATATTAAGATCATAAACCTTTATTCAATAACATTTACTGAGTACTTTTAATGTGCCCAACACTATATTAGTTTCTATAATGAGCAAAAAAATGTGTCATATGGTACCTGCTCATAAAAAACTTAGGTCTTATTTGGAGAAAATAAGATCAATACAAATTTAACGATTAAATTACAATGTAAGGCAGAATACAAAAGGGTAAGCAAAGAGAAAGGATGCGCATTTCTATAGCACCTACCATGTGCTATAGGCAACCTGCTAAAGCTCTTTACAAATATCATCTCATTTGATCCTCGCAACAGCCTTATGAGGTGAGTGCTACTATTATCCCCAGTTTGCAGTTGAGGAAACAGACAAAGGTTAAACAATTTGCTCATGGTCATACAGCTAGTAGTCTGATGGAATGTGAGCTCAGATCTTCCTGACTCCAGGCCCAGCATTCTATCCACTGTGCCATTTAACTGACTGGAGGCAGCATGAAATATTAGATAGAGAGCTCATCTTGAAGCCCAGAAGACATGTTCCAATCCTTCCTTTGATATATACTAGCTCAGTGTTGTGGGCAATTCACTTAATTTCTCAGTTTTCTAAACCAGAGGTGTCAGATACAGAGCCAGCTGGTGGGCCGCATGTGGCCTGCAACAGTCTGGAGGCAGCCCACATCAGAGTGAGATGTAATTGTGAAATATTTAACAAAATAGATAAAAACAAAATCTAACATAGATCATGTTAATATGTGGTTTTCTAAGTGAATACACAACCAAATAGGATCCTTACATGCCATTTAGTGGCCCCCTATTTCTGCTCTAGGCATCTCTCCAATATCCTAAGTTGAAGAAACATTGCTGGTTTGCATTGGGAGAGGGAATTTCCTAACTCAGGAGTTCCCAATAAACTCAGCTTCAGTTCCTATCCCTTAAAAGACAGCATATGTCTTTTGATACCTGATTTTTGATGAATTTTTGAAATCATTGATTTTGGTACTCTAGTTTGGGTTTTCCAGTGTGGATAATTAGGCCAAATATTTCTGAGGGATTATAGATCTCCATTTCGAGGCTTTACATTATTCCATTTGTTGCAACTCAACAAGCACTTACTAAACATTTACCATGTTCCAGGCATTGTGTGAAGCACTAGAGATTCAAGCACATTCCCTGCCTTTAAGGGCTTATAGTTGGGGGTGGAGTGACGTAATAAAACGCATGACTTGGGAAGATTATTTTGTGCAGAATATTTATTGAAAAGAGGAATACAATCAGATGGAAACAAAATAATTTCTAATGTTTCACGAGCCTGAAATAGGGTGGTGTCTATGGGAATGAAGAAAGGGGAAAGATACATGATAGGTAGTATTGATAGAATTAAATGGATGGAATGTTACCGGAAGGAAGAGTCCAGGCCACAAAGCTCAAAAGAAATGAGGATGTTTGGGGAACATGTAGGTTTAGGTAGGAAAATAGTAAGAGGATCGTCTCTTCTTAGAGATAGGAGCAGGAAAAAGGATGGGTGAAAATGTAGAAGAGTTTTGAGGTATAGGGTAGATAATTGATCATGATTGAATAAAGCTTGGCCTTGGCACCAGAAAGACCTAAATTAAAATGTTGCCTTTGAAACATACTAGCGATTTGATCATAAAGGATTCACTTAACTTCTTACTGCCTATTGTTTTAATTATGGAAATGACTTTAGAAGCTACCTTACCATTTTTGTCTTGCTGACATAAACTAAGGATCACAGGGTCTTGAATCTTTGAGTTGGTTGTTCATAACTCATCTGCAATAGAATTTTTTCCCTTATACCCTTCTATCTCTGTTTAAAAGGATGCAGAGTTTGGTCTCAATAATCTTGGCAATAATTGCTCAATGCTTCCCATTGAAACCAAAGATATCCCCTTTCTTTTTTGTAAGATAGTCCATAACCTGTTCTCAGTAACTTTCATTCTATACCTCAAGTTGACCTGTGGGCTTGAGTAAAAATTCAGAATACCATAACACAATAATAACAATTCATATTTTTTATAGAACTTTACTTTTTACAAGTATTTTCCTCACAATATCCCTGTGGGGTTAAACTTCGGATTTTCTTTATCTTACAGATGAAGAAGTTCAAAGGGGTAGAGAGGCTTCCCCAGGGTGACCCAGTTGGTTAGTGTCAGAGCTTAGCATCAACCCAAGACTTCTTACCTTCAGACCCTATGGTCTTTCAACTCTACTATACAATCTGTCAAAGGAGAGGCAAAAGAGCATACAAAATTTCAATGATGGCAGGAAATGAAAGGAAGTTCTAATTCTAACATATATGTTCCACCAATCCTTACACTTTATTATTATTTGCAAGACTATTTTATCCAGACATTGCTGCTGCTGAACAAATTACTTACCATGTTATACAGACACGTGTGCACTTTACTCAATTGAGATGCTATGTCCAAATACACGATAGGAGATTTTGCATTTAATACCTCAAGTATAATGGTAAAGAGAATACTGGAATGGGGTGGAGGGTAGAGCAGAGGTCAGTGAAGAAAGGGATTTTTCATGTTTGTGTTTGTATCCCCAGTGCCTAGCAGAGTGTCTGGCACATATTAATAAATGCTTGTTGACTGACTGACTGAAGTGGTCTAGTAATAATAGTAGCATCTGACTTTTATATAGGACTTTAAGATTTTCAAGGTGCTATATATATATATACACACATCATACATATGTAGGCACATAAGCTACACTAAAACCATTTAGGAAGCAAAACCCACATCGTGAGTCAAAAATGCTGGGCTTGGCCTGGATGAACTTACTGTTCTAAATTTGCGATCACATGACTTTTTGGTATGTTTATTAGATAGGAAGGTATCCAAGAAGGTAACGAACCACAGGAAACATTTTTGGTTCAGTGAAAAGAACACAAGGTTTGTATTTCAAAGACTTGAGTCTGACTCTCAGCTTTTCTACTTAAGAGCTTTGTAAGGCAAGAAAAAGAAAATAACAAAGTATATAAGTATGTATGTATATGTGTATGTATGTATATGTATACAAAATATGCAGAATTGGCTTATAAAGCTAATACCAATGCCAGTAAACATAAACTTACAAGTTCTAAAATGAGAAAATCACAACATTCAAACAGTAGCAATTGCAAACAAGTGGCTCTTAAATATGAATATGTCCCTATTTAGCAGGCTTGATGTGCCGAAATCAAAATGAGACCAATTATAAGTAGATGATATTTCAATTCTATCAACTCATATCTCCTATTTATGGTAGTCTACAGATCCTACTCTAAATTGCTCTGATTCATTTTCTTTTTGCAAAAACAAAGAACGTTTGTATATTTTGTTTTGATAACATTGGCATTTCCCACTTTATTCCCCCCTCCTCTCAGGAAACTCTTCTTTTAATAAAGAAAAAAATGAAGAATAAATGCAAACAAATGCAAAAAATATGTAAAAAAAGTTCGATTTAATATTCAGTGTTTCACACCTCTGACCCCCCCCCCCTTCTACAAAGAAATATTAGGAGGTATCTTCTCATATTTTTTCTCTGGGAATGAAGTTTGGTCTTAGTGATTTTCAGCTGAACCAATCAGCATTTATATAGCAAGACAATTTGCAGATTCTAAGATTTTGGCCATTCCAACTTCACTGTTTTATAGACTTTTTTGTCAACTGGACTCAAATTCCTGAAATAATAACTCCTACAATCATGTTGCCTCCATGCGTATAACCCCAACGTTAACCTGCACTTGAGATGAGAGATACTATGTATTTTTTAAGAAAGATGTACAAAAATGATAGAAGTATAAGATATCTTTAATTGAGTCCTTATGACATGATATCTGTTTCCAGTTGTGCTACTTTGGGAATTTTGAAATGAAAATGCTTCCATTTGGGCTGCAGATGATAATGTTCTATATCTAGACAGAAATAAATGATCAACAAGAAATTCAGAATATGTCTCCAAAATGGGAAGACATATTAACATAATGTTTCTTCCATTCTGTACTGTGTAAATAGTTATTTAAAGGATTTATGTTCTTAAAGCAAACATGACAAGATAAGCCAAATGTACAATTGAAATGGTAGAATTATCTTCTTTTGCTTACATATAAAACATATGTATGTAATATATATGCTTATATACATATATAATTCTTTGCTTAAGCAAATTAATTCATAATTTCTGATGCAGTTTTAAGTACTTTTTTAAACTTAGTCCTTTCTGTTATAGAACAAAAGAGCTCTAAAATAATAAGTATTCTTTATTTGGTAATAGTTACTGAACATATATTTACTTGGTAAATGTTATATACCAGTAGGGGTATCAAATAATTAGTTCTGCACAGTACCGGTTAGAAAGTAATTACTTTAGGATTAAATGTCACATTCTATGAGCCTGTACACATAACAGCACCTTGCTGATTACTTTCAACTAATCTCCAAACCCTATAATTGCTCATGCAAAACATGGTAGCTTTTCCCTAACTTTACTCAAATATTTAAATAGAAGGGCTCCTACGGGGAGAGTTCACACTGCTTGGGTGTTGTCAAGTATCATCATAATTAAATAAAATTGTAATTGTTAATATAAATTTAGCAAATTCAGTTCAGTGTGTCCATCCTTAAGCATGTCTGTAGTTGAGCATCCTTTGGGGTCACTCAACCAATCACATCAGCCAAAAAGTACATTAATTAAGTACCTTTCAATAGCTAACTTGCAGTAAAGGTATCATAGAGCAATTCAATGGGTATAATTGACAAAAAATGGACTCAACTTATTTTACCTTCTAGCCAGCCTCTTCAGTACTTCTATGGAAAGGCAGCTTCCCAAATACCTGTCTAGTACTTTCTATTCATCTTAATATTATGAAGTTTTCAGATTACAAAAGAGGGTATTTGTAAAGAAGGTAAAATATTGGAAAGAACAAGAGTCAAGCTAAAAAAGGGAAGTCTTATTATTTATTTTTTAAATGCTCCATTAGATATTTCTTAATTAAGTCTTTTTTTTCACTCGTTTAAGGCACAGGGTCAGACAATGATTTTTAAAGGAGAAAAAAATAGACAACTGCAGAGTGGAAATTTTCATCTGACCTTAGTGCACTAAAGAGTCTACCAGATTTTTCCCTTTGATTAACAGGGCCTATGTTTAGATATCTGGCTGTGGGATGAGTTTGCAGATCTGCACTTCTGAAAACCACACAGTCAGTGCTTAGGCAACTCATACTGTTTCTTTTCTGGGGCAAGTATTACTTTCCCCCCATTCCAAGTAGTTATACTGCATTGAAAAATTCCTTTAGTCTCCCTAGTAATCTTTTGACCTGGAAGCAATACACTGAAATATCTTCTTTATTTATTCTGTAATCCTGAATCCTGTTGTCTTTCTTATTGTTTGATCATTGGAGAAGAAAACAGAAAAATGCTCATGTTAGCTCTAGAAATGTCCTTCTGTTGCTAAAAGTATGCAAATTTTCTAACTAGAATCTCTTGTTCTCTAGTTTCATAGGAACATTTGGAGAAGAAGATAGATTGATCATAGAGTGCTTCCTTGTCAGACTGAGTCAAGTCGAGGAGGACACATTCCTGTTTACACATAAATATTCAACCTCACAAATATTTTCTGTTCTTGGTGACTCCACTCTAATATTTTCCTGGTCTAGCAAAAGAAGATGAACAATATAGAGAAAAAACAGAAATATTAATTCTTTGTTGAAGCTGATTCATCAATTAATAAGCATTTATTTAGCACCTCCTATGTGTGAGAAACTATGCTTAACACTGGGGATACAGAACAGAACTCTTACCTCAAAGAGTTTGCATTCTCTGAAATGCAAAACATTAAGCTTGAAGGTAACAGAAATTAAGCAATAGGAGAAAGCAAAGTTGAAGAGAATGAAGGGGAAAATGATTGTGAAGCATACCTAGGTTTAAAAACAATTGCCAATAGAGATAACAATTATCCTATTATTACACAGACGAACATAAAATGATAAATCTGGCAGGGAAAATGAAGGTCATGTAATTTTCCTTCCTCATTTTCCATATGATGAAATTGAAGTAATGAGAAAATAAATGACTTACACCAAGGAAACACCAAATATAAACTTCCAGGGTAAAGTTTTCACATTATATTGGCACAGAAACTGAAATTTTAAACCTCTCATTTTATCAGTTTATTCTGTGGTCAGATAGTCAACTCAGGGAAACCATGGCAGATTAGTCTCCCAAGGATAAACTGTAAAGATAGGATCCCCTAGACCAAAGAATGTCCAATTACTTTAAAATTATTAATTCCTATCATTTCTTTTCATGATCATACTTTTGGTTTGATAATGTATAAAAAATCAGTTTCCTAACCCCCAAGGACTCAATATTTGGCAAAAGCAGATGTCAAAGATTTTAGAAAAATAGATAGAATAGATACCAGGGACTAAAATTCAAACAGGAAGGCAGTACAGAATGAATGGAAAACACTCCAGAATGAAATTCTGAACACAGAGGGGGAGCAATTTGAAAGACAAGTAAAGTCAGGGGTTTTCTGAAGAAATGGGATATTCCAAGCAACTTTGACTAAAAAAAAGAAAATGAAGGGAGGAGCACATAGCAGAGAATGAAGGTAAGTGTATGGCATGATCCTATAAAAATCGAGTGAGGAATGCTAAACCTCTGAATTCACTGTGACTGGCAAGGGGAGCTAAGGCCAAAAAATGGTGGTTTTTCAGTTCTGTTTTAAATTATACGGTGGGGGAAAAGATTGAAGAAGGATGATATATTTGCAGCTGGAAGAGAACTCACGGGCCAATTAACCAAACACTTTCATCTTACAACTGAAGTCTGTGAGGTCCAGAAAGGTTAGCCAGTTATATAGGTAACTAATACCTAGTGGAATTTTAATTCAAGCACTCTTGGTATAAATTAAATGATCTTCACTGTGCTACACTGTTTCCTCTATCAAGGGGACTACTACTTGGGTGATTAGATAAATGAAAAGAGAAATGAGAATTCCTTCATTATTAATTTGCTCTTATTTTCTCTGCCAAGGAAAATGGTCCTTGATTTGGAAATGTTAGAACAAAAATGGCTAAAGAAGAGTCAAAGATAACTATGAAGACATAGCAAAGTAGTGTGTGGTTGACCTTAATGCATTCAAGTCACCAGGCCCAGCTGAACTATAGGCTCAGGGTCTGAAAGAGCTAGTCAGTGTATTGGCTAAGTCAATGTCAATGATGTTTAAAAAAATGTGGAAAATTGAAGGGAAACCATAAAACTGAAGAAAGGCATAATTATATTTCCAACTCTTTTTTAAATGAAGAGCTTGAAGTGCAAAATTCAATTAGCTTGACTTCAATCATGGAGAAATAGAGAAGATATGTTATTATTACTAATAATATTAACTTTACAAAGTGATTTAAAGTTTACAAAGTGCTTGACGTATGTTATCTCATTTCATCCCCATAAAAACCTCTGTGGGAGGTGGGTGTTATTATTATAAATTTCCTGATGAGGAAATTAAGTTTTAAATAACTTATGATCACACAGCTAGTATATGTCTAAGGCTAGATTTGAACTCAGTTTGTCCTGATATTAGCCCAGTGCCCTATCCATTGCACCAAAGCAAATTAGTGAAGATCTAGCAAAGACCAAGCAGTTACAAAGAGTCAAAATGGCTTCACCAAGAACCATTCTTCTTCCTTTTTCTTAATTGACAGAGCTGCTAAATTAGTAGATTAGAATATGGCAATTATAGTTTTGCGGTTTAGTTGTTTTTCAATCAAGCCCAACTCTTTGTGTTTCCTTTTGGGGTTTTTTTTTTAACAAAGATCCTGGAGTGGTCTCTCATTTCCTTCTCAGTTCATTTTACAGATAAGGAAACTGAGACAAACAGAATTAAGTGTCTTTCCCAGGGTCACAGAGCTAATAAATATCTGAGCCTGGATTTGAACTCTGGAAGATGAATCTTCCTGAATTCAGGTCTGGCACTCTCTACATTGTGCCACCTAAGCGCCCCAATTTACATTTTGCCTAGAATTTAGTAAAATGTTTAATAAAGTTATCTTGTAATATATTCATGAAAAAGATGAAGAAGATGGAAAAATATAGATTTGATGGTAATATAAATAAATGTATTCATAAGTAGTTAAATTATTAGACTCAAAAAGAAATTGTTAATGGTTCACCGTTAATGTGGCAGGAAGTCTCCAGTGGCTTTCTCAAAGGATCTGTATTCCACATTGTGCTAATTAAAAATCTATCCATGATAAATGAATGGGGGGATGGAGCCAAGATGGCAGAGTAAAAGCAAGGACTTGCTTGAGCTCTCCCCCAAACTCCTCCAACTACCTGCAAAATGACTCTAAACAAATTCTAGAGCTGCAGAACCCAGAAAATGACAGAGTGAAACAAATCTGCAGCCCAAGACAACCTGGAAGATCAACAAAAAAGTCTATCACACCAGGCTGGGAGCAGAGCTCAGTCTAACATGGTCTGCGCAGGCATAGATGGGGCTGGAGCAAGTCTTAGGGGACTGAATCACTGGCAGCTGTGGCAGTTTCTAGAATTCTCAACCCACAAATGCCAAAGACAATGTCAAAAGTCAATGGTAAAAGTCTGTTGGACCCAGTTGAGATAGGAGCATGGTCTGGCCCAGTCCCAGGTTGGTGGAGGTGGTAGCAATGGTGGCAGCAGCAGCAGCAGCAGCAGCAGCAGCAGCAGCAGCAGTAGCATATGCTTCTGGAGGTTTTGGCCCATAGAGAGTAGGTGGATTAAGTGGTTGATCGGAGGTGGATTGAAGGGATCTCTTTGCCAATGCTGAGGTAAAATTCTCTTGCTTTGCCCTGCTTGTTTCTGGGTGGTAGTCCTAGGTGGTGGTCCTAGGGTAAGGAGGAACACCAGTGTGGCAAAGCTTGTGGAGGCATTGGTGAGGGAATCCTCCTCATAGTTCCAAGACAGAAAACAGTATTTGTGGTCATTCACAGACCAGACCACAGGCCAGGAAAGGAGTAAACACTTCTTCTTTGATTACACTACCATGGAAGAATTTACAATTTACAGACCCCCTAGAAGTATCTGAAAATATCTGCACAAAACCCCTGAAGTCTTGGACAGGACATCCTATACACTGAAAGCAGAGTCCTCCTTTAACAAAAGAGTTAGAAAGTCAAGTAGTTGCCCAGGAAAATGAGCAAACAAAATGAAAAAAAAACATCAGACTATGATAAATGAATCGATGACATGTTGTAATGGTAATCAAGGCAGGACTTTTTTGCTCTTCTCTTTTGGGATGCTAAGGCTATCAAGTGCTTTTAATGAGTCTCACCTTTGTTTGAAGGGGGCAGTTAAAGTGGACCCCTTTTCATTTTGGAGCGTTTCTTAGTGCTAAGGCAATCGGGAGTCACTGATTGGAAACAATGCATGTGAGGTGATACTGGTGATTGAGGAACTTTCCTGGATGGTGAGCCCTGAGCCCCTCTGAACAGTGTATATGGTATGGGAAGGTTAGTGTTTGACTTTTGGGGGTATGCTCATTGAAAGAGTATTGGTGAAAAGACTCTGGGCAAGCTGTGGAAGCAGCCCCACTCCCTGGCTTTGAAAACCCAGATGTTGGTGCTTCTCTTTTGGTAACTATGTAAGTGAATGATCAGATAAGGTCTGTCTGTTAATGTGTTTGTAATTTCTGTTTGTATTTGCCCTGAGTTTCAGGGGGCTGATCTTTTCCCCCTGAACTGAGTGAATGAAATATGTGTGTTTAGTTAAAGTGAAATTGTTAAGCCCTTAAAGTTGCTTTCCTTAGAAAAGCAGATCAAAGAACCTGTGCTAGCAGCTCTCCTATGTGCTGGTGTTATTGGTCTTACACCTCCACATCAGGTGCCGTTAGCATCGTTGTTACACACATTCCTCAAAGTTGTTCATGCCACAAAACTCAGAAGATGTAGCTAACACACTGATTGATAAGATCATGATTTATGATCCTGTGAAAATACAAAATCACTGCCTTATGAGGTTGTAGGTTTTTCCTCAGTGGAGGTCTTCAAAAACCTGCTAGATGACCACTTGTGGGGAATTTCATAATAGAGATTCCTTTCAAGTATCAATTGGGCTTCTGAGGTCTCTCCACTTTACTTTTTGTTTTTTAAAACAAACTAGGACAGAAGGTTCAACAGAATTTGCTCTTGGGAGATCTTCAGTAACTAAAAATGAGACTTCTATCCTAACCTCAAGAACAAGACATTAAAACCAATAAGCACTCCAAACTCTCCAAATGATATTCCCAGTATTTATGGCTTTATATCGTATGGTCCTTGGTAATGCTAAGTGACTGAGTACTAGCTATGTAAATACAATATGTAAATCATTTCTTGAAAATTCAGTCTATGTTAAGGAAAAATAACACTAATGTCAAACTAATAATAACTAAGAAAAGAATTGGAGACTCTTCTATGGTGCAGTGGAAGGAGCTTGGGATTTAGAGTCAAAGAACCCAGGTTCAATTCCTGACTGTGAACCCACTGTATGAACTTGTACAAGTGAATTAGCCTGTCCAAAGCACAAGGTTTCCCTTGCTATAAAATGAGGGAGTTAAACTAAATTCCCTCTACATTTTCTCCCAGCTCTAAATGGCTCATCCTACTTTCCTGACAACATGAAAATATTTGGAGATTCTAATATGTTCCTTGAGTACTTGGAAAGAAAAAGTAAAAATACTTGAAAATGGTACAATAGCATGCTCGGTTTTATTGTTGGTCCATCACTTCAGTTGTATCTGACTCTTCATGACCCCATTTTTTTTTTTGGGCAGAGATATTGGAGTGGTTTGCCATTTCCTTCTCCAGCTCATTTTACAAATGAGGAAATTGAGCAAACATGGCGAAGTGGCTTGCTCAGGGTCACACTTCTAGTAAGTGCGTGAGGATGGATTTGAATTTAGAAAGATGAGTCTTCCTGACTCCAGGATCTTCTCTCTATTCACTGCACCACCTAGTTGTCCCTTATGCCTAATAGTTCTATATTTTACCCTTTTAAGATCTCTGTTGGAGCACTATGTTTAGTTCTGGGAACCACAGTTTAGTAAGGACACTGATGAGCTAGAGAGTGCTTAGAAGGCAACCAGAATTGTTTGCTTTGAGATACAGTGAATCCCCCTCTCTTTGGATGTCTTCAAGCAGATACTTAGATGGCCTCTTGTCAGATATGTTATGGTGAGGATTCCCTTGTTTATGTTCTATTTGGAATAGATGACCACCAAGTTCCCTTACAACTCTGAAATTCTGTGATCCTGACTCTATGCTTTTGTGGTTGCTATTGGGAAGAACACTTTTTTTTTTCCTTACTGACCAGAGCAAGTTTATATGACATACATAAAAATAGTGAAAAATTATTATTATATAACAGAAGCTTCACTAACTACACACATTATGAGGAAATTGTCTTTTTTGGTTACTACTTGTGATTTTATATCTGTAGAATTCTCCCATGAGGAAAATACTGCTAGCAAAATAGAATAACACCACCGCTTTGCTCTCCCATTTTAGAGAGTTGCCTGTGGCATTGAGAGGTTAAGTGACTTGCCCAGGGGCACATAGGCAAGATGTGTCAGAGGCAGGATTAAACCTAGTTCTTCTCTCTCTCTCTCTCTCTCTCTCTCTCTCTCTCTCTCTCTCTCTCTCTCTCTCTCTCTCCCTCCCCACCCCTCACTCCCCACCTCCCCACATGTAATACCATGTTGATATAGTTAGGCTTGTCGAAAATCTTCCCTCATCCCCCATATTTACCCTTCCATTAAAAAAGAAGCAAAAACAACAATCACAATGGAAACAAACATGCAACTTTGATCGTCTTAATTTATCAAACGATTGCATTTGTAATTCATTAACCAAACATGACAATCATCTGATGTTACAAATAGCTGAATGAAAAGCTTCAGAGATTTCTAGATATTCTTATTACTCTTGTAGAACTCCTCCTTCCACCCCCTCCTCCCCACCAATTATCAGCTTTTAAATACAATGATCAAAATTCTAGTGGTAAGCAGTAGAGGGCTAGTAAAATGATTGGCAACCAACTCTCCAGGAAAAAGAAGTATGTAAAGTATACTTTAAGGTTTATTAATATTTTCTCCATCACTTTCTTAAGTCGGCAATCAACAAATAAATTAAGCTCTCATTTGTAGCATTTACTAATTTTAAAGCTGTAATTAGTCACACTGAAAATTTAAAAACTGACTCTTTAGTCAGTCTAAGCTTATATCCTGGTACATCCTGGTGGAGAAAGGAGGAAATAAATGTATGTGAAAAGTTTCATAATTAGGTGTCTAAACTCCTTGGGAATGAGAGATTTTTAGAGTCATTATAGTTAACAATAGCAAATACATCAGTAAAGAAAAAGGCGGGAGGAAGGGCTTTTTTTTTTCTATTTGAGCAAAGAAAATTGGGAAACATTTTTAAATGTCTTTGGGAAATGTTAGGTTTCTGTTTTTAAAGCAAATGAGAAGGGTTATTAAAAGAGCTCCCAAAAATGTCACCTATACAGCCTATGAAGTAGCGCCGAGTAGCAGAAGTGAAACAGCCCATTTGGCCAGTGGAAGTCAATACCCATTCTATCAATGAACCTGTGCAAATCATCAAAACTTCTATTACTTGGTGGTTCGGACTGGTAACATAGAGCAGATGCTAACTTTTAGTGAAGAAAATAGGTTGCAGAGTAAGCAACAGAAGTTTCTGTTTAACTGCCTGTGAAGAACTGATTTGAAATAACTGTTTTTATGGATCGTTGAAACTGAGATGGTTCTGGAAGGCCTCTTCTCAGAGGGAGGTCTAATTTGGCTTAATCATAGAGCAGTTTAAATGGCTTTTGGACACAGATCCCATATGGAATCACCCAACCCCCTCAAACTGCCAATACATAATCCTTTTGGTACTGTGTCTTCTTTTGGGCAGGATGCATGGTTTCCATTAAACTGAGTCCAGAGCCACTCCAAAATCTCTGTGGTGCCTGAAAACATTTTAGCCCTTCTATTTCATACAATGAGTCAGCTAGGGGACCCAGTGGATTGAGCACAAATTCTGGAGTCAAGAAAATTCATCTTCCCAAGTTCAAATATGGCCTTAGACATTTACTAGCTGTGTGACCCTAGGCAAGTCACTTAACTGTGTGTGCCTCAGTTTTCTCATCTATAAAACAAACTGCAGATGGAAATGGCAAACTATTCCAGTATTTTTGCCAAAAAAACCCCAAATGGGGTCACAAAGAGTGGAACACTGAAATGATTGTACACAAATTTCATACACAAGAAATACATAATTATAATTCTCTCTGTTCCCTTTGATAGTCAGTTTTACCTTCTTAGGTAGATTAACAACACTTAAGTATGGACAATGCCCAGTGCTTTTTGTGTATCCCTTATAATTTCTAGCAAGGTGAATGTTTGTGGATTTAATAATCAAGATCAAGATGCCTTCCTTATCGAATTTCTTTTAAGCATAAGATGATATTATGTTATTCTCCAGTATTTCTAATTTTCTTTCCAAGTACCCAAATAACATACCAAGAAATATCATATATTTTAGTTGTTATTAGAATAGTAGGATCAGCCATTTAGAGCTGGGAGGAAATTTGGAGGCAATTCAATACAAGTTCCTTATTTTACAGCTGCAAAAACTAAGCCTTTCTTTGTTCCTGGAATTTTTGTTCCTCTTAATACAACCCAAGGTGGCATTAGCTATTCTTTGACTGCCTTATATTAAATTGACTCTATGTTGAGTTTGCAATCTGCTTCAACCCCTAAATCCTTTTTCAGAATAACTGTTGTCTACCTGTGGCTCTTCTATTTTATATTTGTAGAGTTGATTTTTGTACCCCAATGCACAACTTTACATTTATCATTATTGAATTACATCTAATTAGTTACAGTACAATGCTCTAGCCTGGAGATAGATTAGCAAACTATAGCTCAAAGGCCAAATGCAGTCTATTCTTTTTATTCTGTACCACCCTAGAACTAAGGATAGGTTTTACATTTCAAAATGCAATAAAAATTTATTTTAAAATATAAGAAGAGAGGAGAGGTTTTGGGGAAGATGGTGGAGTGAATCAGAAAACTTTTGGCTCTCCAAATTTCCTCCACAAAAAAGATAGAACATCACCTCAAAACAGCAGAAATAAACACCAAGTAAAGCACTTGTCTTCCCAAGACAATGTGAGAAGACCCTAGGAAAGATCCAACCTCCAGGAGTTGAGGTTTGAGCTGGATAAAGTGCAAGCATCTCCAGGCTAACTCTCCAGAATAACAACAAATAACAAGCCCTGGGGGCAGCTGGGTTGAGAGGCAGCTTTATCTTTAGAAACTTTAACCTCAGTGTGTGTGTGTGTGTGTGTGTGTGTATGTTTGGAGGGTGCAGTCTGATGGCTGAGGAGGAGAAGACTGAAGGACCTTCTATTTTTGAGGGACACCAAGCAGAACTGTGCTGACCAGATGCATACCTGCCTGTGGCTACAAGTAGAAAGAGCTACCACATACCTACATACCTGGTGAGTGCTGTAGCGATGGGTAGGGAACCTGTTGGCTGAGGGCACTTGCAGAACAGCAGAGTCCCTGGTTTCAGTTCCAGGACAGTGAAGACAGCTGTAGTTTGCAGCCACTGGAGGGACTGCAGAGAGCAAGATCATTTGTAGGACAGTGTGGTTGGGGGATCTACCTGTGAATTAGGAATGGAAAGGAGACCCCAAGGTTGGACTCCAAGATAGAGGTAAGAAAATAGCAAAAAGAAGAACCTGAGACTTGGAGCATCATTCCCCATGCCTCAGGACTACAACTTGATTACAATAATAGCTGCTAAAACAAAATAAAACAAGAAAAAAATGAATAAGCAAAGGAGAAAGAACCCAATCATAGATAGTTACTATGGAAATAGAGAAGATGTGGGTTCATATTCAGAGGAAGATAATGGAGCTAAAAAAGGAACTCTTTTTTCAATGACAAATGCCAAATGGTCTCAAGCACAGAAAGAGTTCTTGGAAGCACTTAAAAAGAATATTGAAAATTCAACAAGACAAATCAAGGAAAAAGGGAAAAAACATAAGAGCAATCAAAGGAAATTCAAAAAATTCTGAAAAATGTATCAGTGAACTGGAAATAGAGAATCAAAAACTTAAGGAAGAAAATAATTCCTTGAAAACTAGAATGGGGATGTTCCCTTCCAGATAGCTGTATGAGAAGAGACTTCTGAATCTTAAAGGGACAATTGCATTATGGTTTTATTGGGTTTTTTTGGGGGGGGTCTCTGTATCTGTATTTATAAAGGGGACTGCTCCCTTTGATTTGTCAATGCACGGATCAACTTTTCCCTCTTCTCATATTTCCTTAAAGGGGTAATGGTTAAGGGGAAGAATTCATATGAGAGAGAGAGTAAGGGAGTATTAAAGATGTGGAAACAAAAATTTGAATGAAAGAAGAGAGAGGGAAATTGTGAGAAATGGTGGGAGTTTTGTTTCCACAGGATAATGACAGCAGATTGTAAGCAGGAAGTGAGTGGCTCTAATCAGAGCTGTGATCTAGCAGAACCAGGCTTCTGATCTGTGATGGGATAGAAGTTTGTACACATGCTTAATGAGCTATTTGAGGGGGATAGGACATGGGCAGTTCGGGGGATTGCATTCTGGCCAATAGAGAGCCAGGCAGAAGATTTGAATTGGAAGCCAATAAAAGGACTGGCATTTGTCTGAGTCCGTGTACTCTCCTGTACTCCATTCAGAGGACATACCCATTTATTCAGAGAGAATAAATGTAAAATATAATTTTAAATAAAAGAAAACTAGAATGGGAAGAGGAAGCTAACAACATTCTAAGACACCAAGAAATCATAAAACAAAATCAAAAGAATGAAAAAAATAGGAGACAGTGAAACATCTCTTCAGGAAAAAAAAAACTGATCTAAAGAAAACATTGAAAAAATAATCTGGAAATAATCAGACTACCTAAAAATTATAATTAAAATAATCTTAATGAAATATTATAAGGAATTATCAAAAAATTTGCCCTGGTGTTCTAGAATATGAAGAAAAATCAGAAATAGAAAAAAATTCACTGATCACCACTTGAAAGAGATTCCAGGAGGAAAACTTATAGGAATATCATAGCCAAATTCCAAGGCTCCCAGGTTAAGGAAAAAAGAAAATATTGGAAGCAAGCAAAAAAAAACCACACCAATTAAAATGTCATAGAACTACAATAAGGATTACACAAGACCTAGCAGCTACTACTTTGAAAGTCTTGGACTACTATATTATGTAGAGGAAAAGAGCTCTTGTTGTGATCAAGGGTGACTTACCCAGCAAAGCTAAGTGTAATCCTGAATCAAAAAACAATGGGTAATTAATTCAAAGGTTTTCAGGATTTTGTGGGGAAAAAATAGAACTTAAGGGAAAATACAGCATATAATATGTAGGAGAAAGTAAGGTAAATATTAATGACCTGTTATAAGAAACTCAATAAGATCAAATTGTTTATTTCATATATGTGAATATATTAGCAGTACTCCTATGATTGTCATCAGTATTCGGGTAGTTTGAAAGAGCGGGTTGGGCTAAGCTGAGTATGATGGGGTGATTCTAAAAAAAATAAAACTCAGTAGGGAGAGATAAAAAGGAGTAATCATCTCATACAAATGAAGCATAAAAAGAAAAAAAAAACTAGTACAAAAGAAGCTAGTAGAGGGGAAGGTGAGTAGTGCTGGAACCTTATTCTCATCAGTAATGGATTAAAGAGGAAACAACATATATGTCTAGAAGGGTATAAAAATCTTCTAAATTCAGAAAGAAATAAGAGGACGAGTGGATGGGGGGAGAGGATAAGTGAGGATGTCTTAGAAGGGTGAGTAGATTAAGGAACAGGAAGGTAAAATAGTAGGTAGAAGTCAACAGAGGAGTGAGAAGAGAGGGTAAATAGAGTGAGAAGCACAATGAGGAAAAATAGGAAGGAGGAAAATATACAACAAGCAATTGTAGCTTATAATGTGAATGAGACAAATTTACCCATAAACTGGAAAAGGACAGCAGATTTAAAAATTAAATTCAACAAAATGTTGCTTTCAGGAAACATTATAAAAATGAAAGATAGATAAAAAGATAAAATAAAGGTCAGGAGTAGAATTTAGTATGTAAAAAAAGCAAGGATAGGAATCATGATCTCAGACAAAGTTAAAGCTAAAATAGATTTAATCAAAAGTGAAAAATAGAGAATCTACAGTGTCAGCAATATTATTCAATATTGTTTTAGACCTTTCAAAATACCTAAGCAGTATAAACTACCTGAGCATATACATGCTAAAACAGACACAGGAACTGTATGAACACAAACATAAAACACTTTTTATACAAATAAACTCAAATCTAAATAACTGCAGTAATATTTATTGTTCATGGATAGGTAAAGCCAATATATTTTTTAAAATGACAATTTTACCTAACTAATGTATTAATTCAATGTCATCCCAATTAGATTACTAAAAAAATTTTAAGTTAGAAAAATAATAAAAAGTTTATTTGGAAGAAAGAAAGTTCAAAAATCTTAAAGAAACCAAGAAAAAAAAAGATGTAAAGGAAGCAGATTCAGCAGTATCAGACCTTAAACTATATCATGAGGTAAGAGCATTGTTGAATTTAAAAAAAAAAAGAATTATTTTTTTGAATTAAAGTTTTATAAATAAGTATATATAAGGCCTATGCAACCAAGAATAGAAGGAATGGGGGTGGAGCCATGATGGTGGCTGGAAAGCAGGGACTTGCTTAAGCTATCCCCCAGGTCCCTTCAAACACCTGTAAAAATGGCTCTGAACAAATTCTAGAGCAGAACACACAAAATAGCAAAGGGAAGAAGGTCTCAAGCCCAGGAGGCCTGGATGGTCTCTGGGAAGGGTCTATCGCAGCACGCTGGGAGCAGAGCACAACCCAGTGTGGGCTGCACCAGGACCAACGAGACTGGGAGTACAGCAGAGCAGGCCTTATGGCCATTAATCGCTGACCTGTGGCTATTGCCAGACTTCTTAACCCACAGAGGCCAAAGACAATGGAGCAGGTTAGTGTGAAAACTGCTGGAGATCAAAGGAGCTAGGATTAAAACCAAGAATCACATACTCAGCAAAACTGAGTATAATATTCCAAGGCAAAATATGGATTTTCAGTAAAATAGAAAACTTCCAAGCTTTCTCAATGAAAAGAACTCAGCTGAATAGAAAATTTGACTTTCAAATACAAGAATCGAGAGAAGAATTAAAAGGTAAACATGAAAGAGAAATCATAAGGGACTTACTAAAGTTGAACTGTTTTCTTTATATTCCTACATGGAAAGATGATATTGTAACTCATGAGACTTCTCTGAGTATTAGACAGAGGGCACAGGGTGAGTTGAATATGAAGGGATGATATCTAAAAAAATGAAATAAAATTAAGGGGTGAGAGAGCAATATATTGAAAGAGGGAGAAAGGGAGAGATAGAATGGGGTAAATTATCTCACATAAAAGTGGCAAGACAAAGCAGTTCTGTTGGAAGGGAAGAGGGGGCAGGTGAGGGAGAATGAGTGAATCTTGCTCTCATGGGATTTGACTTGAGGAGGTGTTTCAACAATCTGGCTAGCAGCTGCTGTAGGGGTATAAGATCCACCAACAACCAGCACCCAGGAAAGCTGCAAACACAGGTACTTTCGATCTGCTTTACTAAGGAAAGTAGCATTAAGGGGTTAACAATCTTATTTCAAACCAACATACAAATATCATTCACTTAGTTCAGGGGGAAAAAAGTAGCACTCTGAACTTCAGAGCAAATATAAACAAATTATAAACATCAACAGACAGACCTTGTCTGATTCAAATCACAACACATAGTTACCAGTCGCAACTTCTGGGTTGCAAAGCTGGGGGCAGTTTGCAGCTTGCCCAGAGCCTCAACACTCTTTCCATGAGTGTACCCCAAAAGTCGAACAGCAAGCTGTCCTCAGTTATATCCTATTCAGAGCCCTGAGGGCTCTGACCTCACCCAGGCTGGGTGTGGGATAGTTCCCCATCTCCAGTATCACATTATATACAAATCAATAACTCTCAATTGTCTCTGTGCTGAGAAATAACCAAGACAAAAAGATCCCATTTTATCTGCCCCGTTCAAACAAAGGCCAGAATCATTAAAGGCACTTAAGAAAAGAAAAGCAAAAAGTCCCACTTTAATTAATATTACAGGAGGGAATAACATACACACACAATTGGGTATCTTACCCCACAGGAATGTAGGAGGAAAGGGATAAAAAAGGGGTGGGGGTGATAGAAGGGAGGGAAGATCAGGGGAGGAGGTAATCTAAAGCAAACACATTTGAAAAGGACAGGGTCAAGGGAGAAAACTGAATAAAGGGGGACAGGATAGGATGGAGGGAAATACAGTTAGTCTTTCACAACATGATTATTGTGGAAGTGTTTTGCATAATGATACATGTGTGGCCTATGCTGAATTGCTTGCCTTCTTAGGGAAGGTGGGTGGGAAGGGAAGAGGGGAGAGAATTTACAACTAAAAGTTGTAAAACAGGATGCTCAAAAAAATGTTGTTTTGGCATGCAACTGGGAATTAAAATATACAGCAATGGGGTATAGGGAAAAAAAAGATGGAATACACAAAATTGGGGGAAAAAAAACTTCCATAGACAATCTCTCAGATAGGATGTGATTTGGGTTGGAATAATGCTGTGGTGTAGGCAATGATGATCTGTTTGATTTAGAAAAACATGGAAACACTTGGACTTATGAAGGAAGATGCTATCCACCTTCATAGAAACATGATAGGAGGAAATAATCACAGCACCGTCTTTCATATATGTGTATAAATGTGTATGTTTCTATATGTGTATGTTCATTGATACCTCTGTGTGTGTGTGTGTTTGTATATTTATACTTAATTGCAGCCTTCTTTAGGGTGGTTGGGGGGAGGGGAAAATTAAAGTAAAAGTGCATGGCAGAGAACAAAAGAAAACCAACAAAGAAGCAAAGAAAAGCTGCGCAGCTCTGAAAACGAAGTGTAGTATTTATTATATGGGTTTTCTTGAAATGAAAACTTATTTTACATTGAATCCTCTTTCATCATCTACTGTGTACATGGCAATTTTTTTCTCATTTTGTGTTTAATTTTAGAATTAAAAAATAATAAATAAAGTTTAAGATGACATTCTAGTTCACAAACCATACAAAAACAGATACGGGCTAGCATTGGCTCACCAGCCTCCCTAGCCTACTGAAATCCTTTTGGAGCGTGACTTTCATCCAGTTGGTCAGCTGTCTCTCCCAACTTTGCATCATCAACAAATTTGATATGCATACCATCTAGGCCTTTAACCAAGTCATTTACAAAACACTCAACATCACAAAGCCATGTGTAGAGCCCTCTTCTTCAGACTTCTTGCCATTTTGGCAATAAATCATTAACAATTAATTACTTTGAGTTCAGCCAACAAACCTGTTTCACATCCATCTAAATGTAGTATTGTCTAACATTTTCCAGTAAAAGATCATATGATAAATGCATCAAAAGTTTTGCTACAATATAGATAAACTATATCTGCAGCTTTCCTTTCTTCTGCTATCTTAGTAATCATGTCAACATAGACATGAGGTTAGTCTGGCATGACTAGTTACTTATGAAAGCATGATGGTTCTTTTTTAATCAACCCAGCTCTTTCTTGATATTTTCTAACTCTATCTTTAATCATACTTTATAGAATTTTCCCAGGATTGGAAGTTAAACTGACTAGCTTATAGTCTGCATCTTCTGTTCTCTTCTCTGTTTTTCTTTTTAATTAGGATATTTGTCCTTCTCTAATCTTATTGTACCTGTCCTGTTTTCAATGATCTTTCAAGTGACCCTGCAATCACAGAAGCCAGTTCTTTCAATACCCATTAAGGTAGTTCTCCTGGGCCAGCTAACTTACATTCATTAAAGTCGGGTAATTGCTTTCTATTTATCTCTTTACTTATCTTGAATATCAATTCCATGTTACTCACTTTTATGCTGTTATTTCTAAAATAGAGACCATTTTCCATGTCAGAGAAAACAGACCCAGAATAAGAACTAAGTAGTACTTAGGGAACTATATTGTCAATTACAATCATACATGTCTTCCTTAACCAAGATTCCATGTCTTTTAAAATCCATTAATTCACATTTCTTATGTGCCCATTCTTTGGTTGTCAACCTTTGTACTCGAAGAGGCCCAAAATGACATCACTATGTCAGAGTAGATGAACAGTGTGAATAACTGTTGCTGATCAGACCAATATGAGCTCAGAAGGCTCTACCATTCACAAATCTGGAACAAATAGTCCATATGAGCATTTGTAATAGAGATGTATCCAAATCTGTGCATCTCCTATTTCTTTTTTTTCAGTTTTTTATTATTTAATATATTTAGTTTTCAGCCTTGATTTTCACAAGAGTTCAAATTACAAATTTTCTCCCCATTTCTACCTTCCCCCACTCCAAGATGGCATATATTCTGGTTGTCCTGTTCCCCAGTCAGCCCTCCCTTCTGTTACCCCACTCCCCTCCCATCCCCTTTTCCCCTTCTTTCTTGTAGGGCAAGATAAGTTTCTATGCCCCATTGCCTGTGTATCTTATTTTCTAGTTGCATGCAAAACCTTTTTTTTTGTTTTTGAACATCTATTTTTTAAAATTTTGAGTTCCAAATTCTCTCCACTCTTCCCTTCCCACCCACCCTCCCTAAGAAGTCAAGCAATTTAACATGAGCCACATGCGTATCATTATGTATAACCCTTCCACAACACTCATGTTGTGAAAGACTATATTTTGCTTCTTCCTAACCTATCGCCCTTTATTGAATTTTCTCCCTTGACCCTGTCCCTTTTCAAAAGTGTTTGTTTTTGATTACCTCCACCCCC
>CM053627.1:165955356-165969610 GCA_028646595.1 Phalanger gymnotis
ACCAGAGAAAGACAACGAATTAATTAAAATTGCTATAAAGTTACTAAATTGTTTACCAGCAGTTTCTACAGCAAATATCTTGAATATGTTCATGATGACCGAGTAGCATTGATAACAATTGATACCAATAATTTAATGATGATAAACAATAGGAAAACAGTTGATTTCAAAGTCACATTAAAATAAAACATTAGCTATTAATTATCATTTTGTGTCTAGTATGCCACATTAATGGAATTAAGGAAAAGTCTAACAAAATATGGAATTTATTCCTGCTAAAATGACTAATAAACATAATAGCAAAGTAATCTGCCTTTAATATGATCTGATGCATTTACCTAAAATCATAGCCAAAATTTATCAAAATAAAAGTCTAATGTCCAAAATGTATGTGATACCCATCCTCTTAGAGATAAAAAGTGATGGGGCATTTTCAAATCAAATTATACAAAATGTCAACAACAATCTGCAAAAGGTTTTTAGAATCACTAATGAATCTAAGTAAAAGAAATTAAAATGATTCTGAAGTGTCAATTTTCCCTGCCAAAGGAACCCATTCAGAGTTGAAGGGTTTCTGACAATAAAGTACTATTAATTTGCTGTTGATAAAATTGTGAATTATTCTGCTTGGAAAAGCAATTTCAACTTTTTTAACTTTGATCCCACTACTAGGTTTAAATCCCAAGGAGGTTAATAACATAGAGAAAAAAAGGATATCTTTGTGAAAAGATTCATAAGAACAATACTCAAAAACAAAAAGCTGGAAATAAACCATACACTACCAAATATGAGAATGACCGAAAAAATCGTGAAGAAATGAAGTATCATTGTACTATAAGGAATAGTCATATTAAAAAATTGAGAAACATAGGGAGACAAGTATGAAGTAAAAGAAAAGAGAGAAGAAAGTAGAGCCAAATCACAAAATATGACAATATTATGAATAAATACAATAGCAATTTTTTTCCCCAACCACCTCAGAAAAGGCCTTAGGACAATTGTTATGTCTGTGGTAATAAATTATTGAGGTTAAAGCATGTATCCTCTTTTCTCCTTAAGAAATAGTAAATCATGTAACTGTAAAGGTATTGTATATTCTGCTTCAATTCTTATATCTTTTATTATTATTGTTATTATTATTATTATTATTTGGGGAATACACTTTGTGTGTGGTTTGTCTGTGAGTTTATTGTTTTGTTTTGTTTTTGCTCAGTCAAAAGAGAAAGCTTGAATATAAATATATAGTTCAGCTAAAGTACAGGTAAAATAGGCTTTTATGGCTGCTACTGAGATTAGAATTAACATTCAAAGATGTGTGAAAAAGTGTTCTTTGTTCCAAACAGCTTTCTTACAAACTTTTGGAACATATCTACTTTGAAAGTTAGGGCCCGACCACAAAGGTTTATGTTTGTTTGTTTCTTTCCTCATTTGTTTTTATTGCACTGAACCCAATATCTCAAATTATTCCACGTGTGTGTGTGTGTGTGTGTGTGTGTGTGTATATAATACAGATTTTTAAAATTCTTTCATTGGATACTGCTCAAGAAAGCTGCCATTTTCCACAGGATATTTGCATATGAAACGTGCAACCATTGGGCTTCAGCTGCCAACTGTTCAGAAGGTCTTTTTGACCTACTCAAGAAATCTAACCCAATGAAAATATAAGTTGCATTAAACATGAAAGTGAAAGCTTTAAGCAGCATTAGTATAATTGACAGCAAAACTCATTACATTGTAGGAGGAATCTGAATCTCTGTGCTCTCTGTAAATTTGGAAAGTGTGTGGCCAAATTAGAGCCATAACAATTGGCTCAAGTGTTTCACTGTGGTATATAAATTTCTAGCAAAGCCCTTATTACTTTTTCTTCTTATTCTGAACTTAACAAGCACCAAATAAAGTGAGTCATATATATGGTAGAACAGAAGGAGAGCATTATCCTAAGACCTGTGATTCTTCCTTACATAGAGCCTACTTTTCTTTTTATACATATACCAAAATCCACTTGTAGCAAGACACTTTACCAGCTTCCTCCACACGTCTGATCTCATCTTTCTTAAAAGAAGGCAATATATGTGTGTACATGTGTGTACCTGTGTGTATTTATATATACATACATACGTATGTGCACATATATGTGTGTGTATACCAAAGAATGAAAATAGCCACCGCTCCTTATGTGAATTATGTGTTGATATGTTTTAACAAAACACTCATGGATTATAATAGGAAAAAAATCACCTAAAAAAGACTTAGAAGATATATTCTAGAAACACAATGATATCAAGAAAAATACATCTAATGTGTGACATTTTTAAGGAGACAGTTTAAGTATTTTATAGCTCTGCCTAGCTATGAGCTCTTATCATTTTTCCTAAATAGATACATAGATTCCAAATTAAAGCACGAGTTATTACAAAATGTTATATTAACTATGTGATATATATTTAAAAGTCATCAGACTTTATAGATCTACAGAAAGATGATTTAAATAGTTTCTTCATCTTTTGGAACCTTTCTCCAATGCTATCGAAATATCATTTTTACTCAATAAAAGTAAAATTCTTCATATATGCCAAGATAAGAATGCGAATGGAGGTTTAGAGTTTGAATATCAATAATATGTTGAATTAATGGAAGTATCTGGTACCTGCAAGAATCTTCGTCTGCTCTAAACAGGATACATCTATCATAAAGTTATCAAAGAGAAAGCCGTGGCTAAATATAGTAAAAGACTTTCTAGAATTCGAAATCAAAACCAAAAATTAGATAGATAGATAGATAGATAGATAGATAGATAGATAGATAGATAGATATAGATATAGATATAGATATGTACGTATATATGTGTATATATATATATGTGTGTGTATATATATATATATACATAATAGCAGTCTCAATTACACATTGTAAAATGTACCCTAACTGCTTTGGATAATATGATAACCTAAATATATATATATATATATATATATATATATATATATATATATACATATATATATATATATATCAACAATATTAGAACTTATTTCCAAGCAGTTTTAAAAATTAACATGTCCCTGACAGAAAAATGGCAGAAAGGGCAGGTATAATTTCACCAAGTAAAATGAAGTTTGATAAGAGGTACACACCATTGAATTTGTCAATGTAACTGAAAATGGCTTAAATCCAGATGGAACCAACAAAATAAGAAATATCAAAATGTATCAAAACGTCTTTAATGGATATCCACATAAAATGAATTAACATTATATGGCTGTTACATACACTGCTTTGTACAGATGCTGAAATGTCTTTAAGTATCTAAATATTATGGGAGAATGAGTTCACAGCCATAGTAAATTAAAACTTTTTAAAATCATTTAAGAAAAATAACTGGTCTTGTAGTTGCATTTATGTAATCAAATTTAAAGACGCATCAAACAAAAGGAAGAACCATGAGTCTATATGGATGCTGAAGGATTTGTGATGGCAATTTGAGACCAGGCCATTGCCGCCAGAAACTGCAGAAGGGTTATCCTTAAGGTGCTCAGATTTAAAGTTCAATGTAAATTATGCAAGGAGATGGTGAAAATACCTGAATACATCACTACATGTTGTAAAATCTTTGCATTTATTGAATAATTGTTAACACATGACCTGGTTATACGTCAGAAGGTTGCTGTATTTCAAAGAATGACAGAAAAAAATGCTCATACTACAAATAC
The DNA here is from genome assembly GCA_028646595.1 of Phalanger gymnotis. Classification (NCBI taxonomy): domain Eukaryota; kingdom Metazoa; phylum Chordata; class Mammalia; order Diprotodontia; family Phalangeridae; genus Phalanger; species Phalanger gymnotis. The sequence continues at coordinate 165,959,067 of CM053627.1, forward strand.
ACACATCAAAATATGTTGAAGTACTCAGTAAATAAACTATACCAGAATTGCATCATTATCAAAGATGAAACTATAGCCTAAGATCACAAAGATAACACTGCTTCATAAAAAGTTAAAGACCATGTTTTTAGTAGTTGTCATAATAACAAATATCCCTAATCAACAAGGTACTAGAATAGCAATCTTTCAAAGACAGAGTACATTCTATCCCTATTGTTCTTTCTGCTACTGGGGTTAAAATAGGGGAGAGAGATATCTTTAGTGAAATTAAAGGTGAAAAAATTACCTCCTAATATATTTATTCAACTACAAAAAATTTATCCACAAGTGGGATAGTCTATAGAATAAAAGCACTGATATAAGGATTGTTAGAAGAGCAATTCTATTTGTCCTCTATAAAAATGATGAGATTAAGACAACAATAATAATAACTTCTATACTTCTCTAATACTACTATAAACTTCTAATACTTCTATAACAATTTTACATAAATGACAGCATATTTTGGGAGTTTATGGAGGTAATTTAATGTTGCCTACTTGGACATTTTTCCCCATTTTTTTCCCAATTCAGCTTTGCGTAATGTCCTACTAGGGTCTTCAGTGAGTTGTAAAAAATAAAGCAAAATTAGCTAAATCAGGGCTGTCCAACCTTAGGTTATCTTAGGGCCCTATTAAAATAAAATAATGCACCCAGAATAAAAGATTGAGTACACTAATAGAAAGTGAGGGAACCTGTGTCATCAGTATGACAGGCAAAGGTGCAAAGCGTGAAAGCAAACACAAAACAACAAAGCAACAACACAATAGTATAAAAGTAGATGCATACTGACTAGTCTGCATCCTACAGACTGAATGCATCCCACAGATCGAATGAAAATTCTGTGTGATATGTTCCGTCTCTAATACTGCTTAAAAAACCCAAAGGAAATTAATGTCAATGAGATTATTTATTAGTGATGGAATTAAAAAAAAATCTAATACCCATTCCATGCCAACTATTATTCTGTTTTTTGCTTGTAAAAATTAAAACCCACAGCCGGGCTGCATAAAATCGCACTGCAGGCCCCACGTGGCTCGTGGGCCATATTTTGGACCACCCTGAGCTAAATGAAAGCTATATTCTTTAAGTCTCAAAATCATTAAAAGTCGTCCTATTCTCAAATGCATTTGTCTACTGTTTAAAGTAAGAGCTAGAATTGGAAGGTGCCTTAGAGTTAATCTATTCCTACCCTCTCATTTCACACATGAAGAAAGCAACCCTGCGAGATTAAGTGACTTACCTAAGTCGAAAATTTATCAAGTAGCAAAGGTGGACCTCAGGTTCTCTGATTCTAATACATTAATATGCTTTCTATCATATCACAGTTGTACCCATAATAGGACTTTATATTTGTTTTCAATATGTTTTGGACTGCAAAACACTCAGGTTAAACATGCTGGAAATAAATGAACAGTGAACATACCTATGCAGCTAAGTGGGAGAATTAGAAACATAGAACAACCACTTTTCCACCCAAATAATGTCCATCTTCTCAAACTGGTCCAGCACAGATTCTTCCCCCTTCAGAAGACTTTCCTTGATCATGCCAGTTTGAAGGGATCTCTCACTCCCCTAAACTGCTAAAGCAGCTATTATCTAGGCAATTACACAGAGATCTATCTATCTATCTATCTATCTATCTATCTATCTATCTATCTACTTACTTTATGTCTGTCTATCTACTGTCTATCATATCCATGGCATGTCTGTTTATCTAGCTAACTAGCCAGTGGGCTTTGTAACATTTCTTTTATTTTTTGAATGGTTATCTTCCAAAGTAAATGAACAATTAATTCTTTATTACCTCCTGTAATGTCTCTGGTCTCCATGAATTTTTACATTCAGTACAATGCTTGAGATAAAATCCTTTCATACCTTTTCCTCTTGAAATACTTTTTTTTTCAGTGCCTGGCTTATGCACCAGCTATTCCATGGAGCCTTCTTTGATCCTCCCAAGATGAAGGTGGCATCCTCAAATTTTCTTATTTCAATTGGTATGGATGGCTCCTTTACAATCATCATGCATTTGTTTATGAATCTTCGCCGACATTTTATTGCAAATTCTCCAAATGAAGAGAGTTTACTGGTTTTCATCTTTGTATCCCATTTGCCAAAGCTTTGCAACCTCTGCGTCATATTTAACTACTCATTCTCATTCAACCAAGTCATCTCATTTCTAATTCCTCAACATCTCGGTCACCACACACCATCTCCTATCATCTTGCCTTTGCATGGTTTAGTCTCCTAAAACTGGAATTCACTCTTTCTTTTCCCCTGCCTCTTAGAATACTTGGTTTCCTTTGATTCTCCACTCAAATACCATTTTCTTTTTGCAGGAATACTTTTCTGATCTTTCCAGCTCTTAGTATTTGCCCTCCCAAAACTTTCATATTCATTTTCTATGTGTTATGGATATACATACATACTTACGTACATACATACCTGTGTTGTCTGCTATGATTAGATCAGCAGTTTCCTGAAGCATCTTCATTGACTCTATCACAACTCCCCACTGCTACACAAATTGGTTGGCCACAGCTTCCTGAAGGTGGATTACTGGTCTAGGGCCATAAAAGGTCCCACCCACATGTAGTGATGGACTCTGACTTGATGGCTGTCTGAGACCATGCAAGTCACCCTACCCTGTTTCCTGACTGATTATATGCGTTTTGTATTGTGCCCCTGATGTAGCCCTCAAAGAGGGGCAGGTTTTGGCAGATTGGACAGGTAATGTTGAGTGGGTAGCAGTACAAGGAGTGTTTGTATCAGTTTTGATCCTGGAACAGATTATGCACAAGAGGCTTATGATTTAAAACACTTGATAAAAGAGAAGCTGAAGGCAAGATAAATAATTGTTGACTGAGTCAGAAGTATCCACATAGAGGCCTTGCTTTCCCTGAAGTTGCTCTTGCTCATTGTCACCACCTCACATCAGGAGAAGAAATCTATGACTATGCTATAGGATCTTCATCCCTTCTGAGGCTCTGATGTTTTGGTGTTGCTCTGGTTTACCATCATCACTTTGCATTAGGAGACCCACTGTGAAACTCAAAAATGTGGCATCACTCATCACATGGAGCAGACTGTGAGACACTGAGGCAGTCTTTTTGAAGGAGGAAGGAAAATCTTAACACGTCTGACTTGATTCCACCACACTTTTTGTTTTATTTTTGTTCTTCTTTCTCTTACTACTGCCAATTCTAAGAGACCTGTCATTTAAAAGTTTTGAAACTTGGCTCTTCCAAAGTGGGTTTATGTAACGGGATGAGTTATAGCCGACCCTAAAGCATCGTTGGACCTCCGCACCCTGAACCTGCTGAGATAACCTCAGGGTTCTGAGGTATGGGAGGAACTAGATGGAGTTTGGAGGAAGGGTCTCGCCCTTGTTGGCAACGTGGTTCAGGGTTCTTTTCCGGGTTCACCTGTGCACAGGTGAATCATGGGGAGAGCGCGGGAAAGAAAGGGGAAGAGAATAGGAGGAGAACAGGAGAAGAATAGGCGGAGAGTAGGCGGGGAGTAGGCAGAGAATAGGTGGATCAAGGTAGTCCTAGTACTATGTAATGAAGGCTATAAAATCTGGTCCCTGTCTTAATTAAACGGAGCTATTCACCATCTTGGCTTCTGTCTCATCATTGCCCGTGAGATCAGGCCTTTGCTGGAGAAAGGCCTGAGAGTATGGGGTAAGAATTCCCCAACTATACCCTTACAGGTTTAGAAGGTCTATATTCCACATTTTGTTTTATTTTATGTTGTTTTGTTTGTTTGTTTCCCCTTTCTCCTCTCTTTCCACCCTTATTACTAAAGGTGGATTGTTCAGTCATTTAAATAGTGAAAGGTCCTCTAGAAAATCAATAAGACCTTGCTACCAAGGGGTGGTATATGATATAACAAATAATATCCTGGCACACTTTCCTCAATGCTGATGAAGTTCCATCCCCCACTCTGATTGACATCAGGTTCCCTGATGCATCTTCCTAGACTGGGGCCATATGTAGTCATGGTCTTTCAGACTTGGGAGGTGCCCAAGAACATGCAAAATGCCATACTTTATACTGACTGACTGACCAGATGTTATTTCCAAATGGAGATAAGGCAGGCTATATCTAGAAACACTAAAGTATCTCTATGTTCTTGTTATATATCTTTGATGTATTAGGGTAAAGTAAAACTGTTTTGTTAAAGGTTCAGTGACTTATAAGTGTCGTATTTTGTTTCCTTATCAAACACGAAGTAAGAGAGTATTGGCTTTAGAGTAGCACCAACATCTCCTTAAATAGAGTATGAACTCCTTGAAAGCAGAGAGAGTTTCCTTTTGTTTCCCTTAAGAACAAAACCCCTATTACAGTGTCTTGAACATTGTACTAGAGGTGATTAATTAGATGTTTGATGAAGTTGGATTTATGTGATAAATGTCATTAAACTGTTCATACCCTTTAGCCCAATAACTCTTAAGTACATGTGTCCCAAGTTGCAGGAAAAAAATGAAATAAAGGTCCCATGAATGCCAAATTATTCATAGCAGTATTTTTATAGCAGCGCAAAAGAAATCAAAACAAAGTGGACTCCCATCTATGAAAGAATGGCTGAAAAAATGTTGTCTGAATATAAAGTAATAAAAATGTACCACAAGAACTGAAACCTATGTGAGATACAGAGAAAGATAGAAAGACTCATAAGAACTGTTGCAGAGTGAAGAAAGCAAAATAATAGAAAAATATAAAAGAACGTGAGTAAAAATAACAATGAAAGACAAATAAATTCTGATTAATTACAAGGACAAAACTTGGTCCTGGATAATAACACTCACTTCTCTCCACTGTGTAGTGGGGAGAGGTGGTTGCAGATGCAGAATTTTGCATATGCTGATAGATGCAGTTTCTTTGTTTTCAGATTTGCTTTAGCTCATTCTATTCTATATATGAAAAAGAGTTCAGTAGCTAGTGGAAATGTGAGGACTTACTAAAATATAAAATTAAAAGCTGCAATAAAAACATAAAAAACAAATTTATGTTACTTTATGAAAAGGAGTAAGTAAATAATTACTTAATAGTTTTGGCTGCCAATGGCATCCATCAATCTATAGGTCTTTTGCAGACAGGAAAGTACTTTATATTTCCTGTCATGCCTAGTATGGTGTTCAACAAGTATTATATGTATATGTATATGTATATGTATATGCACATAAATATGTGTATATATACACACACATAAATATGTGTGTGTGTGTTTTGTGTCCTATCCATCCATACATGTATATATGTATCAGACCTACATTTATGCATGTATATACTTGTGTATAACTACATAACAAAACCAATTACAAAAAGTAATGCGACTGCTCAATAAATCAAAGCACACACTAACTCTATAGGTTACTAGAGCCTGGTGCCATTCTGTTCCACTAAATTATATGTATCCTGGACCAGAACCATTTACTGACACATGGAGAATAGTTCATGTTGCTGTTATTAAGTCGTTTTTCGGTCATGTCCAACATTCTGTGACCCCATTTGAGGTTTTCTTGGCAGAGATACTGGAGTGGTTTGCCATTTCCTTCTTCAGATTATTTTACAGATGAGCAACTGAGGCAAACAGAGTTAAATGGCTTGCCCAGGATCAGGCAGCTAGTAAGTGTCTGTGGCCAGATTTGAACCCATGAAAATGAGTCTTTCTGACTCCAAGCCCAGTAACTATCCTCTGTACCACCTAGCTGTCCTTGAATAGTTCATAGAATAATTCAAAGAATAGTTCATACTGTTCCCTGAAACACTATTTAATAAGCATCTTTACCTTTTCATCAATTTCTGGTAGCACTGTCCTAGATCTTCATAAAACTCTTGAATGTTTATCACACTCTCAGTTTCCTTTTGAACCAAATCCTTTATAGATATTCTCTTCACATTCTACTAAATTAGGTGCCAATGACATATCTACTTAAAAGTCTAGTAAAAAATGTCTATGCTTTGTAAAAATTTTATTTTAGACTACTTAGTACTTGCATATTGAAGAATAACTTCTTCATAAAAACAGGTCTTTATCACTTAATATACACAGATGTGTAATTAGAATGAATAAGACAAAAGGAAAGAACCTTGGGGAAGCTCAGACTTTCATTGAGATGATGATAAAATATGATATACTCCGTACTGTAGAGGAGATTTGAAGCAATTCAGAGTCGACTTCTTACTGCTAGACTTAATACTATTTTTGGCCTCTCTTCATTTATTAACATCGCTGTAGGAAATGAGACAGTCATGGTTGTAACATCACAAAGAAAGAAAAGGCTGGTCTTTATCAGTAAATAAAAGGGATATCAGATCTTTGCCCTTACCCAGACAGTGCTGCCTTTCCCAGCCAGCCAAGGAAAAATCTTTCAGCTTCTTTTTGTCCAAATCAAAATACCCCTGAACTAATATAATATACAATCTGGGTCATACTTTGAATGGGTAGACCCCTTCCTCCTAAAATTCCACCTTAGATTTTAGGTATGCTGTAGGCATAGTCAATATACATACAGTCTAATATATATTTAAACTATGGTGTAGGCATAGTCAATATACATTCAAACCATAGTTTATGGACCCCAAAATGTGTTTCTTTTACCAACCAACCAGAGAGCAAATAAGTTTAGAGCAAAACACATTTAATTAGGGAGTAGAGCTAGTGACAATGAGAAATAATATTCCCATATACAAAGGGACCCATTCTCCAACAAGTTACTATATCAGCACTGTTCAAGAAGATATACATGGATCACATGTGTCCAAGGCACAATCATAGGAGGCAAAAATAGAGAACATGTGCTTCCAGAACACACATGTAACTGGGGCAACTAATACCTTTGATTCTTAGGTATCATTAATGCCCTCTATGTCCTCAATCAAGCTTTTTTTGCCTGCATAGCTGTTGTCTTCTATTGCATTATTCTTTTTGCCACATTGGTGAACTCTCCTGGGTGTTCCCATTACAGCTCATGCTGTTTTTCTCTGCTATCATTTATTAGTCTTCATTTGTGGTGCAGTATGTAAATTCTGTGGAGCATATATTCAGGGGTTAGCTACATCTTTTGTAGAGTAGTGTTTAAATATGTCTTTGAATGCACTCCTCTGTTGTTGTTTCATTGGAGCTCTTAGTTGAAAGTTTATCTGAGTGATGGACAAAATGTTTATTATGCCTTGGTCTCAGCAAAAAATTTCCCAGGACTTCACTGAGTAAAGTGTAAAATAAGTGAGGTGTTGGTCCTTCTGGTAAGGGTGCACACAAAATCCTTGTGGTTCCTAAACTGTCAGGCTACCTAGTTCAGAAAACTGCTGCTGCTGCTGCTGCTGCTGCTGCTGATGATGATGATGATGATGATAAGGAAGATTTAGCTCATTCCCCAATGGTTAGTAATTACTCAAGTCTTTATTGTACCCATCACTGTGATATTGAATCCCAAACCACTAAAGAGCACACCTCTATCTCCAACACCTAATTTCTTCTGTTTCATCTTCATCAACTCAAAATTTACCCCAATCATGGTAAATCAAATAGAAACTGTGCTAGTACTTAAGGATATGGACAGCCATGTCCTACTGGTGTAGACTTCTTATGCATTACTCCCTTAGACACATTGTAGGATCCAGACAAAATGTGTATCACACACACACACACACACACACATACTATGCTACACTACACTACAATACACTACACTACACCACACTACAATACAATTTATTCTTTCACCCTACCTTTAGATTATGTGTCCATCATTCCTGGAATGTTCTGATTCTTCACTTTTGCATCTTGTGTTTCCTTTATGATTTATCTTCTCATCTTCTAGGTGAAGTCTTCCCCTATCCATCAAAGTATTAGTGCATTGGTTCCCATAATGATCTCATACTAATTTTGAATATATTATGCGTGTACTTGAACGCATTTTTTTCACAATAAGAATGTAGGTTCACTGAGGGGAGAGCTTGTTTCATATTTGTCTTTGTATCCACAGTGCTTAGCAAAATGATTAGAGCATAGCAAGCAATAGACATGTGTGTTGATTCATTGAGTGAGTGAGGGAAGCTGTAGGAGAGAGATTGCTTTCACTCCCCACCATGATAATTCTTGGGTTCAATGGGAATTAAAAGAATTATTCATGTTAAAGAAAATTGAAAAGTTTTGTCAATCATTGCCCCATTCTCCTTCAACAACAAAATCATGCTCCTTTGTTCTTCATTCTAACAGCACAGAATCATTAGTCTCCCTACTGTGATAATATAATTTTTAATTAAAGTTTGGAGAAAGCAGATAGGGTCTTCTAATTGAGTTCAACTAATTCAACTTTTATTTTAATTCACCTACCATGTGCCTCAGCCAGATATCTAAATGAAGCCTCACTTCACTCAAGTCTTAGACCAGGTGCCACTTCCTATAGAAATTCTCCCCTGAAATCTTCAGTAATTAGTGTTCCCCCTTCTATTATAAAGTATACATATACACTATTTATATGAGTATATGTATATATAGACATATATTTGTATGTGTATATATGTGTTTATATCCATAAACATGTGTATACATATGCACACATACACAAACATATACAAACAGATATATTACTAGAAGATAGTGGTGAGCTCAACTGAGAGTCTGAAAGACTGGGACTATATTACAGAAATTGGACTCATCTGCCTAGATATAATGTATGTGTATATATTCTTGTCAAATTTTGCTTTTTCCACTTCTAAAACATCTCACACACCCTATCCTTTCTCACTTTATACATCCACCACCTTAGTTGAATCCCTGATCACAATTCCTTTGAACTATTGCAATATGCAAATCTCCCAGGTCTCTCCCCATTCCAACTCATCTACACAGCTGCTAAAATGATTTTCCTAAGGTACAGGTATGACTATGTCATTGTGTTATTCAAAACCTCTATTCATTTCCTTTTCCCTCTAGGATCAAATGTAAATTGCCCTGTTTGTTACTCAAATCCTTGGTCATCTGATTGTCATCTACTTTTTCCAGTCTCTAAAATTCTTCCACTTTCCACACACTATGGGCAACCCAAAATGTCTTTTTTAAAACTATGCCTTGTTCATGCTATTCTACACTTGTCGCAGTGCCCTTGCACTGTGTCAGACATTCCTGGAATGTTCTCCGGCCTCACTTCTTACTCTAAGAACCTCTTACTTTCTTTAGGACTGAATTCAAACACTTCTACAAGGTTATTTCAATTCCTGGCCACTTCTAAAGCATGCTGCCTATACTTCAGCCATGATCCTCATCTTTCTAATCTTTCTCCACCTGGACCCTGGACTTTTCTCCTACAATGATAAGTTCTGAGATATGAGGTTTTGCCTCATCTCCACTGGAATCAGGCATCCGTGCCACTTCCCCATCATTTCTATTCCACATTTTCATGCATGTGTCTAGCCTCCTCCCTTGCTACCTCTCTTTTATGTGTTACCTTCCCACATTAGAATGTAAACACCTTGAAGGCAGGAACTAAATTGCCTATTTGTATTCACAGAGTGGCTGGCACATAGTAAGTATGTAATGTTTTTTTTTCTTTTACTCTCTCTAAATACTACTACTGAATTCCCACCCTAAACTACCTTTTATTTCTTTTACATATTCCTCTATATGCCTCTATATGTTCATGTTGTTTCTCCCAAATAAATTTAAGATCTTTAAAAGCACAGCCTGATTCATTCTGTACATGATGCAAAAGTGGCATTTAATCAATACTCATTGGCTGATAGATTGATGGATCCCTTTGCATATTCTATTTCTCTAGGAAATATATACTGTTTGATGATTGCAGGATGAAGAGGATGGTCCAAGAGATTCACACAAAAATTATTTCACAAAGTCTTAAGTAGTAAATAATTATATACTATTATGAGTAGTATATTTAATTACCAGAGAACTTCACAAAAAAAAATTTTTGGTTGTTGTTAAAAGGTATTTTGGGGGGGGGGGTGCAGAGCCAAGATGGCGGCTGGAAAGCAGGAACTGGTGTGAGCTCCCTGCCAAGTCCCTCCAAAAACCTATAAAAAATGGCTCTGACCCAATTCTAGAGCTGCAGGACACACAAAATATCAGAGGGAAGCATGGCTCCAGCCCAGGACAGCCTGGATGGTCTCTGGGTAAGGTCTATCCTGCATGGAGCTGGGAGCAGAGCAGAGTAGAATAGAGCCCAGCATGGGCAGTGCAGACCAGCCAGATCAGGAGCTGGGCAGAACAAGCCCTAACTCCCTGAATCAGTAAGCTGCAGCAGTTACCAAACTTCTGAACCCACAAACACCAAAGACAACAGAGAAGGTTAATGGGAAAAGCTGCTGGGGACAGGGAGTCTGCTGTTCAGCCACCACCAAAGGGGCTGCAGAGGTACAGCAGCTACAGAACTACAGGTGCAGTTGCTTCTGGCCCCAGGCCCACCTGGTGGGAGGAATCAAGTGGTGGATCAGAGCAGGAGTGAAGAGCCTGCTGAAGATCTAAGTCCAGTCCAGGTT
>CM053627.1:165969710-165990490 GCA_028646595.1 Phalanger gymnotis
ACAAAGAAGACCAAAACATACAGCCAGAAGAAGTAAACAAAGTCAAAGAGCCTACAACAAAAGCCTGCAAGAAAAACATGAACCTGTCTCAGGCCATGGAAGAGCTCAAAAAGGATTTGGAAAAGCAAGTTAGAGAAGTAGAGGAAAAATTGGGAAAAGAAATGAGAGTGATGCGAGAAAACCATGAAAAACAATTCAATGACTTGCTAAAGAAGACCCAAAAAATACTGAAAAATATATTGAAGAAAAGGAATTTGTGGAATGCAAAACACTGAGAACTCTAGGAGAACAAAAGCTCTTGGGGGACAAGGGTTTATTTTCATTTTGAATGTGTATGTATATATAATTACACATATGTATATAGTATCTTGTGTACATATATTTATATATGCCATATCTATTATAGACTGCATATATTGTATTGATATAATATATAAAATATATGCAATAAATTGTCAAAATTCTGAGTGCCTAAGGAAATGCATTGCACATAATAGTCATTGAGTATAACTTGTGGGATTTGTTTAGATTGTTTAGAGGAGAGGGAGATACAAAATGTAAATAGGGATTTATTCCTTTGGCTTTTATGAGTCTTTCAATCTATTGTCAGCTATTGAATTTTTATTGGGCTTCACATGTGAGCTTTGCTTATTTGCTTTTAAAGAAGCCAAGTTTTCTTTCCCTTCTTCCCTCTCCACTATTCCCACAGATAACTAAACAGGCTTAACAGAAATACAAAACCATAGCTTCTTTTAAGATTTAATCTCTGCTTCACTTTTCATTTTTCCACCTCTTTATGTCCCTGATTAGGACTTAGGACTATAAACAGTGTAGTAAATGACTATAGTAATCTATCACTTGATAAACACAAAGACTCCAACTTCTGGGATAAGAACTCACTACTTGATGAAAACTGCTAGGAAAATTAGAAAATAGCGTGGCAGAAACTATGCATAGACCAACATCTCACATCCTATTCCAAGATAAGGTCAAAATGGTACATGATTTAGACATAAAAGGTGATACAATAAGGAAATTAGGAGAGCAACAAATAGTTTACCTGTCAGATCTATGGAAAAGGAAATAATTTATGACCAAACATGAGATGGAGAACATTATGAAATGCAAAGTAGATCATTTTGATTACATTAAATTAAAAAATTTTGGACAAACAAAGCCAACACACCCATGAGCAGAAGGAAAGCAGAAAGCTGGGAAAGATTTTTATAGCCAATGTCTCCGATAAAAGCCTCATTTCTCAAATATATAGAAAACTGAATTAAATTTATAAGAATGCAAGTCATTCCTTAATTGACAAATGGTCAAAGGATATGAACAGGCACTTTTCAGATGAAGAAATTAAAGTTGTCTGTAGTCATATGAAAAAATACTCAAAATCACTATTGATTAGAGAAATGAATATTAAAACAACTCTGATGTACCACTTCACAATCATCAGGTTGGCTAATGTGATAGAAGAGGAAAATGATAAATATTGGAGAAGATGTAGGAAAATTGGAACACTAATGCATTGTTGGTGGAGCTGTAGACTCATCCAACCATTCTGGAGAACAATTTGGAATTATCCCCAAATGGCTATAAAACTGTGCATTCCCTTTGATCCAGCAGTACCATTACTAGGTCTATGCCCTACAGAGAACACTAAAAAGGAAAAAGGACCCATGCATGCAAAAGTATATCAGCTTTCTTGTGGGGGCAAAAAACTGGAAATTGTGGGGATGCCCATCAAATAAGGAATGGCTCAACAAGTTCTGGCATATATATGTAATGGAATACTATTGTGCTATAAGAAATGATGAGCATGTGGATTTCAGAAAAGCTTGGAAAGACTCACATGAACTGATGCTGAGTAAAGTGAGCAGAACCAGGAGAACATTATGCACAGTAACAGCCACATGGTGTGATGATCAACTACAACAGATTTAGCTCTTCTGAGCAACACAATTCATGACAATTCCAAAAGACTCGTGATAGAAAATGCTATCCATATTCAGAGAAAGAAGTAAGGAGTCTGAGTATAGATTTAAGCATATTATTTTTAGTATTTTGTTTTTTTCTTTCTTGTGTTTTTTTCCTTTTGTTCTGATTCTTCTTTCTCAATATGACTAATGTGTAAATACGTTTAACATGACTGTACATGTGTAACCTATATCAAATTGCTTGCTGTCTTGGGTATGGCAGAGAGAAAAGAAGGTTGAGAGAAAAATAAGGAAATCAAAATCTAACAAAAATTAATGTTGAAAACTATCTTGTAATTAGTGAACAATAGATGAGATCTATTTTGTAAGACAGGTGAACTTTAAAAATTCCCAAATTCCAACTGTGTTAATAATGTCTTTCATTTGCCATAAGCTCTGAAATTAAACACAAGGCCTATCTAAAGGCTTAACTTGTGTGACCCAACAGATTGCAGGGCATATAGTTATAATAACTTCAAGACACAATTGAAACTCTCTTCAAAAATTTGACAGATGGGGCAGCTAGATGGTGCAGTTATTAGGGCACCAGCCCTGGAGTCAGGAGGACCTGAGTTCCAATCCGGCCTCAGATGCTTGACACACGTACTAGCTGTGTAACCTTGGGCAAGTCACTTAACCCCAATTGCCCTGCCTTCCACCCTCTAAAAACAAAACAAAACAAAACAAAATAACCAAAAAACCAAAAAATTTGACAGACAGATAAGATGACAACCTGAGAAGCAGATTATATGGAAATATAGGGAAACATAATTAGGGTAATAAATCCAAAACAGAAATATAGGTTTGGGGAAAAAGAGATATCACAATTTAAGGATATATTGAGACAAGTGCAAAAATTTCTAAGTGTGAGGTAGATTGGTAAACAAATTTGTTTCCCTTAAATATCCTTTATATTTAAAATGTGGTTTATTGAATGTTATGATGCTATTCTTCTAGGATGGCAAGTGAACAACAAAAATTTAATCCCAAAACAAATAATATATTTCTCAGCAGTGAGGAAACCAAAAGCAAGGAACTTTTCTATGACTGGTCTTAAATCTTGGGAGAACATGATTTGTCAATGGTCACACAGAAAGTTGGTATCAAATGAAGGAATTGAACATGTCTTACTGATTGGGCCTCAATCTACTGTGCCCTGCTACCTCTCCAGAAAGCAGCATATGTTTTAAAATTAAAATTATTTCTACCTATATTGTTTTCCTTTTCTCTCATTTTGTTATTTCTCTGAATTGGCCATCCTGGATTTAGAATATAGCAATAATAATAACAAAAAATTACAACAGTTACAATTGTCACATTTGAAACTTATAAAACATTTTTAATAGCAACCCTATGATAGGCAGACATCATTTTACCTTCCATTAAAAATGTTATGTGTATAATCAAAGTGAAGACACATAAACTATGGTTGTTTTCTTTTCTTTTTATTAATTTATTTTAAACTTAAATATACACTTAGAAAAGAAGAAGAAACATTATAAACTTAAATATTAAAACTTAAATACAAAAGAAAAAAAAAACATTGCTATGTGTACAACACAACTGGAGAGGATTCAAAATATACAGTAAGAAATTTCCATTTCAAGAAAGCCTATATAACAAGTAATACACATTGTGTTCAGAGCTGTCCATCTTTTCTTTTTTCCTTCTTTTGTTCTGTGCTGTGAAATTTTTACTTTGATTTTTTCCCCTTCCTCCCCCTAAAAGGCTACAATTAAGCATACCCCCCCACACATAGACACACATATACATGAATATATATATACACACACACATACATATATATACAAACATATACCTACGTATATATACAAACATACATATATGCATACATACACTTACATATACTTAGATATCTAGAATAGGCATATTCATGCATATGCATCTATGTGAGATGCTACTATGGTTGTTTGTTCACTGTTTCTTGAGGGTGGATAGCATATTCCTTCTTCAGTCCAAGTCTTTCCATATTTTTCTAAGTTCAAAAACTCATCATTTCCTACCTACAACAATGTTCCAACCTTTTGCTGTCTAGTTATTTTAAATAGTCTAAAACAATATTGATTAAAATGGCTCACATATAGTGTAGTTTCTCTATTTTTCTCTTTTGATTAAATCTGTTTTAGCTTCAACTTTGAGTCTGAGATCATGACTACTATCCCTGATCTTTTTCCTAATAAATTCTACTCCTGATCCTTATTTTGTGTTTGTGTGTATCTCTTACTTCCTATTCCTCTTGAGTCCTCTATTTTACTTCTATTCACTATCTTGCCCTCCTCTTACTTAACCTGCCCCCCTTCAAAGATTCCTCCCTTATCCTCCCTTTGCTGTTAATCTAAACACTCTTCTATACCCTCCCTTATCCTATTCCCCCACTCTTATTGCTTTATAAATTTAGAAGACTTTCATTCCCTGTTAAATGTATATATTCTCTCTTTATCCCAGATTTGATGTGAGTAGGGTTAACTCTAAAAATTCCTCCCTTATCCTCTTTGCCTTCCCTACCCCCTTAGCATTTTATTTATTTCTGAATTCAGATTTTTATACATATACATATACACATACATATACATGTACGTATGCATGCATGCACGTATGTATGTACTGTTCCCTCTTTAACCCATTCACAGTGAGAATAGGGTTTCAGAACTACCAGCCCTGCTACTCCATCTAATTCCTCTGTGCTAGTTTCTTCTTGTACCTCATTTGTATAAGATAATTACTCTTTTTACCTTCTCCTAAATGGTTATGTTTTTGAATCACATTATACACAGGTCTACCCCAATCTTTCTTTCAAACTATTTAATTACTGATGATGATCTTAGACACACATTTTACATTCCCTCACATAAAAAGTAAACAATCTGTCCTTATTGAATTCCTTGTAATTAGTCTTTGATGTGTACCTTATATTTCTCTTGGATCTTATATGTCAAATTTTCTATTAAGTTTAGGTTTTTTTGCAACAAAATCTTGAAGGTCTCGCAATTCATTGAATATCCATTTTTTTCATTGAGGATTATGCTTAACTTTGCTGAGTATGATATTTCTGGCCGCAACACTAATTTTTTGGCCCTTTGATCCATAGTGTTCTAAGATCTGCAAACTTTTAGTGTCACTGCTACTAGGTATTCTAATTATGGATCCTCCATATTTGAATTGTTTTTTTTCTTGTATCTTGTAATATTTTTGCCTTGATCTGGTGATTTGGGAATTTAAATGTGATATTCCTGTAGGTTTTCATTCTGAGATCTCTTTCAGATAGTGATGAGTGGATATTTTCTATTTCTACTTTCCCCTCTTGTTCTAATGCCTGAGAACAATTTTCTTTAATTATTTCTTGTACTATTGTAGCAAGATTCTTCTTTTATCATAGCTTTCAGGTAGGTCAATTATTCTTATATTTTCTCTTCCTGATCTGTTCTCCAGATCAGTTCTTTTTCTTGTGAGATGTTTCATATTCTCTTCTAATTTTTCATTCTTTATATTTTGTTTTATTATTTCTTGCTCTTTTATAACTTTGCTTGCTTCCCCTTGCCCAATTCAAATTTTCAAGGAGTTGTTTTCTTCCTTAAGATTCTGGATTTTTTTTTCTAGTTGGCTGACTTTCTTTTCATAATCTTCTTGCTTTTCTTAGATTATTCTTATTTTTAAAAATTTTCTTCAATCTCTCTCATTTGATTTTTAGTCTTTCAAATTCTTCTAGGAATTTTTTTTGGCAGGCGACCATTTGGCATTACTCTTTGGAGTAGGAGAGACTTTTTATTGCTTCAGTATCTTGCTTTGAAGATGAACGCTGCTCTTTTCTATTCTGCTAGTAGCTTTCTGTAGTTGGGTTCTTTTTCCTTTGCCTGTTCACTTTTTATTTATTTGTAGCAGGTTACTATTGTAATCACTTCTAGTCTTTGAGTATGGTGGATGGTGTCTGTGGCCTCAGATCCTCTTTCAATTCTCCCCTGTGCCCTGGAACTGAAACCAATAACTACACACTTCTGTAAGTGCCCAGTGCCAGAAGTGTCCCCACCCCACTGCTTCTGCACTCACCAGGTATGTGCTGGTTTCTTCTTTCCCAGGGCACCTCTCAGCAGCACAGCTGGGCCTGGCATCCCTTATCAGCAAAGGTTCCCTCAATCTTCCCCCATTCAAATGCCCAACTCCTCATACTGTCTGGGAGTTGAAAGTGTATGGGCCTGAAGCTACCTCCCAACTCAGCAAGCCCCAGTGATCACCACTTTCTGTTTCAGGGGAACTAGCCTAGAAGAGTTTATTCTTCACAGGGACCAAACCTTGGTCTTGGGATTTTTCTTAGGACCTTCTCTGATTACCCCAAGAGGACCCTTATTCTTCCCCAACTCTCATTTATTTTTATAACTTTACATTCACCTTGAGGTGCTATTTTGTCTTGTTTGTGAGGGAAATCTGGAGAGCTTGGAATTTTTTGACCTACCCCACCATTTTCTCAGGATCCTCTCCAAACTATGAGTTATGAAAATTAGGGGAAAAAAACCCATTCCAAATCACTAATAAAAATGCAAATCAAAGCAACTGGCAAACGTGATAAAAAGTGGAATTGATCATTTTGGGGAGAAATGTGGAGAAACAGACACTCAAAATGCATCCTCCTATGCACTTAATTAGTCCAACTACTCTGAAAATAATTTGAAATTTTGATAAGAAGGTATACTCAATGTCCTTACCTATTTGTACCAGAGATACCAGTGCTAGGCACATGCCCCCAAAAGGTCAATAAATAAAAAACTCATATATGCCAATGCATGTATAATAGCAAATACACAGAAACAAAGTAAATGCCCATTTATCGCTGAATGACTAAGTAACTTGGGTTACATTAAGCCAATGAAATATTTCTATGTACTAAAAATGATGGATGTGAAGAATACAGAGGAAAATTAGAAGACATCTAAACTGATGCGCATTGAAATAAATAGAAGCTGGGGAAGCTAGGTGGTGAAATCAGTGGAGCACTGGACCTGGAGTCAGGAGGACCTGAATTCAAACCTGACCTCAGACACTTGACACACTTACTAGCTGTGTGACCTTGGGCAAGTCACTTAACTCCAATTGCCCAGCCTTCCCCCCTGCAAAAAATAAAAACAAAAAGAAACAGAAATAAACAGAAGCAAAAAAGGATATATAGTGTCATCAGAATGACAAAAATTGAAAGAACAATTTTTAAAATAAAATAACTTTCCAAAATTGTAATGACTAGACTTGACCACAAAGTTGAGATTAGAGAAAATACAATCTCCATCCCCCTAAAAAAAAAAAAAACAACTTTTTTTTTGCAGGGGTATGGAATAATGCATGAAATGTCACACTTTTTAAATATAAGTTAGTTTTGCCCAACTGCATTTTTATTTTAACTATAATTTTAATAAAAGATAACTTTCTGGGAGTGGGATATAAAATGACAAATGTAGATAAAAACAAAAATTTGTTAGTGAAATTTATTTTTAGAATATTATGCCATGCATATTATCCTTACAGCAATGTGCTTTTCTAATGTACTGTTGTTAAACCTGCAACACCTAGCCTGTAGTTGGTGTTGAACCAATAGCTAAACTAAATGAACAGAATTAGATTGGATGGTCTTCAGTAGATTAAAGGATTATTGAAGGCCAAAAATCTGCTGTAAAGAATCACAAGAAGCTTTTAACTAGAAAGAAGTCATTGCTGAACTTTTCTGTGGATATGGACAATCAACATATCATGACAATAAATATCAAGGGAGGATCCACCTGTAAAATACCTGCTTTGATAAAGTACTTAAGGCCATTTATTGGCATAATTCCTTTGACACTTAAAGTTCACTAGTTTCTTCAAAATGAGGCATAGGAATATAATGGTGGAATTTGTGTGATTTTTAAAGCCAGTAGTATGATGATATGTATTATCTGGTTTCATCTCCTGAGCCTTATCAGTTGGATTGAAAAAAAAATTAGATGACTATTTTCAATGTGTCTCCAATAACCTTTTTTTTTTTTTAACTGGAGTTATAAAGGGAAACCAAAACCAAGGCAGAAGTTTCCCAGCTAGATTTCTGAACAAAGCTAAAAAAATTGTGGGGTTGGGGGTGGTATTAAGAAGCTACATGGCTTGAGTATATGTTATCATGTCTTGTCTTTATAAAATGAGATTCTCATTATTTAGGTTAGGAAACTTCCAAGAAGACATTTTTGCATATAATTTTCAAGAACCAAGTTGCTCCATTCTGTATACTCAGAGAAGGAAAAGAAAACAACATTTAAATATTTGAATACTTACTTTTGTGTACATATAAATTATTTTAAGTCTCCCTAGCTGGTGTTGGACTTATAATGAGTAGATTTAGCCTGTGAGTTCATAGATGCCTAGAGAGTTCAAAATTCAATAGATGTTGAGAATATGTTTTTTTTACAGCCTCTTTAAAGAGCTGTTTGTTTTAATTAGGACTATTATCTTGAATAATGAAATTGCTAGCAATTTAATGCTTTTTCTAGTTAGGAATTTAACTCACCATTAGTATATAACCTTCAGATATTTTATGCAATGGAAAAATAAGATTAGTTCAAGTTTATGTAGCACTCTAAACTTTATAAATTGCTTTCCTCACAAGAACTCTGTGAATTAAAAAGTACCGATATCATTATTCCCATTTTGCAGATGAAGAAACTAATGCTTAGAGAGGGGAGTTTTTGTCCATTATCAGAAAGCTAGTAAATAACTAAATCTAGAGTTTCCAATTCCATTCCCAGTGAACTTTCTACATTGTCTTCTGTTCTCCTTTTACAATTTAAAAATAGAAACAAAATAAAACAAAACAAAAATAACAAACTTGCTTTTAATAATTAAAAAAACATGGAAGGAAGGAAGGAAAAGAGGAAAGGAGGGAGGGGAGGGGAGGATGTTTGCATGGTTGAGACAGTATAATTAAGCTCTGAATATGTGAAAACAAAAATGAAGCTGCGTCCTTTCCTAAATGAACTGATAGTCTACAGGGGAAGAAACCATATTTACATTAGTAAAGTCCAAGGAGAAATGTTTTGGTTTGGAATATTAGAGAGACGGTTAGTGCAGCTATAAAAATAGAGATTAGCACTCCCTTTTTAGTAGCAATTCCCACAGCAAATAAAACAAATTCTGTGTCACTGGGTTTTAAAGACCATATTCATATAGTGACCTTCCTTTTCTGAGTTGGAAAATTTGTTGGAAAGTTGGCTTCTATGTGGGTCATTCAATAATTTTTGTTAATGGAGTTATGTTTCCTGGTCAGTGTTACCTTCTGTCAGCACAACTACCTGCAATTTCCCAGAGAATCTCGTTATTAACGAGAAGGAACGTATAACACCGCTTCTTTTTTCATTATTTTTAATTATTTTTATTTTTATTTTACAATATTCCATTCCACAGATTTTGGGTTTCTCCCTCCATCTCCTACCCCCTCCCACCAAGATGGGATGTAATCCAATGTTGATTCTATATTTACCTTCACATTGAACTTATTTACATAATAGTCCAGTTGTAATAACCAATGGAATGAATCATGAGAATGGAGAAATGAAACCAAAGGAGAAGGAAAAAAGAAAAAAAAAAGAAAGCAAATAGTTTGCCTCAATCTGCATTCAGACTCCATAACTCTTTCTCTGGATGTGCATAGCTTTTTCCATCATGAGTCTTCTGGGGCTGTCTTTGAACTTTGCATTGATGAGAAGGGTCAAGTCTATCAAAGTTAGTCCTTACAGTTATTGTGTGTCTGTAATCATGTATGATGATCTCCTGTTTCTGCTCACCTCACTCATCATCAGTTCATATAAGTCTCCAGGTTGTAATTAAGTCTGTCTGTTCCTAATTTTTTTTATAGTACACTAGTATTCCATTACATTCATATACCATAATTTGTTTAGCCATTCCCCAATTGATGGACTTCCCCTTGATTTCCAATTCTTTGCCGCCACGAAAAGAACTGCTATAAATATTTTTATACATATGGGTCACTTTCTCACTTCTGTGATCTCTTTGGGATACAGCCCTAGAAGTGGTATTGCTGAGTCAAAGGGTATGAACATCTTTATAGCCCTTTGGGAAGAGTTCCAAATTGCTCTCCAGAATGGCTGGATCAATTCACGATTCCACCAATGATGTAGCAATGTTCCAATTTTCCCATATCCTGTCCAGCACTTATCATTTTCCTGTTTTGTCATGTTAGCAATTTGACAGGAGAGATGTGGTACCCAAGAGTTGTTTTGATTTGCATTTCTCTAATCAATAGTAATTTAGAGCATTTTTTCATATTACTGTAGATATCTTTAATTTCTTCCTCTGAAGACTGCTTGTTCATATCCTTTGATCATTTCTCAATTGGGGAATGACTTGTATTCCTATAAATTTGGTTCACTTCCCTGTATATTTTTGATATGAGGCCTTTATCAGAAAAAGTGGTTGTAAAAATTCTTTCCCAATTTTCTGCTTCCCTCCTAATCTTTGTTTCATTGAGTTTGTCCAAAAATTGTTGAATTTAACATAATAAAAATTATCCGTTTCGCATTTGGTAATGCTCTCTATCTCTTGGTTGGTCATGAATTCTTCCCTTCTCCATAAATCTGACAGGTAAACTATTCCTTGCTTTCCCAATTTTTACTTTATTTTGGTGTACGGTACAAGACATTGGTCTATGACAATTTTCTCCCATACTATATTCCAGTTTTCCCAGCAGTATTTTCTGAAATAGTGAATTCTTAACCCAGAAGCTGGACTTTTTGGGTTTCTCAAAGAGTAGATTGCTATAGTCATTGACTGTAGCACTGATCTACCACTCTGTTTCTTAGCCAGTACCAAATAGTTTTGATGACTGCTGCATTGTAATACAGTTTAATATCTGGTTTGGCTAGGCCACCTTCCCTAGCATTTCTTATCATTAATTCCCCTGCTATTCTGGACATATTCTTCTTCCTGATGAATTTGGTTATTATTTTATCCAGTTCTATAAAATAATTTTTTGGTAGTTTGATTGGTATGGCACTAAATAAGTAAATTAATTTGGTAATATTGTCATTTTCATTATATTAGCTCAGCCTAATCACAAGCAACTGATGTTTTTCCATTTATTTGGATCTGACTTTACTTCTGTGAAAAGTGTTTTTTAATTGTGTTCATATAGGTCCTAGGTTTGTCTTGGCACATAGACTCCCAGACATTTTATAGTGTCTACAGTAACTTTAAGTGGAATTTCTCTTTTTATCTCTTGCTGGTGGGTTTTGTTAGTAATGTATAGGAATAGCAAGGATGTATGTGCGTTTATTTTATATCCTGCAACTTGCTAAAGTTATTTATTATTTCAAGTAGTTTTTTACTTGATTATCTAGGATTCTCAAAGTAAATCATCATATTATCTAAAAAGAGTGATGACTTAGTTTCTTTTTTGCCTATTCTAATTACTTCAATTTCTTTTTTCTTCTCTTATTGCTAAAGCTAACATTTCTGGTACCAAATTGAATGATAGGGGACATAATGGACATCCTTGTTTCACCTCTCATCTTTTTGGGAATTCATCTAGCTTATCCTCATTACATATAATGTTCGATGATGGTTTTAGGTAGATGCTACTTATGATTTTAAGGAAGACTCCAGTTATTCCTATCCTTTCTAATGTTTTTAATAGAAATAGGTGTCAAAAGCTTTTTCTCCATCTATTGAGATATGGTTTCTGCTAGTTGTGTTGTTGATATGATCAATTATACTGATAGTTTTCCTGATATTGAACCAGCCTTACATTCCTGGAATAAATCCTACCTGGCCATGGTGTATTATTCTCATGATAAGTTGTTGCAATTTTTTTGCTAATATTTTATTTAAAATTTTTGCATCAATATTCATTAGGGAAATGGGTCTATAATTTTTTTTTCTGTTTTGACTCTTCTTGGTTTAGGTATCAGTACCATATTTATGTCATAAAAAGAATTTGGTAAGATTCCTTCACCTATTTTTGCAAATAGTCTATAAAGTATGGAAATTAATTGTTCTTCAAATGTGCAAGAGAATTCACATGTAAATCCATCTGGCCCTGGAGATTTTTTCCTAGGGAGTTCATTGGAGGCTTGCTTAATTTCTTTTTCTGACATGGGATTATTTAAGTATTTTAACTCCTCTCCTGTTAGCCTGGACAATTTATATTTTTGTAAATATTCATCCATTTCCCTAAGGTCATCAAATTTATGGGCATACAATTGAGGAGAATAATTCCTAATTATTCTTTTAATTTCCTCTTCATTGGAGGTGAATTTACCCTTTTCATTTTTGATACTGGTAATTTGGTTTTCTTCTTTCTTTTTTTTAATAAATTGACCAAAGGTTTATCAATTTTGTTGGTTTTTTCATAAAACTAACTCTTAGTTTTATTTACTAGTTAAATAGCTTTCTTGAATACAACTTTATTATTCTCTCCTTTGGTTTTCAGTGTTTCTAATTTGGTATCTAATTGGATATTTTCAACTTGTTCTTTTTTAGCTTTTTCTGTTTCATGCCTAATTCATTTATTTCCTTTTTATCTATTTTATTCATGTAAGCATTTAGAGATATAAAACTTCCCCTAAGAATTGCTTTTGCTGCATCCCATAAGTTTTGGTATGTTGTCTCATTATTGTCATCCTCTTGAATAAAATTTTGGGTTGTTTCTATGATTTGTTCTTTGATCCACTCATTCTTTAGGATTAGATTGTTCAGTTTAAAAATAATTTTTAGTCTATCTATTCCATGGTCCTTTATTAAAAATAACTTTTATTATATCATGATCTGAAAATGATGCACTGACTATTTCTGCCTTTCTGCACTGGATTGTGAGGTTTTTATGCCCTAGTGCATGGTCAATTTTTGTGTATGTGCCATATACCACTGAGAAAAAGGTATATTCCTGTCTATCTCCATTCAGTTTTCTCCAGAGGTCTGTCATATCTACCTTTTCTAAAATTCTATTCAATTCCTTAACTTCCTTCTTGTTTATTTTGAAGTTAGATTTATCAAGTTCAGAGAGGGGGAGATTGAGGTCCCCCAATAGTAAAGATTTGCTCTCTATTTCTTCCTATAACTCCCTTAACTTTTCAAAGCATTTGTATGCTATGCCACTTGGTGCATATATATTGAGTAATGATATCGCTTAATTGTCTATGGCACCTTTTAGCAGGATATTGTTTCCTTCCTTATCTCTTTTAATTAGATCTAACTTTGCTTTTGATTTGTCTGAGATTAGGATTGCCACCCCTGCCTTTTTTTTTTACTTCAGCTGAAACATAATATATTCTACTCCAGAGTGAAAAAATTACTGAACCCCCACTTCTGGCTCCTCTCTTTAAGGGTTCTTCCCAGAGTAGTATTCTCTGGGCCAATTCAAGGTGAGGAAGGGAGGGATGAGAACCCCTACATTTTACTCAGTTGTCATGGCTCCTGGAAGTTATGCTATCACAATCTATTCTCTTCCAGCCTTTTACTTTTACCCTGTCTGTATCCCCTTGTTTCAAATGTGTTTCTTGTAAACAACATATTGTAGGATTATGGTTTTTAATCAATTCTGCTATCCACCTCCATTTTATAGGTGAGTGCATCCCAT
Source organism: Phalanger gymnotis (assembly GCA_028646595.1). NCBI lineage: Eukaryota > Metazoa > Chordata > Mammalia > Diprotodontia > Phalangeridae > Phalanger > Phalanger gymnotis. The sequence goes on from CM053627.1 coordinate 165,983,310, forward strand.
TCACAGTTATGATTACTATCTGTGTCTTTTTCTCCATTTTATTCCCCTCCTCTGTTTATGCTTTTATTTCTCCCTTCTCCCTTCCACTCCTCAAGAGTTTTGCTTTTGACCACCACCTCTCTCAATTATCCCTCCCTATTAACCCCTTCCCTTATCTTACCCTTTTCCCCTTACTACTTCTTACCTCCCTTCTAAGAACCTCTTTTTTCTTTCCCCTGTCCCCTACAACTGCCTGTAGAATGAGTTTCTATAGTTATCAGAGTATGTTATTCCCTCCTTGAACCATGCGATGAGAGTAAAGCTCAAACATTGCTCTTATCCCTCCCTTCTTTCCCTCTACTATAATATGTTTTTGTGCCTCTTCATGTGATGTAAGTTACTGTTTTCTATTTCTTCCTTACCTCTTCTTGCTAGAACAATCCCTTTGCACCCCTTAATTATATTTTTTATCATAACATCAGTTAATTTATACTCATACCCTCTGTCTATGCATATGCATGTTGCTTTTAATTGTCATAATAACTGCACTATTCTCAAGATTGACATATATATGCGTATATATACATATATAAAATAATGTAACACTACATAAGGATGTAAACAATTTGCCCTTATTGAGTAGCAAGTTTTTTTTTTTACATTTTTTTTCCTGTTTACCTTTTTAGGTCTCTCTTGACTTTTGTATTTGAAGATTAAATTTTCCATTGAGGTCTGGCCTTTTAATTAGGAAGGCCTGAAATTGTCTTATTTCACTGAATGTCCATCTCTTTGCCTGAAAAATTATGATCTATTTTTCTGCGTAGTTGATCCTTGGTTGTAGTCCAAGCTCCTTTGTCTTTTGGAATATCATATTCCAATCCCCCTTTTCTTTTATTGTAAAAGTTGCAACATCCTGTGTGATCCTGACCATAGTACTGTGACATTCGAATTGTTTCTTTCTGGCTGCTTGCAGTATTTTCTCCTAAACCTAATAATACTGGAATTTGGCTACAATATTCCTTGGAGTTTTCAATCTGGGATCTCTTTAAGGGGATGATTGGTGGATACTTTTTATGAATATTTTGCTCTCTGGTTCTAGGACCTCAGGGAAATTTTCCCTGATAATTTCTTGGAAGATACTGCCCAGGCTACTTTTTTCATCACGGCTTTCTGGTAGACCAATAATTCTTAGATTATCTCACCTAGATCTATTTTCCAGGTAAGTTTTTCCAATCATATATTTTACTTCTTTTTTCTATTCTTTAGATTTTGTTTTACTGACTCTTGATGCCTCAGAGTCATTAGCTTCTACTTGCCCAATTCTAATTTTTAATGAATTGTTTTCTTCATTTAGCTTCTGCATCTCCTTTTCCATTTGGTTAATTTTAGTTTTGAGGGGTTGATTTTCTCCAATTAGATTCTGCACCTCCTTAACCATTCTGCCAATTTCACTTTTTAAATATTTGTTCTCATCAGTGAATACTTTTTCCCATTTTTTCTTTTACCTCTCCAATTTTGTTTTTAAAATACTCCTTGAGCTCTTCCAGGAATGCTTTTTGGACTTGAGACTAGTTCACATTCCCTTTTGAAGTTTCAGATGTGGGTACAATATCAATGGTGTCATCTTCTGAATTGGTATTTTTGATCTTCCCTTTCTCCATAATAAGAATAAATAGTCTGCTTTTCTGGATTGTGTCTTCATGGTGGTTGTCTTTTGATGGCTTTTAAAGTGGATCTCTGTTTCTGGGGATCGGGGGGCTCTGTTCCAAGCTTCTCGTGTTGGGAACTGGGGGCATGGTTACTGGCTCTGTGTGCTGTGGCCTCTGATTTTGTCAGCTAGAGTCTATATAATGCTGCTGCTCACCTGGTGCTGAGCTGGAGCTGGCTGGTGTGCCAAGGTCAATGTCAGGTGATGTCTTTCTGAGTTTCCCCTGGGTTGCACTGATGATCCTGGTGTGAGATGTGGGGGAGAGGTGGTCTGGCTTCTGGAAGTCTATTCCCCTAGGGCTGCGCTATAGCACTGGTGGTCTCAGCTGTTGTCTTCACTGGTGTCTCCCACTTCCCTGGCTGTGTGAAGGCAGGTCTGGGGTCCTGGTGTTGGTGCTTGCCAGCTCCACCCCTGTGGGGCTCAGAAACTCCCATTGTTCTGCTGAGGTAGAGCCTGCACTGGTCTCCTTCCACCCCCACAAGAGCATCCTGTCTCCCAGCCTCCTGAATGAAAAAGTTACTGAACCCTCTCTTCTGGCTCCTGTCTTCCCGGGTTCTTCCCGGAGCAGTATTCTCTGGGCCAATTCAAGGTAAGGAAGGGAGGGATAAGAGCCCCTACAGTTTACTCAGTTATCATGGCTCCTTGAAGTTCAAGAAGGTAAGTTTCACACCTTTAGACTGTGGGATGAAAGCCTCAGTAGTTGATGTTGCTGTGGCCACAGGCTCTGCACCACCATCTCACCTAGCTCCAACAGACCCCTGTTCTGGCCTGAGAGGCCTGTGAATTGCCACTATAGCAGGCAATTCTGCCCCAGCCCTACTACCGCTCCTGCTCTTATTTCCATGAGCTAAGCACTCTCTCAGCCTGGTCTGCTGGCTGGCTTCCACTGCTCATGAATTGGATTTAAGTGAGGGAAGGCTGTGCAAAGTCATCATCCTTACTTTCTTCTCTAGAGCCATCTGGGTCTAGTGGGAGATATGCCAGTAGTAGACCCCAGGCAAAGCTTCATTTGGTCATTGTTTGGGACTTGAATGGCTCAGAGTGAACGTAAATAGCAATAGTAAATAGCAATGTAAAATTTCTGTTTTTGGCAGAAACCTTGAGGGTCTTCCCCAGATAGATTGATTTATTTTTCACTACATAAAAAGGCCATTCTCTGCTATTTTTTTTACCAGACTTAATCACTGAATGAGTGTTGCATCAGTCAAACTGAAACCTGTCAAAGACCTTAGCTTAAAAAGGTCAAGGTCTCCCACTTCATCTTCTCCAGGCATCCTGATCTATATCTCACTACTGTACCCAAATGTCTCTGGAAGAGAAAGTGAGGCTAGTGACTTTGCACAGAATGAAAGAAAAGTAATAACCTCCTTATAAAATTGACTACAATCATTGCCTACACATCCTCCATTTTCATTCTCCTCTAAAGCTTCTACAATCTGGTTTCTGACCTCATCATTGAATTAAAACTGCTCTAGACAAAGTTACTAATGATATCTTAACTGAAAAATCTGATGGTCTAGATACAGAAATAGACATAGATATATAGTTAGATTTAGGTACAGACAGTATTATCTATATGATAGATGGCACCCACTCTACTTGCATTGGTTGCTGTGCCTGGTTCCAACTCCACAGAACAATATGTTCCTCCCATGTTAAGCTCATCATTTGAAATGTTGTCACCATTCTGCTAATTCAAACCTTGATTTGTTGATTGACACCACTTCTCTCAACTCCTCTCTTTTCTGATTGGAGGATAACCAAACTCCTCCTAATACCTTCCTTTACAGAGGGAAGAAGCTGGATTCTCAGTCCATTCTATTTTTCCTCTGCTGCTTTGCCTGCTTTCACTCCATGGAAGAAGATGCTCTACACAAGATACCCCTTCCCATTTTCCCCACCCTCACTTATTGCATTCTAAAATTCAACACAAAGGAAACTTACTCTCTAGAGTCCTATCATGAGAGATAACTTTATGAAGCCTTAAGATTTTTTTTTACCAGAAAAGGGAATAGTTTGGTTGGTGGGGAGTGGGGTGGTTGGTGAGGAGTGGGGTGGTTAATGAGGGTGATGAAAGGAATATGCATGAAATATAAGAACTATTATGGAAATTGTATGAATTTCTTTGAAGAAAGTGAAGTTTGATTGGATCTGTAGATTAGGTGAAGAGTGTAGAGAAATTTGCTCAAAATAAGATGTTTTCCAGAATGTATAATGGAAAGGGCTAATAAAAAATCAGGAAAAATGGAAAGGGGGGGTGCCTGAAATGAGTAGGGATGGAAGTAACAAAGAATAATGTACACGCATATGTGTGTGCCTAGGAAGGCAACCATGAATAAGGAAAGAGGAGCTTGGATAGCGGGTTGGAGAAATGTGTTTTTCCCTCCTAGGGAATAATTGAATTAATAAATAATTTATGTTTAAATATGTCATGGACATAGTGTTGGAAAAGATTTCATGATCATCATCTACTTCTAGTCCAACCAGGGAATGTACAACCAGTGAAAGCTCTTGAGGCATAGAAAATGTGAATAGATGTATGTTTTAGAAAGATCAAAATAGCATTGGTGTAGAAAATATATTGTAGAGGGAAGATGTATAAACAGAGAGAGGCTATTGTAATAGACTACATAAGAAATAATTGAGGAAGTGGTTGAGGTTACTTTAAGATGTTCGTTCATTCATTTACTTTCTTAACTGTTGAGTATAAAGATTTAGAGGCATTTATTAATTCTATTATTTTTCTTAAAATTAAAAGCCAATTTTCTATATATGAGCTCACCTATCATTCAGCTTAGAAAAGAATGCCATATAGCACAGGCTCCCCCCACCATTGACCTATTCACCTATTCATACATATATGGTGAATAGAAAAGTAGGCTTGGAGTCAAGAAGATCTAGATTCAAATCCTGCCTCTCGAAATTAACTACTTATATGATCCTGGCCCAGTGATTGGACTTCAGTTTCTTCATCTGCCAAAGGAGTACATTAGAAAAAATGACTGCTAAGGTTCTTTCACACTCTAAATCAATGCTTCTTGCCTTTTTCAAATAAGAAAAAAAATTATTCACTTAGGTAGTACATTTGGTTCCATGGTGTTAATGATTTACTAATGTAATCATTATGCTGTATGCTTTGCAGACAAAAATAACTACATGTAATATTTTAAATTTTATTTTTTCTATTCTCATTGTTGCCAGTAAAACCAAGGGAATAGTTCTTTTAAAAAAGAACTAGAGTGTTGCCTTTCTTTTTGTTTGGATTAACTAATTATGCCATAAGCCTACCTTGTGCCATACTGTTGGGAGTGAAAAGCAAATCTGCTTATGACTGTTTAAGTCTTCTAGGGGATAAAATTTATTTTATTCATAATGGGCTAAGGGCTTAAAATTCATAGAATACAGAGTTGTTTCCACAGGCAAGAATCAATAGACAAATACAGAAAGGACAATTATATCCTACTGAATTGCTCTGGAAGATATAGGCTTACTATTGAAAAAAAATTAAAGATGACCCCTCCCTATTTAAACTTAGAAATAGTTGAGAATTCCTTGAGCAAAAGAGCTGGCAGGGGCTTTGTTAGTGGTTAAAGAGGTCAGAGGAAAGTGGGCCCTATTTCTGAAGGAATACAGAGGAAGTAATGAAATGAAAAAGCCATCACAGAACTCGCTGAAGGGACTTGTCAGAACGAACATAGTTTTAGACACCAAAAAGAGGCAGAAATTTGACATTAGAAGTCCCTGACAGCTATGGAATAGACTCAATGAAGAGAGCAGCTAAGTAAATTTAATTTAAAAAAATCAGGTTACTTAGGGATTGTAGAAGTAAGCAGGGTGGAGGTTTCTTTTGGGCTGCTATTTGACTTTTTATGTTCCCAGCTAGTACAAATATTTTTGTTTGCTTCCTCGCCAATTCATTGACCTTACCAACTAATTATATACTAGTGATTTAAATCCACTTGTTTCCATTTCACTCATAACCCACATTGACATTGTCCTAAAAGATAAGCCAGGCTGAAAGTGATGATCTTCCAGTGGTATAAAAACTGGTTATGCTCAGGTTTAAGAACTATCACATATCATCCTCCCAGTATAATATTATGTTTACACACACACACACACACACACACACACACACACACACACACACACACACACACATATATATATATATATATATAGTCCTTCTAAAGAGCTTCATGTTAAAAGCAGTTTTCCAGGTAACTCAGCAATTTATTTCCAGCTGCTACTTTCAGAAATTGAGTTATGGATCCTATAGCCATGGATTTAATAAACTTCTTTTGAAAAGAAGGTTCTAGGGCTTTTGCAAACAGACAATGGATGAGTAAGGCTTCAATATGACTGGACAGTGTTGTTGCAATGTTATTCTAGGCAATCTTTTAGCCAAAGAGAAAACAAAAGCTTGAAAACAGAGCTTAGTAGAGACAAGATAGTTTTCTTCAAGCTTCCATAGAACTTCCATGTGGCATGTGGCCATGAGGCTTGTTCTGCTTGGTACTTGAAGGAAGAACAAGAAATAATAATTAAACAATGAAAAGAGTATTGAAAAATATTTCTAACAATTTGAGTATTGATGAGTATATTGAGCTGTATTTGAAGGTAGTGGGGTCTATTTCAATAGTATTCTTCAGCTAGAGGTTTTCATAGAGTTATCCCAGAGCCATTTCCAAACAGCTCAAATTAATGTTAAATTTGTAGAGTGAGCATTTAAACCTTTTAAACTGGCAAACTACATATCTGAGATTGATTTATTATTTGGTGGATGTATATTGTGCATACATTTCTTTTTCTCATACCCCTGGTTGTAAAACATTAGCCCGCATACCCCTAAGTTCTGAATACCATATAATGGAGGGAGTGGGTTCCTGATCACATACAAGCTGGACTAGATCATCTTTTGCATCTGTTCCAAAACTGAGATTCTACAATTCTATAAATAATAATTTGCAAGAATGCACACACTCATGCACATCAATCTAATGTCATAGTATCTATAGTATTACAAGTCTATAGTCCACCTCTGAAAAGGAAAGAGGTACATTATCATACCTCTCCTTTGGGATCACATTTGGTCATTGTAATTACAATGCTAAGTTTTGATTTCGTTATTACTATTATTCTTTCCATTTGCCATGTTTTCATTGTACAAATTTTTTTTTCTGATTTTGATTATTTCACTTTGTATTTATTCATATAAGCCTTCATATTGTTTTCTTCATCACTTATAAAGCACAGTAGTAACTATTACATTATTTTACCACGATTTGATTAGCTAGTCCCCATTCTTTGTGTACCTACTTGGTTTCCAGTTCTTTGTTAAAACAAAGGACAAGAGGGGGGGCGGAGCCAAGATGGCGACTGGAAAGCAGTAACTGGCGTGAGCTCCCCACCAAGTCCCTCCAAAAACCTATGAAAAAATGGCTCTGAACCAATTCTAGAACTACAGAACCCACAAAGGGGCAGAGGGAAGCAG
>CM053627.1:165990990-166011216 GCA_028646595.1 Phalanger gymnotis
ATCTTCACTTTTGCTTTGTCTGAAATTAGGATTGCTACACCTGCTTTTTTTACTTTAGCTGAGGCACAATATGTTTTACTCCAGCCTTTTACCTTTACCCTGTGTGTATCCCCCTGCTTCAAATGTGTTTCTTGTAAACAGCATATTGTAGGATTATGGTTTTTAATCCATTCTGCTATCTGCTTCCGTTTTATGGGAGAGTTCATCCCATTCACATTCACAGTTATGATTTCTATCTGTGTCTTTTTCTCCATCCTATTCCCCTCCTCCCCCCTTCATGCTTGAATTATAAACTTCACTTTCCTGAGGTGTGGGGGAGGGGATCTGGCTGCCCCAAATCTCTTCCCCTGGGGTCACTCTCCAGCGCTGTTGCTCTTCAGCAATGGTCTTAGCTCTTTGTTGTTTTAGCTGGGTGTCTGTTACTTCCCCTGGGTGAGCAAGAGTACGGCTGGGCTCCTGGTGTTTACGCCTGCTGGCTCTGCCCCTCTGGGACTCAGGTGGTCCCACTATTCGGCCACTGAAGCTCCACTTCTGTCTCCTCTATTTCAGCATTATTTTTTTCCCTGAGGAATTATCTGGGTGAGAGGGGAAGGGGTTAGAGCCATTTACCTGGCCATTATGTCTCCCAGAAGTTAAAGAAGCCAAGTTTCATACCTTTGGACTGCAAGCCTCAGGAGTTGCCGCCTCTCATTGCTTCCACAGATTGCCGTCCTGTGTTGAGAGGCCTGGGGATCTCCACTGGTTTTGGGCCCCCAGCTTTCTCCTAGCCTGTCTCCCACGTGGGTTTCCGGGCTGGCAGCTTCCTCTTTGGTGCTGTCTGGAGCAGCTCTGCATGCAGAGCGCTCTCCTAGCCCACAGATTAGTTTCTTCTACCTTTCAGATTCTCTTGGCTGTGAATTTGCCCCACTCAGACTGCTTACAGTTTCTAACTCTCTCAAATCTGCTCAAATTCACTTTTTTCTAGGAATCTGACAAAAGTTGTGAGAGAGCTCTGGTATGACTTTGTTTTTATGCGGGCATTTTTGCTCCACCCCCCATCATTTAATTTTTAAACTCTTTTTTAAGATCTTTTATGAATTCTTTTTGGACAAGTAACCATTTGATATTACTCTTTGGGGTACAAGGGTGTTTCTTTTCTTCAACAGCCTCCTTTGAAGATGGATGCTTGTCTTCTCTATTCTATTCTCTATTATCCTATTAGCATTCTATGGTTGGATTCTTTCTCCTTTGCCTGTGCATTTCTTTTTGTGATAATAGCTTAATTTTTGTAATCACCTTTAGCCCTGGGGAATGGGGTATGCACGGTGCCTCTTGCCCTAGATCTTCAGTTCTCCCCTGTAGCCTAGAACTAAAGCCAAACCTCCAACTTCCTGTAAGTGCCCACAGCCAAGGGCTTTCTGCCCCACTGCTTCTGGGACATGTGATCTTTCCTCCTGCCTCCTCCCCCACCCTCCTTCACAGCATATCTTGCTTGGTCTGCTGTTTCTTGTCTGCAGAGGTTCCCTAGATCTTTCTTGGCTCAGACAACCAACTCCTCTCACTGTCCCAGAGGTAAAAGTTCTTGTGGCTGGAGCTGAGGCAGTCTTTTAAACCAACTAACCTCAGGTTTTCCCAGCTTGTTTTTAAAGTGGACCCTAGCCTGCAGGTGTTAACTCTTCACAGGGACCAAACCTCATGCTGGAATTTTTCTTCTAATCTTCTCAAATTGTCCAAAGAAGACCCTGTTGTGCCCCTATTCTTATTTATTTTTACCTGCATTTTGCTCACCCTAAAGTGCTATTTTATGTCTTTTGTGGGGTAAAATCTTGAGAGTTTAGAATTTTCTGACCTACTCCCCCATGTTCCCAGAATCCTCCTGTGAATATTTTCTTTAATATAGCATTGAAACACCAACTTCTTATCTCCCACATCATATACTGGATTGGCATGGAACCCTCTAAGAAAATAAAGTGGCATATGATTCATTCTATAATTAGCAAATGACTGGAAAACCTAAACATACAGTAATTATTAGATTTTTTTCTCAAAATTGAGATCACAGATATAGTTGAGAAAGTGGCGGGGGGGGCACACAATCCACAGGACATTCAACAACAATGAAATAGAATGTTTATAAAAATAGGATGAACAGATAAATTCAGATAAAAGCCAGCTAATATATCTGTTCAATTCCTTCATTACTGTACTAGTTCTTTTATTCCTCTTACAAATGAACACAGTTTTATGAGTTTCTTAAGAATTTTGTTTTTAAAAACTGCCCCATGGATTCAGGGGATAGAAGGTTTAAAAATAGCATTGGCTTAACAAAGTATCCTAGAGTTGAAGATAAAATCCCAATGAATCACAAGGCAGAAAATGGTCTTATGTTTATCCTTAGCACATTATTTTTGTAGAGACTCAATCACTCTCTAGTCAAGCAGATATCAATGTTGGTGGCAGTAATATGGTCTTGGTAATGGTGGTGGAAAAGATGGTGAAAGAGATAAGGAAAAATGCTTTACCATTTTAATATGAGGTGGTACAACATAGGAAAGCACTGACTGTGGAATTAGAAAACCTGAATTTAAATCTCCATTCTGTCATTTATGAATTTTGTAATTGTGGGGAAGTCACTCAAACTGTGTGAACTGCAGACTTCTCCTCTTTCACATTAAGGTAATACTTTCTGTGCAACTTACATCACAAGGCTGTTGTTTTATGAAGAAATTAATCTGGTTTCAACTTATTGATCTCCATGTGTTTAACACTGCTGTCCCTCCGACATAAAGTAAACTGATTTCCCAATCCATCCCCATAAGTCCTTCTTTCAAGAAGCAATCCCTGAGCCCGGTCTCTTTCCTTTTCTCTTTGAATGTCACAGTTATACAAATTTCTCATCACACATTGCATCTTTTTTTGTTTCTGTTGCATTCTAGAGTCTATGATAATTCACAGAATCACAGAATGTGAAAGTTGGAAACTGATTCAGAGTGAAGTGAGAAACAAGAAAACAATTTGTACAATGCCAAGACATTACAGAGAAAAATAACTTTGAAAGACTTGAGAATTGTGATCAATGCATTGATGAGCCCCAATCCAAAGGGACTGCTGATGAAACTTTCTTGTATCAGAAAAGTACTGTTTTCAAAATGATGACTGAGACATATATTTTGAACATAAGCAACACAGCAAATTTTTTTTTGCTTGAATATGCACATTCTTTATGAAGGTTTTTTCTTCCTTTTCCTGTTTTTGCTCAGTTGAAGAGTGTCTGGAAGATAAAATGAATGCTTATTAATTAGAAAAATTCATAAAATACAGATTTTAAAACTTGAAAAAGACCTGAGCAGCCACGTAATCAAACCCTTACAAAGAAGGAATCAAGTGGTTATCCAGCCTCTGATTGAAGGCATAGGGAAATTACCATCTCTCAAACAGTGTCCATTCCACTTTTTGACAACTTTCATACTTAGGAAGAGTTTTCCTGAAATTGGGCCTAAATTTGCTTTTTTGTCAGTTTACCCTGTGCTTCTAGTTTTGCCCTCAGGTGCCAAACAGAATACTCATTCACATTATAGCCATTTAAATACTTAAAGACAGTAATCATACTCTCTTCTAATAATTTCCAAAAAGAAAACAGTATCTCCTTTTAGTGAGAGTCAGATCTAGAGTATAATTTCCCCTGGTTACTTTCTTCACATTTTGAAATATGAAATTATAATTTAAGCAAATCAAAATATGGTTAGATGTTGTTTTTGGCAGAGAGAGCTTCAGGAGATATCAGGCTAAGTCTCACATCAATACCATGTCATGCCTCTATGCTAAGCTTATCCCTTATTTCATACCTCCTCATCTATTTCTTTCTTCTGTTCAGGTGGTCAGTAATATATTCCAATAAAAAAAAGTTGTTTCATTTCTTCCTTCATTGATCCTTACCTATTTATTTCCTTCATGAGTACACCTTCCGGTTCCTGAATTTTCTTACATTAGTATACTCACAATATAAAATATTAACCACTCCCTGCCTCTTACCTATCTTGTTTTTTTTTTTTAATACAGGATACCTACCCAGAATGATATTCTGGTCATTGGATTCATTCCTTCAAATCTCAGTGTTACATATGTAAGGTGAAATTAACTTCCTTATATTAGAGCCTTTATTTACTTTTATCTTGTTTTTTTTTTTACCTTAATTTGGGGCATTTGTATAAGATACTTGATACTATGAATTTTATCACTGACTCCTTTATTAGATTCTCTTGTAAGTTTCTAAGTTTTTAATTGTTCTTTCTTCTTTGTAGCTGCACTTGATGGCAGGGGTTCTTAGACTGGAGTATGTGTACTTAATTTTTTTATAATTACATTTTAATAAAATGTGTTTCTTTTGTAATCCTATGTCTTTTATTTCATGCATTTAACTTTATTCTGAGAAGACATTCATAGATTTCTTCAGACAGCCAAAGGGCTGTATGACACATAAAAATTTTTTAAGAACCTCTATTCTAAGATATCTCACTTGGAGGACATACTCAGAGTGCACTGTATTTTCTCTCCACAAATCTATTTTTTAAATTTTATTTTAACTTTGTGAAATAAAACAATCATTTCCCTAACATGGTACAATGAAAAAAGATGATTGTACATGAAAGAGTACTTCATGTACTCTGCTATGCTCTACTTGCTATTCCTTTTAAATATGCAACAAAATTATCATAATGTAAATTTCTTTCTTTCTTCTCTCCCCCTACCTTGTAGATGACACACGTGTGTAAAATTATTCTTTAGATACTTCTATTTATCAGTTTTTCTCTGGATACAGATAGCATCTTTCTTCGTATGTCTTCTACAGTTAATTTGGGCATTTATAATAGACAAAATAATTTATTCACTCAAAGTTATTCTTAAAACAATATTGCTGTGACTCTATACAATAATCTCTTGGTTCCTCTCATTTTGCTCTTCCTTATTTTGTCTCTTTGATTGGATTTGCAAGATACTTGACAAATGCAATATTACCAGTCACTGAACAGGAATCTATATTACTGATATTTTAAGCCATGTTCTAGGAATCTAAATTCCAATCTCAGACACTATTTTGTTAGCCACTCTTCCTTCCTAAATTATGTTTTATCTTCTGCATTATCTGCCTTTAAAGGAAAACAGTGATGAAAATATATCCAATTCCCTGTGGTCTTCAGTTCTTGCCCAAGACTTTATAATCATTGGCAATACTTTTTAGATATCCTACTGCAAATGTCATTCGTACACATATAAATAACTAGAAGAAGGTAAATATAACCTATTTTTACAAAATCCCTTGAGGAAGTTTGTCATGTCTTGGATGTATGCCCTGGCAAGTCACAAGACCTCTCCACTGTTGTTGCCACATCAGCATATACTTAATTCAGTAGCCTGGAAAGGGAATCAGATTTCATGACTCTCTTCCTCTTTCTCTAAATGATATAGCATGATCACTCACCTGATAGTGTCTGTGGCTCTACTAAATCATTCTTAGGAAGACAAGAAATTTCTTCATTCTCAAAGCACACAGATCCTTCCTCTTCAAGAAGAGTCTTAATATGTTTTTTAAGCTCTAAGTTAATACTTGTGCTTTTCCTTCCTCTTCTATATGACTCTTACAACATACTGAGAAGTGTCATATCTTCCTTCCTCAACTTCATGTCTCTTTGTGTACATGTTATTTCTTCCTTGTTAGATAGTAAGATCCTTGAGAGCAGGGACAAAACCATGATTTTTATTTTATTTTATTTTTTGCATCCTCCAAAGCTAGCATTATGCATTTAATGTTTGGAGAACTAAATTGAATATTGTAATTTATTTGGCTTGAAAGTGCTTTTACCTCCCCTTTCTCATATGATCTTCACAATAACTCTATGAGGTAGAACTTAATATGATCAGCTGTGACATTGTAAAAGAGCCATTGGACTTGGTATTATGAGAACTAGGCTCAAATGATAGCTTTGTCAGTTTCAAATAGCATGACCATGGACCAAACATTTAACTCCCCTGAAGCTCAGTTTCTTTATCTATAAGCAACAGGGAATAGTTTATATACTCACTAGTTCATGTATTTTTTAAGAACCTGTAAAGGTAATGTATATAAAGTATTTTGTAACCATAAATTCTGTATAAACTTCAACTCATATTTTATTTACTTTACATATGAGAAAAGAGTGGAGACCAAAGAGCTGCAGAGACCAGAGAACTGAGAGGGGAGAGAATTCAGGCAAGCAGACAGTTTGGATTCATGAGTGTTTACGATAAGGCCTCAACAGTGGGGGGGGGGGGTGGAGTTTTTACTAGTTTTGGAATACGTACTGCTATGTCGAATTGGAATTATTGGTTAGGGGAATCTGATCCTCTGGGATCTAAATAAATGATCTATTTCCCCTGCCTTCTACCTAGAGAATCTCTTATACTTTGTGATTCTGAATTATACAGCCATGTTCATGGTCATCTTTGAGCTCATGAATCTTGCCTTACTGATACAGTAATTCATTCCACTACTCTCAGCCTTGGTTTCCTCATCTTTAAATCACAGGGATTGTATTATATTGCCTCTGAATTTACTTCTAGTACTATATTGACAGTAAGTGGCAGTACTAGAATATGAACTCTGAGCCTTAGATGACTGCTCATCATCATCACCACCACCACCACCACCACCACCACCATCATCATTATTATAGCACTCACTATGTGCCAAGCACTATGCCAGGCACTTTACAAATATCTCATTTGATCCTCATAGCAACCCTGGGAGGTGTTATTATTATCGCCATTTTACAGATGGGGCAAACAGGAGTTGGTTAAGTGAATTGTCCAGGGTCATACAACCAGTAAGTGACTGATGCCAGATTTGAACTCAGGTTATCTTGATTACAAGTCCAGCACTCTAACCACTGTACAACTTGGCATCTACTTTTCTTTCTACTACAATCTTTTTCAGTCATCAAATCTAATATTAAAAACTTCTATCAATTTCATAAAATCATTATTGATGGAAAAATGAAATGGCTTGCATTTTACTTTATGTTCCTTTCCTATGACACAATGCTGTGGAAAGTTGTAACATCTAGAAATGCTTAAAGAAGAGTTAGCTATTTCTTTATTTAGCTTTATATAAGTTCTTTTCATACCTATGGATCTTAAGACTGCATGATCAAATTCTCCAAAAGCAAGGGGTATATGGTAGGATGAAAAGCAAATTTTCCTCCAACTTGTCACCTGAGGAAGGCCTATGACAGCAAGATAAATGTATTTTATTAACTCAAGAAAGGTCATTTTTGCTATTTAAAATTAGACCTCTGGTTAAAGATTGATCAAGGGTGCAATTTTTTTAACTACTTGACCTTTTTATATTTGTTCTTCTACCAACTAATACATGTCGAATCCGCAAAAACACAAAATAGTATGATCTTCCCCAAATTATTCTTTTAGCCTAAATTAATATGCTCTAGAGGAACACCGCATTCAATAATCTCCCAATAAACACTGGTTTCATGAAAATATGGTTCTGCTTGTAATACTAAATGTATGTATTAAATATGTTATAAAAAGATTTCCAATGAGGTAGCATCAAAAAATATTTTGGACCTGTGACTTCATCGGTAAAGGGAATTTCTAGTGAGGTGACTCCCTCTACCAATGCTAGACAAAAATTGTTCTGCAACTTGTTTTAAAGAAGTGCCTGGGGATGCTGAGAAGTTGTGACTTGTTCACAGTGGCACAGATGGTATATGTCAGTGGTAGGATTCAAGACCAGCTCTCTGTGCCACATTGTCTCTCCTATTAGTATTTTTAAACTGAGTAAATTTGCATCTTAGGCCAGCAGCATCATAATCAAGAGACTGTAATTCAAAGTATAACCCATCTTTTCAGTCTTGGTATAACACAATAAAATTGAGAGAAAATATATGTCAATGAGTAACATACAGAGTTTTAATTATATTTATTATTTATTTTAACATTATAAAATAAATGAATACTTTTTACATATTTTTTACCAGATTTAAACTCATGTGTAATGCCAGACTCCAAAGTCACTTCAAACACCTATGGAAAGAGATACACTTGTGGGGCCCACTGTACCAGTTAGCTGTGCAACACTAACCTTTGAAACTATTAATAAGTGAATAACAACTTTAACCCAGTTATATTTTGTGAGAATATAGAAGAAAGGAAAGAATAGATGGATAGAGGAAAAGATAAATGAAAGGAAGATGCAGAAGGTATAGGCCAGAGAAGCTAAATACTTGCCCAAGGTGAGATGGAATTTGCATCCAAAATTGATTGCTCCAATCAACTGCTTTTTTTCCCATTTCAAAAGCAAAATCAGGGGAAATGACTTCACAAAAAAGAAAGAAAAAAATGAGAAGAACTAAGACATTATTGCTGAATGACTAGAGTCTCAACATTTCTGTGATGACTCAGGCTCAAGCATTTGCAACTCAGAGGAATGAGGGAGAAGTCATATGTAACTGTGTCCTGGTATATCTATCAAACAGAGGAACTAAAAAAATAAATGTCTGGAGACAGGAAAGTGATGAAAAATTCTGTAAATATAGCATGTCTGGAAATGAGAGAAGAGTTGTGTGACAACAACAGAATGCATGTGAGCTTGGATGTGGGAAGCAACTTCATTTTATCAAATTGTCAAAAGCCCAAAGGGTTTGTTTCAGGAACAGCTATTAAACTGACTTCTTAGAAAGATGGTTCTCACACATTTCTTTCTCTTCTGTTTGAATTCTCCCTTTAAAATTAAGTAAAGTAATATCACACTTCTACTGTGGAAAGAAACCCCAGTGTGAGAAAAGCATGATCTTCCCATATTACCAAATGCCATTCAAGGGTAAAAGGAGTCATACAGTCTCAAAAAATAAGCAACTCAAGATATATTAGTTCTTAGGCTTTGTTTGCCATAACAAGGTTTCTACCAAACACATCTCTGAAAATGATTGCAACACTGTAAGATTAAGCGGGGTGGGACTTTTTTACTGTTTTCTCTTTTGGAGAGCTTATGTAATCAAGTGGCTTTGATGAGTCTGGCCTTTGTTTCTTCCATTAATTCAGGAGTCTTTGATGACCTGCTTACCTTGTTTACATGGGTTTGAGTCCCATGGTTGTGATACCCGTTGACCCTGAACAGGGTATATAAACTCAGAAGTTAGCATTTTCTTTGGGGCTCTCACTTGGTAGAAGAGTGTTTATGTGGAGGCTCTAGGTGGCCACCAGAGGCCCCCTCAACTCCTGGCTTTGAAGAAACCCAGATATTGTTGCTTCCCTTTTTTGGTAACTGTGCACTGAGATTTGGACAAAAAGCCAGAAGCATGTCTGCTGATTCATGTTTATTTGCTCTGTTTATATAATGTATGTTTGTAATTTCTATTTGTATTTACTCTGAAGTTTAGACTGCTGGCTTTTCCTCATGAACTAAGCGAATGATATATGTGTGTTTGATTAAAGTGAGATTGTTAACCCCTTAAAGTTGCTTTCCTTAGCAAAGCAGATCAAAGAACCTGTGCTGGCAGCTCTTGTTGCTGGTCTTGTTGGGTCTTACACTCCTACAGTAGCTGCTAGCCACATTGTTGTTACAAACACTGAAAGCAATCTTGCAAGAATTCCATATATATATACACACATGAGTGTGACATTAGGGCAAGGATGGGGAACCTGTTGCCTCAAGGCCACATGTAGCTTTCTAGGTCCTTGGGTGCAGCCTTTTGACTAAGTTCAAGTTTTATAGAACAAATCCTTTTATTAGGGGGATATTAGGGGGATTTGTTCTGTGAAGTTTTGATTCAGTCAAAGAGCCACACTTCAGGACCTAGAGGGCCACATGGGGCCTGGAGGCCACAGTTTACCCACCCCTGCATTAAGGTATTCAGATATTTCATCTGAACATTTTGCATCTGCAACTACGGTCAAAGAATGTGATTGGAAACAGTAGGATTAAACATTTAAATTGAAATCTTTGAGGCCATAATGGAAAGAAAAAAGGAAGGAAGGAAGGAAAGCAGGAAGGAAGGAAGGGAAGAATGAAGGAAGAAAAAGAAGAAAAGGAAGGGAGGGAGGAAGAAAAGAAGGGAGGAAAGAAGAGAGGGAGGGAGGAAAAATTATTATGCATGTAATAAATACTGGGTTATCCATTTGGGATGAAAATTGGAACAAAAAGAAAGACAATCCTAGTCCTCATGGAGCTAAAGTAAAGTTGGAAAGGGAAGCTGAAAAGGTGAGGAGAGGCATGATGGGGCAAGGATCTTGATTTGGAATGAGGTCAGGAGTATAATGAAGGGAGGCATGCCTGGACCCTTCCCCAAAATGGATCCACGTTTTAGAACTCACCAATGGAAGAAAGAGGAGTGGGTATGGTAGACTGTTCCATGGTCCAAAGCAAAGAGATCCCAGGCACAGAGGGATGTTCCAAGAGGAGGAAATAGTAGAGAGGGCATGGTTCTAAAGCCCAGAAAGTTAAAGATAGGGACAGTGGGAAAATAATATTTTCACAAGAATTATAAAATCACCTAAATTGGGACTATTGGGTATATGACTACTGTGATGGAGTATATCATCACTGAAGAACTCTAATCTGGAGTTTTGATATTTTGCAAATAAATAAGTAGTATATCCAAATGGAAAATGGTGTATGGATCACAAGATTGCTTTGAATCCAGCCACTATGACCTTTGTGACACTGATCAAATTACTTAGTTTTCTGAACATCATTTACCTAAATCTGATATTGTATAACCTACCCCTAAGAATTTGTGTGAAACATTTTGTAAATGTTAAAGTACTGCAGAAATGTTCACTTCTAAGCAGAGCTTTATGACTAAGAAGTTGTACCTTCTTTGACTTAATATTATTGAAAACCTTAGTCTCTGGAGTGAAGGATCTAACTGAAAGGTAAAAAGCTTGAGAGCTGAGTCTACGATTTATCTGTGTTTGTAATTAACTAACCAACACGGTGTTCGATACATACATATATACATAGATGGTTGTTTTTCAGTTGTGTCTGCTTCTTTGTAACCCCATTTTGGGTTTTCTTGGCAAAGATAACTGGACTAGCTTGCCATTTCTTTCTCCAGCTTATTTTATACATGAAGAAACTGAGGCAAACATGATTAATGACTTTTTCAGGGTCGCAAAGTAAGTATGTGAAGCCAGATTTGAACTTAGGAGGACAAGTCTTCCTGACTGCACCATCTCACTGCAACATACATAAATATCTGTATATATATATGCATAAACACACATGAATACATACATATATAACACATACTTACATACATATGTATGTATGTATGCACACACACATATTAATTTGTCCAGTCCTATGATTTAGTTAATTTAATGGGGGAATCCCAAAGTAGAAATTCCTTCCACTTTTGGATATCAGCAACACACTTTAGTACACAATCTTAAATACTTTCCTTGGAACATTAAAATATTAAATGACTTGCTTGTGTTCAAACAACTAGTCATGGGCAGGATTTGAACCCAGGTGTTTCCTGAAAGCTCGGTTGCCTCTCACCTGTTGCTTGCTTTTTCATATTGAATTGTGTCAAGGAAGAATTAGCTTTTCATTTTGTTTTTGAAAAATTCAAAGTTTTTTTTTTAATTTTAGTTGATAATTAATGGATCCTTTTGGATTATGTGCTTTTAAGTCTTCTATTAAATAGCAAATCTTTACCCACAAGTCTCATTTTTTCTTATGTTCTTATAGTTCTTGCCACTTCATATAGTAAAACTTACTCAGAGTGCCTTCTCAATATGCTATTAACTAAAATGCTAAAGTGGGGCAGGTAGGTGGCACAGTGGATAAAGCACTGGACAGGAGTCAGGAAGGCCTGAGTTCAAATCTTGCCTCCGACACTTACTAGCTGTGTGACCCTGGACAAGTCACTTAACCCTGCTCACCTCAGTTTTCTCATCTGTAAAATGAACTGGAAAAGGAAAACAGCAAACCACTCTAGTATATTTGCCAAGAAAATCCCGAATGGGGTCACAAAGAGTCAGACATGAATGAAATGACTGAACAACAACAAAAATTGCTAAAGCAGGCAAAGCTGGTCTTCCTTCTCCTATGCCCCTTCCAGTATCCTTGCCCTCCCCCTAAATAGTCTTTATCATCTATCTTTATCATATCATATCATGGGTCTCATACTTTGATCAAGAACTCCTTTGCAACAATCACCACAATGACTAGCACATTATTTCTTATTTCTTTCCCTATAGTGCCAATATGTGATGTAATCTATATAATCATACATTATGTATTATTTAATTTTTTTTTTTAGGTTTCCACTGAGGGAGCAAGAGTGCTGAAGATGTAAATTTGAATACTAAGAAATTTACTACCTGTGTGACCCTAGGCATGTCACTCTACCTCTCTGAGTTTCATTTTGCTCATTGGTAAATTGAGCATAATACTAGCACTTACCTCATAGAGTATTATGAGGGTGAAACTAGATAATACATACAAAAAGATTTGTGAACATTAAAGTAAAAAATGGTAATCTTGGTTTGGTTGTTCTTCCAGGGCTAGAGGTAGAAAGGATAGGAGGGAATGACATAACATATAAATGTATGGGGAGGGCCAACTTCAGGTTAAATATGGCAAACTGTCATCAGTCAGCCGCCCAAGATCCCAGGGCAGGAGCTGGAGTGCAGAGTTGTAAGAGAATGCTTTAGTACAAGAGTATGATTGCCACTCCACAATTTCCTATTGCCTCTAGAATCAAATATAATATTATTTGTTTGCATTTTAAAAACCCTTTTCAACCTGATTCCTCCTTAACTTTCAAGTCTTTTTATATGTTATTCCCATCCAATTACAATCCAGCAACACTGCCCTCCTTGCCATTCCTCCCACATGGCATTACATCTTATAACTCAGTGCCTTTTCAATGACTATTCCCACCCCATCTCCATATGTGGAATTTTCTATTCCTTATGTCTATCTCTTAACTTCACTGGATTCCTTCGAGACATTTCATATCCTACCTTCTATCAGAAACTTTTCCTTGTTCCTTCCATTATTACTGCCTTTAGTCTAAGATTACTTTTCTTTCACACCATACAAACTGAACTATTTCTGTATTCTCTTCCTTCTCCCTTGAGAGCATGAACTCCTATGGGACAGGGACTTTGACTTTCTTTTTCTCTCCAGTACTACCACAGTTTCTAGCAAACAATGAACACTAAATAATTGTTTGTTAAATGACTGGCCATCTTAAGATGACATGGAGCAGTATAGTGGGTCTAAGTTGAGTTGTGAGTGCTCTATGATGACAGCAGAAAATTGGGTTGAACCATCAAGTTGAATGTGCTTTGAGTATGAGCCAAGGATTGAATGATAGCTTGACTGTTCCAGGACCTCCACTGCAATTAAGTTTGAAGAAGCTAATTACCAGAAGATTTTTATTTTCTTCTTTAACTAGAGAAATTTTTGAAGATTGCCTCCTAATAGATGGAACTGTCACAAGTTTCATTGATGGAGAAGAGTCAAAAATGATGAGTTCATGGATTTTGAAGCATAGGATGGCCAGCATAAGACCATTTTTTCTTAATGTCTCTTGATAATGATGAGTAAAATGACAAATTAATTCAAAACTATTCTGAAACTTCTGAGATCCATGAAATTGTGTATCAGACCAAAGGTGTCAAACATACTTCCTGAGGCCCACATGTAACCAACACCACTCCTGAGTGAAGCCAGAAAGATTCTAAAATGTAACAGGAATATTTAACAAAATAAAAATGCAATACGTTGTAAATGATGTTAATATGTAGTTTTCTAAGTGAATATATAGCTCGTAGGGATCCTGTACGATTTAGGGCACTCATTTCTATTTGGCACCACAGTATTAGACTATAGCACTTGCATTACAACATACAGTATATTCTTGTTTTAATCCTGCCATTTCCTTAATTTATTAAGAACTTGAAAGGATCCCCTGATTCAGTGCAAGTCAAGGACCCAGGCAATGCTATTAGGAAACATTTTTCCTTCTTACTTCCTCTAAAGAGAAAGAGAAAAGTAAGCCACTTATTGCTTTTTCACATAAACTTCACAACAATTGAGCTATGAATTTTCTATTTGTCATATTGTTAATGATACCTATCTTCTGTCCTTGGGTTGACATATAAAGTTTTGAATTGTTTGATTTTGGGGGGAGTTAATTCATGAGCATAAAATGATCATATGAAAATAATGACCAAATTAATTTTCCTCATCCTCATTACCCCCAAATTTTTTTCTCAAGTTGGAGCTAAATAATTTTAAAAGTTCCTACACAAAATAGTAATTTCTCAATAAAGTTCAAGCAGCTGAAAAGGAAATTATAATGAAAGTCATCTTTCAAACTTGCAACACCATTTACCTATTCCCCTGAACACAATAATAGGTAGCATACATTTACACAACCAGGTATAAATGTCTCTGCTATGCAGGCAAGATGAAACAATCCCCATGACCTAAATACATCCTCACCTGCATAATATAAAGAGAGAACATGCTGATAGCAGCAGTTAAAAAAACATATTTTTCTTCTACCACTTGGACAATCAATGTTGACCAACTTGTTCTGAGTTATTTTAGCTGCCCCAGAAGCAAAGCTAGATCAGCCCATCTGAAAACTATAAGCCTGAAAATACAGACCTGTACATTTCTTGTTGCCTCTGGTTGCTTGATGACAAGCCCTAGAGAATATTGTGCAGTTGCTCTCTCATGGGAGTCAAATTCAGGTAAGCATAACTCACAGCAGGTACTGGTATACATAAATTCTCAGGGACAGGGTTTTTGGAACAATTTGCTAGAAATATTTAGAATTTTTCGCACATACACATGTGTGCATATGCATACACCAAAAAATTCATAACCTGTTTTTCAGATACAAGAATAAAGGATTTTCTTTTTTAAGTTTAATAATAAGTTTAGATTCTGAAGTTAAGTGCATCAGTAAATGATGATATTTCAAAAGACATTGACAATTCCATTTTTAAGTTTTTATATTTCTGTAGAATGTAATATACTTTAAGAAAGCTGAAAACCTAGCATACGTACTGGGTGTGGAGGCAAATCAGCCAGGACACTTGCTGGTAAAATGAATATTCACGTTATGTACATCAATGAGTTTGGTTAATGTCTTCTAAAGCTCAATTTCCTTAAGACTCATCACACTTGAATTAATCAGGATGGGTTTATGTAAGTGAATAGTGCACCATGGAGGAAGAAGAATGAAGTGGTGCCAATGGAAGAACTGAAGAGAACTAACCTAATGAGCTAGTATATTTTTAAGAGTAACACATGGTATAAAACCAACCGAAGGTCATCTGAGTATAGATGTATGGATGTATGAATGGACTTCAGAGGTTATCTATTCTGATCCCCTCAATTTACATGTAAGGTTTAGGGATGGGAAATGACTTGCCCAAAATCATTATGATAATAAGTAGCAGAACCAGGATTTGAATCCAACGACACTTGATTTGAAATCTAGAACTGTTTCAATGGCAGCACCCTGCCAATTTCTTGTGCTACCACAGAAAGAAAATGTTTTTAAAGTGAGATAGTAGGATCCCCAGTTATAAAATCTGATTTTATTTAACATCCCTTGTGTGTTGTTAAGCAAAATTGTGTCATTAGCATGGCTTTTGTTTCTTTTGAGTGGAAGTACTTTCAGCTGTTAAGTGCTAAGCTCCAGGCCCAGGACCCTGTCAGGTGTGAAACCTGTGTGGGTGTGGATTGGTGACTTAGGAGGGGCCAGCTCGGGAACCAATGGTCTCTGGTCATTGAGGCGGGGCTTGAGATCACCGAAAGCTCGGCTGAGAAGAGGGGTGAGCCGGGAGGCAACTTCAGTGGCGGGGGCGGCTGAGGCGGAAGGTGTGGAAGCCAGAAGCTGTGGAAGCCAGAAGCTGCGGAGGCAGGAAGCTGCGGAAGCAGTGCTTACCTGAGTGCGAGCAGGAACGTGAGGCCAGTGAACATAATTTGGCTAAATACTATCTTGTTTTTCTGTGGCCTCCTGGTTGCCCTTGTGAAATGGGCTTTCTGGGCCTGGAGTCTGTTTGTCAAGATGTTCGAATGGGGAGGCTGGTTCAAGTTTTTGCTGCGGTGGGGCCTAAATAAATTTCTTGTTGTTTTCTCCTTAGAGAATCTCTCATACCTTGCGATTTCGGACCATTCAAACATATACATGATTATATTTGAGATCATAAATTTGGCCTTCCTACTACACCTTGCTTAAGAAATGTAAAAGCAATAGCCCTTTTGGAGTGGGCTACCAAGAACGTACCTCGAATGGAGACCACCTGGGAGTGGGATGTATTGGTCCCAGAGGTCTTTGGAGCTCCCTTATAATCTGATGTTGGGTGGCCTCATACTCCCTGAAAACCAGATGTAATCTCTTGGGAAGGGATGTCTAATACCAGGATAGAATGCTGGAAGAGCTGGCAAGGTATTATTTACTTGCCCTAGAGAACTAAGCACTACTGGTGATTTTACTGGGCTCAAAATAATAGGATAAGCTTGATGGAAAGCATTTTGTGTAGAAAGTTCTCTGTTCTTGGAATGTGCCTTGTGTTCTCCTACCTCCATGCCTTGGCTCACATTCTCGCTTGTATGTGGAATGCCCACCCTCTCCTTATCCATCTATTACCTTCCAACTCTAATTCTACTTCCTTTGTGATGATACCCACTAATTCCCCTTGTTAGTACTGACTTTCTTCCATGGACATCACATATTTTCTTTCAACTCTCTAGTGTTCTTATGTGATTTCCCTACTAATTTGTAAGCCCTCTAAAGGCAGAAATTATGTCTTATTTGAGTGCAGTGGACTTAACCATATGCTTGACCTATACACAGATAACATGTACACAAGAATATCATCATAATATCTTAGATCTCCTGCTGGAAGGTACTTTGTCATTGTCCAGTCATTCAGACCAACTCGTCATGAACCTATAGACCAACTATCCATGGAGTTTTCTTGGCAAAGATGCTAGAGTGCTTTGCCATCTCCTTCTCCAGTTTTCAGCAGACAGGGGTTAAGTAACTTCCTCATAGTCCCACAGCTAGTAAGAGTCTAAAGTCAGATTTGAACCATGGTCTTTCTGACTCCAGGCCCAGTGCTTTATCCAATGTGCTACCTAGTTGCCCCAGAAGGAATTTTAGAGACCATCTAATCCAAACATCCCATTTTACATGCAAAATACTAAGGCACAGAGAAGTTAAAATGATTTTTTCAGGGTTACACAGCTAGTAAATATCTGAGAAATTATTCAAACCCAAATCTTCCTTCCAGCAAGCTTAGTGCTGAATCCACCATACCATTATGTCTCACAAATTTGGGGGAAGAAAGGGCAAAAACATGAACATATTCCTTACCTGTGAATTTAAAAGATTAAGGTTAAGATAAACTCTAGAGCTCACCTATATGAATCCTCTCATCTTAAAAACATATAAAATGAAATTTAGATGAGAAGACTTGCCCAAGGTCATGTAGCTAGTTAGTATTACATCCTAGCCTGGAATCTAGATCTTATGACATATTATTTGGGGCACTTTCTATTCTCTATATTTACTCCCATTAACTACACACAGGTTTATGGCCACTAGTGAGCAATGCATTTGGTGGTTATCAAGTTCTCCCCAAATGTCCTCTCACCTGACAAACATTCCTGTGGTAAGAAAAATGTCTTTCACTTCACAATGAGTGCTTAAGGTTAAAAAACCTACAATAGGAAACAAAGGTAACATGGTGGAGGGGGTAGACAACTAGACATAAAATAAGGATGATCTGCATTTGAATCCTACCCAAACATTTGTTGGCTGTGTTATCACTTAACCACTCTAAGCAGTCAGTTTCTTCATCAGTCAAAGGAGGGAATTGGACTCAAAGAATTTCTAAAGATCCTTTCAGTTCTAAATCTATGGTACTCTGATAATACATTTACCTAAGCTCACATTAATGTGGTAATCTGGAGGAGAATCAATAGGAGACAGATATAGTATACACAAATACCTGGATGGGTGGTTACAGTGTAACAGGTAGATAAAGGGGAAGATACCATAGGAATTCTAATGCCCAACGTATAAGTTATATCATCTGAGATTCCTTTCATCTCCTTCACTAGTTCTATTCTTTTCCTTGTTCTTACCTCACTTTTTTCTGCTCTGCCCTGATATGTGTTCTCTCTCTATTCTTCCACTCTTTTTCTTGCTTTCCCTATCTCTCTACTTGATTTTCACTTTTCCTCATCATCCTAGGAAATATTTGGGGGATTAAGAAGGAGAGGAAGCAGGTCTTTGTAGTCTACATTACACTTATTGGCAGCATACATCACCCTGTGGAAGCAAAGAGCAAAAAAAGAGCATATTATCTGGAAAACAGACCTGGATCATTACAGCAGCTACCATGTGTCTGAAAAGATTCTATGAACATGATAGAAAAGCTAAAAAATATAAGGACTCTTCACAAATAGAACAAAAATGTTAATTCTTGACATAGTTTTTGAAGTGTACTACTTAATTTATATACTTTTGATTCCAAGATCCCATTCACACAGACAGGTCTGGAAGAGAAGGTAGGCTGCTTTATGGAAGCCTTATATATTCTGTAGAGGGGGAATAGAAGTAGTGTATAAATCCTATACTCCCTGGTAGTAGGCTTATAAATCCTGTTCTATAAAAGAATTTATAAGGCCCTAAGGAAAGAAATCAAGTCTTTTACTTCTTCCTATCTCACAGAGTACCTAGCACAATGTGGGTCACAAAGTAAGTTTACTCAGACATATTCACTGAATTAATGAAATTCAATGCTAACTCAAGAAAACTTATTGCCCAAACTATCACAGTTTCTGAGAGAGGCCCATACCATTCCCAGTTTTGTCAAATGATCTCTCTTTGATAGGCAGCTAGGTGTCACAAAGAATAGAGTACAGGGCCTAGAGTCAGGAAAACTTGAGTTCAAATCCAGCCCTGGATACAGACTTATGACCCTGAGCAAGTCACACTTAACCCTGTTTGCCTCAATTTCCTGAGCTGGAAAAGGAAATGGCAAACCACTCCAGTATCTTTGCCAAAAACACCAAATTGGGTTCTTAAGAATTGAACATGACTGAAACAACTGACCAACAACTTTCTTTGATACGAATGAAGGAAGCCTGTCATTTCTGGGCATATTATGTTCCCAAAATATCCTATAAGTTGAAACTGTGAACATGCGCTTCTACAGAAACAACGTTAGATCAATCAATTGACAAATATTTGATGATCACATCTTATGGGCCAGGTACTGCACTAGGTAATAGAGATTCAAAGCCAAAAGTGACAGAGTATGCACCCTCGAGAAACTCGTATTCCACTTAAGGGGACACGTTCACATATATATTTGTAAAGTATCAACACTTTAACTATTGCCCTTTCATATGGAACAATTTGGTGCTAAAAAAGGAAGAAAATTGCTTTTTCATAAAATGTTAATTTAATCAACTGGCAAAATATTTAATGTGTTTCCTCTATCATCAGTGAAGAGTTTAGCACACAGAAATAGTAGGAACAGAACTTTGATTTAACAAAACCAGCTAAATTTGTGAATAAAAGATAATTTTTCAGGTAGGCTCTGAGCAGTTTGACTGGAAAAAATGAACAATGTATTATGGCATAAATATAAATATTTCAAAACCTTGTAATGGTTTTAGGATGATAAAGGGTAATACCTCTTTTGTACATTAATAGTTGGATGGTATAAGGGGGCAGTGAAACAACTTTTAGTAATTAAAACTAATCATGTGATTAGAAACAAATATGGTTGTCAGAAGCATAGAATGTTAAAGTAGACCTGTTAAAATACTATGAGATGGTTGATGCTTCATGGCATTGTGATCCTTTAGTTCATGGGCATGTAACTTGTAAGATTTCAGGATAAAACTTACAAAATGTAAAAAATTAATAACATTTTGGAAACTAAGGGATGATTAAGTAGAGATTGCAGATTTCATAGGACTCATTTGGTGAGTTTTTGCCCCAAGATGAATCATTGAGTATCAGGAGATTAAGAATTAAACCACTGAGAATCTTGCCCTCATCAGATTTGACCTGAAGAGGGAATACCATATGTACTCAGTTGTGTATCTTACCCCACAGGAAAGAAGGAGGAAGAAGATAAAAAAAGGGGGGGATGATGGAAGGGAGGACAGAAGGGGATGAAGATAATCAAAAACAA
>CM053627.1:166011716-166026934 GCA_028646595.1 Phalanger gymnotis
GTGGGGGGGGGTGGAAATGGAGAGAAAATCTGTAATTCAAACGCATGTGAAAATCAATGCTGAAAACTAAACATATTAAAAATAAATTAAAAAGAAAAAAAAAAGAAAAAGATGTTACTGATTTCAAAGGAAAAAAAAGAATTAAACCACTGAAAGTAATAATGTTGAAAGGTTGAAAAAACCATGGAGTAAAATTTTAAGAAAGAGCAGGGATAAAAAACCTAGCTCTGTATATGGCTCTGGCTATGCCAACAAAAGAAAAAAAAAACTTCACCTACAAGAATCCTTATAGGATTTTCAAGGGAAAAGCAAAGGCAAAATGTAAGCTTTGCAAAGATTTTAAGCTTTGCTTAGAACTATGTTTGCTATAAACTTTTAGGTTGATACAGCGTCCTGATGGCCAAATAGCTGGTTGGGCTTGTTTGCCTTGTCCAGAGAGTTAACTTTAGCTGATTTGCAGTGATTTCTCACCTGCTCTAAGTTGATTGAAAGGTGCAGCATCTTAGTGAGTGAAAAACTGCCTGAGCTTGTCTATATTGCCTAGAAAGAGTCAATTTAATAAGTTTGTTAGTTCTCTAGCTGAAAGTCTTGCACCACCACCACCTCCCCCCACCACTGCCACCCAGATCACTGCCTTCTTGTGATGGAGGGTCTTGCATAGCTCAGTAAAATATGAGCAATGCCATGCTATACCTAAGACAAACAGGTCCTTGTGGAGAGTTCTGACAAAAATTGATCGACTGGATAAGGAAATGACAAACTACTCCAGTATCTTTGCCAAGAAATCCCCATGGAAAGTACTAAAGTGATAAAAAGAGAAGCCATCAGGAGATGAGCCCCTCAGGTCAGAAAGTGTCTAATACATTACTGGGAAAGATCAGAAGACAACTATAAGTAGCTCCACTAGTAATTAAAGCACTGGACCAAAGTCAAAAGTTAGCTCAGCAGCAGATGCAGCTGGTGACAGAAGTAAAGTCCAATGCTATCAATATTGCATAGGAACGCAGCATGTAATATCCGTGAAGCGAGGTAAGCTGGATGTGGTCAAAGAGGAGATGGAAAGATTAAACATTGATATCTTGGTGTCAGTTTAACTTAAATTAATGGTAATGGGTGAATTAACTCAGATAATCACTACATATACTACCATGGGCAAGAATTCCTTGGAAGAAATGGAGTAACCCTCATAGTCAATAAAAGGGCAAAGAAAGGAGTACTGAGGTATAATCTCAAAAATGACCGTATGATACCAGTTCAAATCCAAGGCAAACCATTCAATATCACGGCCTACATCATCTTCTAGACATAAAACAAGAACAACAAAAAAGATGTCACATTGATCACAAAAGATAATTAGAATAACAAGCAAAGTTGGCCTTGGAATACAAAATGAAGAAGGTCAAAGACTAAAAGAGTTTTGTCAAGATAACTCTCTGGTCATAAAAAACACTCTTTTTCTACAACCCAAAATGATGTAATCGGGTTAATTATATACTTTGCAGCCTAAGATGAAGAAGCTCTATAGTCAGTCAGATCTGTAGCTGACTGTGGATCAGATCATGAGCTTCTTATTGCAAAATGCAGACTAAAATTTAAGAAAGTAGGGAAAACCATCAAACCATATAGCTATGACCTAAATAACATCCTATGTGAATATGAAGTGGAAGTGATGAATAGATTTAAGAGATTAGATCTGGTAGATAAAGTGTCTGAAGAATTATTAACAGAGGTTCACAACATTATACAGGAGGAAGCAAGAAAAAAAAAACATTCCAAAGAAAAAGAAAAGCAAAAAAGCAAAACGGCTATCTGATGAGGTTCTATAAATAGCCAAGGAAAGAAGGAAAGCAAAAGGGAAAAGGGAAAGGGAAAGATATATTCAACTGAATGCAGAATTCCAGAGAATAAGGAGAGATAAAAAGGTTTTCTTAAATGAGCAATACAAAGAAATAAAACAAAACAATAGAATTGGAAAGACGAGCTCTCTTCAAGAAAATTAGAGATCTCAAGGGAAAATTTCATTGAAAAAATGGGCATGATCAAAGACAAAAATGTTAGGAATTTAACAGAAGCAGAAGAGATTAAGAAGAGGTGGCAAGAATACACTAAAGAACCTTACAAGAACAATGTTGATGTCACTGATAACCACAATGATGTATGTACTGATCTAGAGCCAGACATCCTAGAGAATGAAATCAAGTGGGCCTTTGGAAGCATTGCTAACAATAAGGCTAGTGGAGGTGATAGAATTCCAGATGAGCTATTTAAAATCCTAAAATATGAAGCTGTTAAAAAGTGGCACTCAATGTGCCAGCAAATTGGAAAACACAGCAATGGTCATTGGATTGGAAAAGATAAGTTTACATCCCAATCCTAAAGAAGTGCAAAGATGAGGAATATTCAAATTACTGAACAATTGTGCTCACCTCATAAACCAACAAGGTTATGCTTAAGATTCTGCAAGCCAAGTTTCACTAATATGTGAACCAAGAACTGCCAGAAGAGCAGGCTTGTTTTCAAGAGGCAGAGGAACTAAAGACTAAATTGGAAACATTCATGGGATTATGCAGAAAGCATAAGAGTTCCAGAAAAAAAAAACAACATCTACTTCTGCTTCATTGATTACACTAAAGCCTTTGACTATGAAGATCACAACAAAATGTGGCAAGTCCTCAAAGAAATAGGAGTATCAGATAATCTTACTTGTCTCCTCAGGACCCTGTATGCGAGCCAAGAAGCAGCAGTTAGAACTGAACATGGAACAACTGATTGGTTTAAGACTAGAAAAGGGGTATTTCAAAGCTGTATAGTATCATCTTCTTTATTTAGCTTATATTCACAGCATATCAAGTGAACTATCATGCTGGATGAGTCAAAAGCTAGAATTAAGATTGCGGGGAGAAATTCAACAATCACAGATATGCAGACAATACCGCTCTCATGGCAGAAAGTAAAGAGGAATTAAGCCTCTTGATGAGGGCGAAAGAATGGAGTGTAAAAGCTGGCTTGAAGCTTAACATAAAAACCCCAAAATCTTGGCAACTGGTGCCATCCCTTGCTGGCAAATAGAGGAAGAAGAAGTGGAAGTGGCGTGAGATTTTATATTCTTGGAATCAAAGATCATTGCAGATGGTGACTGCAGTCAAGGAACTAAAAATACATGTGCTCCTTGAAAGGAAAGCTATGGCAAATCTGGACAGTGTACTAAAAAGCAGAGACATGACTTTGCCAACAAGGGTCTACATAGTTAAATTTTTGTTTTTTCCAGTAGCAATATATGACTATGTGAGTTGGACTATAAAGAAAGCTGAGCACCACAGAAATGATGTTTTTAAATTGTGGTGTTGGGGAAGACTTTTGAGAGAGTCCTTTGGAGAGCAAGGAGATCAAATCAGTCAATACTTCAAAAAAAGTTAATTCAGCCTATTTGCTGGAAGGTGAAATGCTGAAGCTGAAGTTTGAATACTTTGGCCATATAATGAGAAGATGGGATTCACTGAAAAATATCTTGATGTTGGGAAAGATAGAAGACAAAAGGAGATAGAGACAGCAGAGGATGAGATGGATAGATAGTATCATGGAAACAATGAACAACTTGGACAGACTTTAACAGATACTGGAAGAGCCTGGCATACTACGATCCGTGAGGTCGCAAAGAGTGAGATGTGACTGAACAAGAACAATTACAACAAAGGCAGTTTGAAACTTTTATACTTTCAACATATCTTTTAGTTATTGAGTTCTATAAAGCAAATGTTCTTTTAATATGATGTAGCTATACATCTCTGAGATGAGGGGTGGGGAGCCTGAGGCTGGCTACATGTGGCCTTCTAGGTCCTTGGGTGAAATCTTTTGACTGAGTCCAAGTTGTACAGAACAAATCCTTTGTTTAAGGAGATTTGTTCTGTGAAGTTTGCATTCAGTCAAAAGGCCCCACTTGAGGACCTAGAGGCTACAACAATATATTTATTATTCTTTCATTTATTTGAACATATGAATATCTATGATGTTATTATGATTTCTTTTGACACATTCCTAAGTAAATGGCTATGTTTACGATCTAAAAGTGTCATCATTAGGAGATTGGTTTATGTAAATGGAAATGCACAGATGGAATTATGAAAGCTACAATGGTGAGTAGGGGGAATATATTCCCCTTGGCAGTGTGTCCCCTAACCCCCTGATTGAGTTTGACTATAAAGATGTCATGATGATTCTTTTCTGGGACTATAGCAATACCAATGTAAGGACAGATTGGAGTAATACAAATCAGCTCAAGAGAATTGGTCCATGTGCCTAGTATAATAAAAATAAGGTGCCACAATGTAGGTGATCCATATATATGTTACATGGGCACGTGAAATATATCATTAGGAAAGACTTGATGTAGAAGATCACACTTGACCTAGGTATTTAGGGATACTAAGAATATTAAACATGGAGCTACATCTGAGACCAGTCCACAAAGACCTAATTAACTAATAATATGCCTTTAGGTGTAGTACTATACTAATGGTACTTCAAAATCTAGCAGTTAAGTGCTTTGCCAAAGGTCACAATGCTCAAAAGTGTTAGACTCACATTCTCTGAAATCAGTGTGTCCTTTTTATTACCAAATATAACAATATATCTATGGGAAAATTCATTTGAATTTCTAAAACATATCTCATATCTCCTTTGAGGACTTGCCTTATGTCCATCCTCCTATCTACCTCACAAGGAATAGGGATTCTTGTGTTTGTGTCTATTATGTATGTATGTGTGTATGTATGTATGTATATATATATGTATGTAACTATCTATCACTTAATAAAGTGATAGCAAATGTGGTCACCTTGATTTCTTTTTGTTTTATGCTTTAAAAAAAGCCTAATACTTATTTAGGAGAGATGCAAATCAAAACAATTCTGAGGTACCACATCACACCTACCAGATTGGCTAACATGACAAAACAGGAAAGTGATAAATGCTGGAGAAGATATGGGAGAGTTGGAACACTAATTCATTTTTGGTTGAGCTGTGAGCTGATTCAGGCATTCTGAAGGGCAATTTGGAACTATGCCCAAAGAGCTATAAAAATGTGCATCCCCTTTGACCTAGTAATACCACTTCTAGGGCTGTGTCCCAAAGAGATCACAAAAATGGGAAAAGGTCCTACATGTACAAAAATAATTATAGCAGCACTTTTTGTGGTGGCCAAGACCTGGAAATCAAGGGGATGCCCATCAATTGGGGAATTGCTGAACAATTGTGGTATACGAGTGTAATGGAGTACTTATGTGCTATAAGAAATGATGAACAGGAGGACTTTAGAAAAACCTGGAAAGATTTATATGAACTGATGCTGAGTGAAGTGAGCAGAATGAGGAGAACATTGTATACAGTAACAGCCACACTGTTCCAGGACTGGTTTTGATAGACTTAGCTCTTCTCAGGAATTCAAGGACCTAAAACTTTTCCAAAGACTCAAAGTGGAAAATGCCATCCATATCCAGAGAAAGAATTATGGAGTCAGAATGCAGAGTGAAACAGATTCTTCTCTCTTGTATTGTTTTGTTTTCTTTCTCATGGTTTCTCCCATTCATTATAATTCTTCTATGCAGCATGACCAATGTGAAAATGTGTTTAATAGGAATGTATGTGTAGAGCACATGTCAGATTGCATGCCATCTTGGGGCGGGAGGGGGAAGGGCGAGGGAGAAAATTTAAAACTTATAGAAATGAACGTTGAAAAATGAAAATAAATAAATCAAATACAAAAAGGTATTAGGTATACCCAAACTCAAAGATGAGATCTCTGTGACAAATGAAATTGTAAAACAAGGGTTGGAAATGATGTCTACCAAACTTACACTGAGGCATCCAACACTGCATCAATTCTGGTCACAGAGAGTTGGAAGGAACTTTAGAGCTCATGCATTCAACTTCTCTTAATTTATAGATGAGTAAAGTGAATGCCAGAGATTTTGAGTGAAATGTCCAAGGTCATAGAGATAGTAAGTAGAAGAGCCATCATTTGAATTCAGGTTTTTTTAAGTTCAAATTCACTACTTTTTTTTTTTACCATACCATACTGAGAAAAGAATACCCAGGGGCTCTTCCCTCATTTTCCCTACTACCAATCTAGACCTCAAAGACAAGTGTGAGAGTGACTACTAATCAGAGTAAAGGGGTGGAGGGGGGAGAGGCAGAATGGAAGAAGGAAGAAAGGGGAAAAGTCAAAGAGTGGTAGCTGGAAGGGAAGCTTCCCATTTTAGCTGATAGGTTGAAAGACTAGAAATAGGTTGTCTAGGCTAGACATTCTTATACTAAAATAAATGTTTTCTATATGAGTAAGTCTAGGATTAACTTTAAAGATAGTCTTAAAGACAGTGAGGCTTTGAGGTTTTAAAGAGGTAACAACTGTCTACACATCTGATTTCAATTGCTACAAATATCCTCTTTTACAAACTTTCTCAGCTCTTTCCAGAGCCAAGAAATACAAACTGATTTAGGATTAATCCAAACATCAAGATTATTGTAATAGAAAGAGAAAACACCCACTTGCCTTTGGCACCGGAGGATTATCTCCTAATTCTAACTGATGGGACCTTTATCTTTGCTCTTCTGCTGAAGAGGTTGAGACTCCTTGGAACTAACTGGTTTTCAATCTATATCCATTTTCCTGATTGTGGTTTGGAAAAAGGGGATATTTTGTTCTTTCTGATCCAAAAGCCAGCTCTGTATCCACTAAACTTCACTATTTCTCCAAGAAGCTAAGTAATGATATGAAATACACTTTTTAATTTAATGCTCCTCTCAATTCATATTTATAGAATCATGTAGCATTAAACTTACAAAGGAAATTAACCCTTTGGTCAAACTTACTGGAGAAATCCCTTCTACATGCAATATTTATTAATTCAATAACATGCTATTTGAAAAACTGTTGGCTACTAGGGGAAAAACAAAGTTAAAAAAACTGTCACAATTCTCATGGATCTTTTTGTTAAGTAGGGCAAATGACACATACACAGAGGCATATAAAACAAATAATACATACTAAATATGAAACAAAATTGGTTTTATCTTATTGAAGGCAAGGTCATTATTGACTATGAGAATCATGGAAGCTTTCATTTTTTTCCCCCAGGCTGCAGTCCTCTTTATTTTTATACCATGAGCCAGAATCCTCTTCATCTTGGAAAATTATTACAGCCTTGGAACTGACACCCAACAAGTATCCTCTGCCCCCTGCCACCACCACCTCTACCTCATTGGAGAGCTTCCCCAGTAGCTATATTTAAGGAGAGCACCCAAACCAACCATCTCTTCATTTCCCACAAAAGCTCCACATTTCTCCATCATGCCCCTACACTAGTTATCTTCTTCCTCTATTTTCAGCTTCCTTTTATGTTATCTTTCTCATCAGAATATAAGGTCCTTGAGGGCAAGACTGCCTTTTTCTCTTATATTTATACCCCCAGTGCTTAGTACACAGTACCTGGCAAATAACAAGTGCTTAATAAATGCTTGTTGACTGACTCATTGACCAGAGGAGAAAAAATAAAGTGGGCTTTAAGGGAAGGATAAGAAATCAACAGGCAAAGAGGGAATGAGAGGGTATAAAAGAAATAGGGAAGAGTATAAAGTAATAGATTAAAGTAGTAAGGCACAGTATATAGAGTACAAAAATCATGGAGGTAAAAATGTTTGAAACATATCTGAGGACAAGTTCCAGTTTGAATATAGAAGACTGACATATAAAGGTCACAGAGAAGAGCAGTATGAAATAGTTTTATAGAGGAATTCAGGATTTTGAATGGTGCTAAGCCAAAAGTTTATATGTTATTTTCTAGGCAATGGAGAGGCACTGATGATTTTTGAGCAGTGAAATGACATGGCTAGATAGAAGATGGATAGATAGATAGATAGATAGATAGATAGATAGATAGATAGATAGATAGATAATTAGTCTTAAATAGCACTCTAAGGGGCAACTAGGTGGTGCAATGGATAGAGTATTGGGCCTAAAGTCATGAAAACTCATATTCCTGAGTTCCAATCAGCTCTCAGACACTTTCTAGCTGAATGACCCTGGGAAATTCACTTAACCCTGTTTGTCTCAGCTACTCATCTGTAAAATGAGTTGGAGAAAGAAATGGCAAATTACTCTAGTACCTTTACCAAGAAAATTCCAAATGGGGTCACAAAAAATCTAATGGTTGAAAACAACTGAACAAAAACAACATCTCATAAAAGGTTGAAAGAGTAGAAATAGGAAGTCTTACAATACCTCTCCTTTCTACTTCACTAGGTTATTTAAGAATCCAATGAGATAATACATGAAAGTGCATTATGAACTGTAATGCAAAATAGAAATAAAGACTTGTTATTGTCATTATTGTATGGGCAATGAGCCCAATATCATGATGATACTAAAGATTTCTCATTTTTTAAAACCCTATTACATGCCATAAAGGCACATTGATTCCGCAGTACATTTGTTTGCTTATATCAGCCTAATCATTCTGATATCTGGTAAATAAGAGTTCTGATAATTATGATTCTGCACACCATTTATAGTTTGTATCCATCTGCTACATAAAATAGAGAATGAACTTCCTGTAGGAAAAATACTTATCTACATAAGTTGAAGACATTCTGTGCTGTCAATGTTACTTTTCTTAGGTCTGGATTGATTTCTTGCATTATCAACTTTAGCTTGATTCTTAGTTTCCCCATGTGACTTTATGTTTCCACAATCAGGCTAGCAGCTTCTGTGGGGGTGCAAGATCCACCAACAACCAGCACCCAGAAAGCTGCCAGCACCCGCCAAAGCACAGATTCTTTTGATCTGCCTTAATAAGGAAAGCAAGGTTAAGGGGTTGGCAAGCTTACTTTAATTCAGCATACAAATATCATTTACTTAGTTCAGGGGAAAAAGCCAGCACCCTGAACTTTGGAGCAAATTACAAACAAATTACAAACATCAACAGACAGACCCAATACAGATTCATAGTTACCAACAACTAGATTCAGCCCAGGAGCTCAGAACAAGGGCTGGCCCAGAGTCACGCCAACACTGCTACGGCAAAGAGCTCCAAGGAAGAAGAAGCCAACCCCTGGTTTTTATATCTTTATCAGCATCAGGGGTGAGTCACACATGCTACTCACCCATGTGACCTAAAATCATCACAAAGAGGCAGACTTAAACCCACCTGGTCTAAGAGTCTCTGCTGTCCCAGATGTGTAAACTAGGCCCTTCCTGGAGTTAGCTCCACCTTGGGACCCACCTTAGTTGCCAATCCACACCCACATAGGTTTTACACCTAATAGGGGTTTGGGCCTGGGGCTTAACACTTAGTAAGATTCAATGAAATAGCTGAATTACTCAAAACAAACGAAAGTCAAACTTTTTAAGGGCACTTGTTGAACTAAGTGCTAAGGAGCCCATTTTGCTTGCCAACATACTTTAAAAGAAAAGGAAATTCTTCTAAGTTAAGGACCATGATTAGTTATTTTTATGTGAATGCCCCACAACAAGACAATTGGTTTTATTGGAGAAAATTAGGTCTAGATCTTTCATTGTAAAGGTAGGATTGTAAAAAGTTGCTTTAGATTTTATAGTTTGCGCTATATATTAGATATAGTTTACTCTTCAGTGTAAAAATCCAAAAGCCAAAGAAATCAATTAATTCCCCCTAAATATATGCCACTATAAAGATAGATAGATACCATCTGTAAATAAATTTCCTGAAAGGAGTCAGGGACCTAAAAAGACTCAAATAAATGGCAAAAAATAAAGTTTAATGGAGCTATTTCACTCTTTTCAGCTCAAGCAAATCACTGCTGGGAAACAAGTGGATTACAGTGACTTATTCATATACTTTTCTACTGGATTTTTTTTAGAATTTGAGCATTTAAAAAGATAAGATGAGTAAGAAAATGAATAGTACTGCTATACTCTACAAATCAGACATGGGATTATACTTTGATTTAAAAGAATATGTACTGAAGAGCATTAAAAGATGGCAACAAAGGGGATGGTTTCTCAGAATGCTCGTAGAGAGAATAGAAAAGTAAACATCTAAACGTGTACCAAATTATGGCTGGAAATGGGGAAGAGATGGTGTATTGAAATCCTTTATTACAGAAATCACATGAACTTTCAAGTCAGAAAACCCAAAGTTGTCTAGATCCTTCTTCTTCCTAGCTGTATGACTTAGGGTGAGTGACTGCTCTGTGCTGCAGTTCCCTTACCTGTAAAATAGAGACAAAAGAGATTTGTTGCCTGCCTCACAGGTTATTTTTAATGATTACAGGAGATACAGTGAGAAAATGTTTCAGAAGGATTTATAAACAGGAGGTATAATTAGTCTGACAAGCATAACTACTTCTAGGAATATATCATCTCATAGAAGTCATACGACATTATTTCTTTAATTCTTTTCTCACTCAAAAGTCTCGTAATTAGGAATAAAAAGGGGAGGACACCATCAAGTTGGTTATTCACATACTGTCTGAAATCAGCATGTGTTTCTTCAATTTTTAGAAACATTTAAAATTATGGAATTTTAAATGACAATAGCTAGTATACTATTGTACTTTAAGATTTGTAAAATATGTTATAAATATTACCTCACTTGATCCCCACAATAACCTTGTGAAGTAGGTGCTATTATTATCCTCAACAAATGAATCGATGAACATTTATTAAGCCCCTGCTATGTGCCAGTCACTATTCTAAGCACTGGGGATACAATTTATAAGATGAAAGAGTGAGGAGAAAAGTGATTAATGACTTGCCCAGAGTCACACAGCTGCTTTTGGAATCAGCATTCAAACTTAGATTTTCCTGACTCCTAGTACAGAACTCAATTCACTATGCCATGTAGTTACCTAGAAGAAGAAAACAATTTACAGAACGCTCTAGAAAATAATTCTTAGAGAAAAACAGTAACTTAGGACAAGCTCACCAACCTATTGCTAGTAGTGTTTTCACTTTTGGCTCCCTGACATACCAGGTCCTTTTTCCCCTTGTAGCATCTATGGCTTTAGGGATGCATTAACCCTTTGACAGCACCCCAGAGATGAGTTCACTTCCATTTTAAATTGAGGCCCATGAATAAGATAAGCCCTAGGTCCAAGAGGAAGTTTACAATGGTGATTCTATGGAAACTGGGGGTGATGTTTATAGACAAAAGCTGGACCCAGAAATGTATTTTGGTTATGACATTTTACAACTGAGCAAGAATACAAAAAGCATTCAACAGAAGTGAGAGAAAGGTTCAAAAGTGACCTAATTACTAAGGTTTTGTCGAGTGTGCTTCAGGAATGTTCCAGGAGACTATCCCTCTACCTATTCGCTCCCAACCTTTTGAGGTCAACCTGAAACAAATCAGTCTCAAAGAGGGTGAAGACTGGAAGATATGACTAGAAAAAGGGGAATGGCAGCATCAGGAAAGAATACTTTAATAGGTAAGGAAAAGAAAGAATCGAATGAATAAAAAAGCAAAAAAAAAAAATCCTATACCAAGATGAACAAATATTATAGATTTAGGGAATAGGAAAAGGACCTATGATTCTATTCACTTAGGGAACTCCCAGAAGATGAAACTTCCTCTACTAATGGAGCCCAGAACTTTTCCTGAACTCATATTTTAAAGAGTTGCCTAGAGTTCCAAGAGAAAAACAGACTTGGCCAAAGTCATATAGACATTATGTGTCAGAGGGCAGACTGGAAAACAGGATTTCCTGGCTATGTGGAAAGCATTTTTTTCATATCCTACCAAATTAACTTTCAAAATAGCCCCCAAAATAAACCTGGGTCTTATACACTACTATAACTACTGTAATGTTCCACTAAATATCTAACATCATGTTTCAATGTAATTTTGTCTGTTCTTGACTGTCATCCATGGTCTCCCATAATTTCACCACAAGGGGTCTATTCAAAGTTCTAGGTGCTTCACCTCGAATACAAGATACTAGTAGAATCTTTCCATGAGTTTTCCTCAAGTCTTATGAGGTCATTGTTCCATCATGTTTGCAGTAGTATCTATATAAAATTCATTGTTTGTAAAGTGCTGCAGCCTAATCATATCTACCATGTGCTGTCCCATTTCCCTTTGAGTGATGTCTAACTTTAATTCTTTTGTATTTCATGAAGGAGTAGTATCCATAAAGAAGATATGAGTAAAGCAAACAGGCTTAAATAGAGACTAAAAGTGATTTCTGATAATAAGGCAGCTAAGGGCATAGTGTTTAGAATTCTGAACTTGGAGACAAGAAGACCTGAGTCCAAGTCCTGTTTCAGACTCCTAATATCTGTATGATCCTGGACAAGTCACTTCACTGCTTATCTTCAATTGCCTCTTCTGTAAAATAGAGATAAAAATAGTACCTACCTCAAAAGGTTGTTAAAAGCATCAAAAGGGAAGTAAATGTGATCAAATACATATAAAGAGCTTTACAAACGTTAAAGCACAATAAAAATGCTATTATTACCTTAAGAATAGCTGTGTTAAAGACAAAATGTTACAAATAACTAAATTATATTAAAATAATGAAAATAACAGCAAAATATATCAAAATTCAAGGAATAAGTCAAATATACTCCTTATAGGAAAATTTATTTCCATTAATGCTTATGCTAAAGAAAGAGAGAAACAACTAATGACACAAACTGCTTTTTAAAAGTATATATCAATAAGCTAGTACACTGAAAACAAATAAACAAAAAGGTATCTAAGATCAAAGGAAAAGTTAACAAAATTCAGAGTCAAAAACCCTAAATTAATCACCAAATTAATGAGCTGTTTT
Organism: Phalanger gymnotis; assembly: GCA_028646595.1. Classification (NCBI taxonomy): domain Eukaryota; kingdom Metazoa; phylum Chordata; class Mammalia; order Diprotodontia; family Phalangeridae; genus Phalanger; species Phalanger gymnotis. Next base: position 166,024,521 of record CM053627.1, read on the forward strand.
ATAACTAATATGCTTAATTAACCAACAACTAGTTTAGCCAAAAAGAAAGTAAATCTTCATTAATATTTTAAGTGAGTAGGAAAAAAAACAAGACATAATGAAGACATGAAGAAAATTATTAAAGAGTATTACAATTTTATATGCCAAGAAAATTAGAAATGTAAAAGAAAAGTTTCAATACTTACGAAATATCATAGGTAGCTAGGTGAGACAATGGATAGAGCACTGGTCCAAGGGCAAAGAAAGATTGAACTCAAAACATTTTCAGGCACTTATTATCTGTGTAAAACTGAACAAGCCATTTTACCTCTCACATCTCACAGTTTCCACATCTGTAAAATTGTGGTAATAATAAAGCACTATATTTATAACAATAAAGTTAGTGTGAATGTAAGCAAGATATTTTAATGTGCTTTGCAAATCTTAAAGTGTTATATAGCTATATTGTTATTATTGTTATTAGGATAAGCAACTTGAAAAAACAAGGGACAAATATTCTAAATATATCTTAATATAAAAGCAAGTAGACAACTAATGAATGCCTAATTTAAAAAAAAATTCTGAGACCCAATGAATTCATGAATGAACCGTAGCAAATATTAAAGAATCTATAGGCTGAAGACATCAACCATGAGCAAAAACAACATAATAACATTCTACTCAATTATTTCTACAAGACAAGTACAATCTTAATCTCCAAAATATAGAATAATAAAGTAGAGAAAGAGAATTGCAGATCAATAAAATTAATTAGTATTGATGAAAATGTATTAAGAAAAATAGTAGCTAAGAGAGAACAACGTTTTAAATTCAGTATGATCAAGTGGGATTTGAACAAAGAATGAGAAGATAATTCAATACAGGAAACTAATTAGTGTGATAAATCATTCTATTAATGAAAATAATTAAAATTGTTGATTCAGATTAGTCTTGTGTCATTTCTTGCCCATGAGACATTGGGCTAGTCATTTATCCTTTCTGGATCTCAGTTTCCTCTTCCATAACATGAAAATGTTGGATAATACTGTCTTTAGATAACCATCTAAACAGAAATCTTGCATCTATAGATATATAAATAGATATGTTAATCAAAATTCTTTGAAGATAATAATAGCAGGATATTGTATTATAATATTTTATTATAATGATATTTTACTTATAATATTTCATTTATTGTTATAATATTTCATTTACTTCTAATTTGATGCTTTTAACAACATTGTGATTGTAATAAAATATTTTAGTATGATATTATTATTACAATAAAATATTGTACTAGGATATTATTATTATTGTAACAATAATTTAAAAATAAAGTATTTGAACTAAAGAGATATCAATGCATTTTTCTGACATTCTCAGAACTGGGCAGGCATTGGCATATGCCACAGAAATAAAAATTCTAGCTATTGTAGTAAAACAAGAAAAGACAATTAAAGGAATAACCACTGAGAAAGACAAGGATTAAGTATCTCTATGGATACTGCAAAAATTTAGGAATAAAATCCAAGTGAATTTAAAAGATAATATTAAAAATTCATTTATATCAGGACATAGGAGAGACTCATAAACATAATACATGTAAATATTTTATGCATCATAAATAAAAATCCCGCAAAAGTGATTGATAGACAAAGCATTTATAAGAAATATAAAACATATTACAATAACATAGTAAGTGATATGCTGTACTTATGAAAATTCATTTATAAAATAATATTAAAAGAAATAAACACAGAACATTGACCCCCCCCACACCAGCACCACCAAGGATCAAAGCTAGCAGGAATACATAAACATATATGCATATACATGCAGACACATATACATACACATAGCCTTTTTACATTTTTATATTTTATCATCATATTTGAAACAAAGAATGTTTCTATCATCTGAACAAATTGTGGCATTTGAATGTAATGTAATTTCTTTTTTATACATATAATTTTTTTTTATTTTTAGTTTGCAACAAACAGTTCTACATAATTTTGAGTTCCAGATTTTCTTCTCTCTGTCCCCCCCTCCCCAAGAAGGCATGGAATCCCATATAACTTCCATGTATAACTTGGTATTGAATTAATTTACACACTAGTCAAGTTGTGGAGAAGAACCATGACCAATGGAATGACTCATGAGAAAGAAGAAACAGAACCAAAAAAAAAAAAACCCAACAACAAATACAAAAGAGAGAAAAAAATGGGGGGAAAAGGTGAGTATGAAGTGTGCCTCGATTTGCATTCATACTTCATAGTTCTTTCTCTGGATGTAGACAGCCCTCTCCATCATGAGTCCTTTGGAGCTATCTCTGCATATTGTGTTGCTGAGAAGTGCAAAGTCTGTCAGGGTTAGTCATCACAGAATCAATATATCTGTGGTTGTGTATAATGTTCTTCTGGCTCTGCTCTGCTCAC
>CM053627.1:166027434-166056873 GCA_028646595.1 Phalanger gymnotis
TTTAGCTCTTCCAGTAATGCTTTTTGGGCTGGAGACCAGTTCACATTACCTTTTGAGGTATCAAATGTGGATATAGTGTCATTGTTATCCTCTTCCAAATTGGTATTTTGATCCTGCCTGTCTCCATAAAAAGAATCAATTGTCCTTGGTTTTCTTGTGTTCTTCATGTTGGTTATTCCTGCCTTTGCAATAAATTTCTGCTTTTGGGGCTCAGGGCTCACTGTCCCAGCTTTCTTATTCTCCTGAGGTGTGGGGGAGGGGGTCTGGCTGCCCAAAATCTCCTTTTCCCCTGGGGTTGTTTTCCAGTACTGTTGCTCTTCAGCAATGGTCTCAGCTCTTTGTTGTTTAGCTGGGTGTCTGGCACTTTCCCTTGGGGAGCAAGAGTATGTCTGGGCTCCTGGTGTTGACCCCTGCTGCCTCTGCCCCTTTGGGACTCAGGTACTCCTTCTATTCAGCCACTGAAGCCCCAGTTCTGTCTCCTCTATTCCAGCTCCCCCCCCCCCCACCCCGGGGAATTCTCTGGGTGGGGAGGGGAGGGATTAGAGCAGTTTACCTGGCCATTATGTCTCCCGGAAGTTCAAGAAGTGTCCTTTGGGCTGTAAGCCTCAGGAATTGGTGTCTCAAGGACCAGTGGCATTGCGCTGCCTCTCTTCGCTTCCATGGAGTGCCGTCCTGTGTTGGGAGGCCTGGGGATCTCCGCCAGTTTCAGGAGCCCGGCTTTCTCCCGGCCCGTCTCCCACCTGTAATGTAATTTCTTTACATCATAACATATAAGGAATTAGAAAAATCAAAAGAAGTTTAGAAGTATCTACATGAACAGAGACAGAATAAAATAAGTAGAACCATAATTACACTAAAAACATCCTAACCCAGATGAATTAAATGTCTGTTTTTGACTCCAAAAAACTGATGATGAAAAATAATTCTGTCTTCTCCCAGTAGAAAAGAAATAAACTAGAAATTAGCAAACTCATTCACCATGTATTTCTTTATTTCACTCAACTTTCCTTGTTGCAAAGAAAATTCTGTTTAGAGTGTTTGTTAGTGGGAAGTAACAGTAATTTAAAAAGCAGCAATGGATCTTGTGGATTTTTTAAAGAAATAAATGTGAAAAATTGGAATAATTGGAAAGATATTCAATGGCAACTTTTTCTAGGCTAAAGTAATATAGATGAGACCTCACCAAATATATTATGAATTTAACAGTATATCTGCAAAAATTCCAATGGAATACCTAATAGAATTAGATATAATGGCATATGGTAGAAGAAAACTTCTAGAATATTCAGGGGAAATTATGAATATAAAAAAGGATAGAAGACTGACAGTCTCTGACCTCATATTGTGTTATAAGACAGTAATCATCAAAACTATCTGAAACAGAATGAAAAATAGAAAACTTAGTCAATGGAATAAGGTAAATACAAACAACCTAAAATCAGAGGCATATGGTAACACAGTTATTAAGTTTATTGAGGATCATGAAGTACTGGAAAAGAAGCCATTTTCAGTAAAAAAAAAAATAGAAAGATCTGTTAGAAGCAGCATGAAAAATGGGAAACTAGTCAATAGTCTCTACTATTATAAATGATAATCCATCTGAAGGGGATGAATTATTATCTATTTTTATCTAAACACACATATAAATAAGGGAAAATACTATTAAATGTACTTCAGATACCATTACTATGTTCTTTCAGGTAGGGGTTAGCTCTTTAGCAACATGAACGTCAAAATTGCATTTCAGGGGAACCCCAACCTTAAAGTAGATCTATAACTCTAAGGAAACTATAGACTCATGAGGGAAAAGGTGAGGAGCACATTGGAGAGAGAGAACAAAAGATTTTTCTGTTTATAGGTTTCTGATTATGTGGTTTTTGTCCTATGGTTATTATGTGGTTATGTCCTATGTGGTTTTTATATTCTTTATATGGAAAGAAATAAAAGCCATCTTGTATTTGATAGCTAATTTTAGCTTGAGTATTTGCTAGGTACTTGAGGGGCATTTTTCCTAACATATAGGACAGATATGGGATCTTGTCTAGTGTCCCCTGAGCCAAAGGGAAGTCACCTGAGCTTAAACCTGTCAGAACAAAACCAAGGACATAGTTCTGGGATACAAGTTATACTAAAGAAGAACTTCAAAATTTTCTCATTTCATTCTCACAACACTTATGAAATAGATAAGGGAAATATTATTCTAATTTTATAGATGAGAAAACAGATACAGAGAAGGTAATTTACTAGTTTAAGGTCACAAAGTTAATAATGGCAGAGCAAATTCAGATCTTCTGATTCCAAATCTAATAAACTTTCTATGGCTAGATTGTCACCTTATCTGACATCTGAGAGACAATTACAACTAGCCTCCACTTACATATTGAATATGGCCATGAAGTTTAAGATGAAATAGATTATATTCTTTAAACATATTGTAAGATTTCCTTAAATATGATCCTGAGGTGGAGTGACTTTTGACTGTCACTTGGTTTAATAAACAATCAAATGGAGTACTGAGGAAAGGAGAAGTGTTCATGATTGGTAGTTCAAGTTGCTACACTCCTCTCCCAGTTTGGAATTCCCTTGATATGAGGTTGGGTTTTGCACAGTGGCTAAGAATAAGAGTAACTCATTTGGAGATCAACCAAGAAAGGCTTCAAGATTAATAAGCCGATTACAATCAATCTATTTGGGAATACCTGATACACAGGAAATGTTTAATAAATGCTTGTTGACTTGATTTTATATATATATATATATAAAACATGTATATATCTATATATATATATCTCTATCTATCTATCTATATCTATATCTATATATACATATATAGTTCGTAAGATCTGTCTTGGTAACTCACAGTTCTAGAAAATAAAAGGTAACCACCAATAATCTTATAAGGCCAATTTTTCTCTAGACTAAATCATAAAAATTTGATTCCTGCCAGTTCCCTGTAATCTTGTAGTGACTACGAAATCCTTTATGCTCCTTACAAGATATACATTACAGTATTACCCAGAATTATAAAAATTGCTCCTGATAGAAACTGCTATAATTCTCCCATTTTTATCCAAATTACCTGTTATAGGAAACCATGACCTTTTACTTCCATAAGCTGCTTATTCATTGCACCTCTTAACACTTCTGACTCAGGCTTATCTTTAAGGAATTTGGGATTTGCTTTTTTGGAGTCTTCTTTGGATATAAAGGCAAAGTGATCTCAGAAATAAATCAGTGAATTGACTAAGCTCTAATGTTTCTAAACTTGGCTCTTCCAGAGCTTACTTAACATTTTTGATCTCTATAATAGCCTTAAATCTAACATACTTATTAAAGTCTGACACTAAATATTGGCATCTTACCCTGTACTCCTAATTCCATTGTTAAATGTATTTTCAAAGACATATTGCTTGGGTATCATTTTAATTTTCTATAGTTTTGCACTTTCATAAAGAACAGACCTGTCTTCTCTCATGTCCAAGCAGAGATAGTAAGGTCCTCAGGGGAATACGCTTGTCTATAACTCTAACCAGAATTAAAAGGTTCATAGAATCATAGAATCTTGGAGTCAGAAGGAACCCGAGAGGTCATCTGAGTCCAAAATGTACGTGAGCAGGAAAATGCTCCACAGCAGCCAAAACAAGAGGTCATTCAATCATCAGGTGACAACCTCCAAAGATAGTGAACTCACAACTTCATGAAGCAACCCATTCCACTTTTACATAGCTCTCATTATGGGGCTTTTTTCTATATACTAAGCAGAAGTTTGATCCCTCCTTACCCCATACCTCTCAGCCTTTCTTCCATTTCAGCCATCTTGAACAAATGAATTGTCTAATCTTCCTTTCCATGTGACATCCTTTCAGATGTTTGAAGGTACATATTATTTCTCCCCTAACATTTCCCTATTCGAAGCCCAAAATCACAGTCTCTTCAGCTTATCTTCATTTCATGTGGTGAGAAGCCCCTTTATCATGTCAGTTGTCTGCTGCTCACATTCCTGCTTATTTATATCCTCACTAAAATGTAGCGCTCATTATTCAACAGAATACTCTTTACATGGTCTGACTAGGGAGGAGCACATTGAGAATATCACTTATTTCAACCTAGATGCTATAGTTATCCTAATTCAGATTATGGTAAGGCTGTGTTTTTTTATTGCTACTCCATACTGTTCATACATATTGACTTTGTGGTCCACTAAAATCCCTGGATTCTCTTCATAAGAATTTGTGTTAAACCATGGTTCGTTACTGAAGAACTATGGAGCACAAATCCAGGCATTAGAATTTCACTTACTGAACTCATTCCTGGAATGATCTAAGATATTTTAGAGATAGTTCATTATAAGATACAGGGGGGCAGCTAGGCAGAGTGCTAAGTTTAGAGTCAGCAAGACTAATTTTCCAGAATTAAAATGTGGCTTCAGTTACTATCTGTGTGATTCTGGGCAAGTCACTTAACCCAGTTTGCCTCAATTTTCTCATCTGTAAAATGAGCTGGAGAAGTAAATGGCAAAACCACTCCAGCATCTTTGCCAAGAAAATCCCACAAGAGGTCACAACGAGTTAGACATGACTGAAAATGCCTCAACAACAACAAAAACAAAAATACAGGTTGAAATAATGACCCTTTTCTAATCTAAGAATTCTATAATGTGGATGTTACAGTGGGTTGCTTCAAATAGTTCCTAAGAAAAACTATCCATCCACTTTCATGGTAAAGGTAAACTGGAGAAAATATCCCCTTTTTGTCCCTATCCAACAAAATGAATCACTGCAATTATTCTGGGATTTCAAACCACATGGTATCTAAGGTAGAAACAAAGACTTTTCAGTGATTGTTAAAAACAAACAAGCAAACATCATTCACTATATAACTAGCAAGATAACTGGGAATTACTTGGTTTTCTTGGAAATGTGAGATCATTCACAAGAATAAATACAACTGGCATAATACTGGCTTTGGAAACTCAGTATATCTCTTTTGGATTTTTTTTTTGCTTAATACAATACTAAACATGTTATTCACTGAGCCCAGTTGATGCTTAAATAAAATTCCACATAGTTCACTGCTAAAGTGGATCATTTCTTTTCTCTTCTTCCCTTCTTCAGGGACTTGCTATATTCTCCTTCCTATTCTCAAAACACCATCAATAGCATTCTTGTTGCTTCTTTGTGTTGAGCCTGAAATAAATTTATAAATGTTTTGGGGCAAATCAGAAATACAATGCCTTTTTTATTAAGCATAAGAGATTACTATACACTGAGTTTAATTAAAATGAGGAGAGCCAATGTGATGGAGAGACAGATAAACTAGGTCAGGCTACTTTCCATAAATACCTCACTCTACTTGCAGATCAGGCCTCAAGAACAGGCTAGTGTACCAAGCTATCAAAGGAAAAGGCCAGATCTTAACAATGAATCCTTGCAAAAGTATCATGTGAACCAAGGACAACGTAATATCACTGCCACCTTTAGGAAAATAAGTGAAATCCCAGATTGCTCTCATCATACTTTTGGGGGAAGAAAATTATGTTGGTGTAGGCATGCCTGAAAAATAGCATTCTAGGATCAAATAATATAAAACAGTTAGGGATCTAAAAGATCTTTTCAATGAACTCTTTTTTTTATAGATGAGGAAAATAAGGAACATAGAAAGGAAGTTATTGTCCTCCATAAAATATCCAACCATATTGGAAGACTGCTGCTAAAGATACCCCAGATTCTCATGGCTTTTCTCACATTCTGCCCTAAGACAAGAAGGTCTGCCATCTTCCTCTCCCCCTAGTAAATTTCTATTCATTAGCAACAATTTTAAATTACTACTATTTAATTACAACTATTTTAAATACCACCTGCTTCATAAGGCCTTCAAAATCCATACAATAAAAAAATTCTTCCCTCAGACCTCGCAAAGTATCTTACTTGTAAACTTAACATTAAATATAGTGTTTATATAATTAATGCATATGATATAATGACATCTTTATGTGGTATCCAAAAGGTCTATATGGTATTGTGGTAAATACGGAATCTCAAAACAGGCCACTCTATGGATTGTAATGGGACTAAAAAGAAGCATAACATTTAGAAATGCAGCCAAAACTCTTTCTCAAAAGGCTTCTCATCACAGAATAAAATCTTACTGGAAAGTTGATGCCCCTGAGGACTGTACCAAATGCAGAACCTGATACCTAAGGGAGAGACCAAGGCACATATATTATATCCCAGAATTCTCCTTAGTGCACTGGGGAAGAGATACACTAAAATACCCACATCAGGGAAATTGTTCCTTAAGAAATATAGACTTCCTATATTCTGCAGACTCATCTGAATCCTACTTTTTTTTTCTTGAAATAGTACAATTGACCTAAAATCAAAAGGATTGGACAGCTTAATTAACCCTATCAGCAATGGTTACTTTTTGAATATCTTGCTACACACCACTTAGATTAAATGTAATTGATTTTGCACTTCTTTGTATTAAGCTAGAAATGTTTATAAATGTTTTGGGGCTAATCAGAAATATAATACCTTCCTTATTAAGTACTTTGTCATAGCAATGATTCAAAAAATAGTATTCTGGTGCCACTCTATTGCTGCTAGCCATGATGTTGATCTCTTCTATAGCAATGGAAATTATAGTATCTTATTAAAATTTGTAAACTACCCCAGAGGCTAACAGAGACATCTATATACAGTGTACATTTTAAATGTTTAGTGTTATTTCTGCTCATCAAGGGCATAGAGATAGTAAATATTACAGATGGGATTAGAACTAAGAACTTCTGACTCCAAATCCAGTGTTTTTTCCACAACACATACTACATTCCTCAATGGATTTTATTTTGAAGATTTCCATGCAAACGTATTCCAGTGTATTTAGTTGTATACAATAGTCTTCAATGAGTAGTGAATCTTTACTGACAAGTGAAATATGTGGGAAATCTACAGACAACATTAAGATAACCTATGGAACACTGCTTTGTACTATGGGGTTATTCAGAATTAGTTGATTTTGGTGTCAGCAAGGATGATAAATGAAAAGAAACAGAAATATTAATATAATACACAGAAAATTATTGGAAGAATAAAACTTGTAGGTTTTCAGCCTTTTCTTCATCTTACTAAAAGCATCTGGAAAGATTATTAAGCTAATACTGTGGGTGATAAGGAAAGGGATTGATTTACATAAAGTGAGATGTTAGAAAGAAAATCAAAATAAAATATAGAAGTGGAAAACTCTATTCCAAGGCTTAGAAAATACCCTTTCCCTCTCCTGCTGCATGAGGAGCTGGCTGCCACCATGAATGACAATTTAACCATCAGAACCAGGAAGTTCATCACAGACTTCTTCAGTGTAAATAGATGGTTATAGATGTCCTTCATCCTGGAAAGACCACAGTACCCAAGACTGAAATTCAAGAAAAACTGGCCAAGATGTACAAGACAACTCCAGATGTTATTTTCATCCTTGAATTCAGAACCTATTTTGGTGGTGGCAAAACAAGATGTTTTGGCATGATTTGTGATACTCTTGACTATGCAAAGAAAAATGAACCAAAGCACAGACTTGCAAGGCATGACCTGTAGGAGAAGAAAAAGACATCAAGAAAGCAGTGAAAGGAACATAAAAACAGAATGAAGAAAGTCAATATTACTGCAAAGGCAAATATTGGTGTTGGCATAAAGAAGGAATAAAAGGCATTATGGATGATATATATCTATGAAGATAATTTTTCATCAGAGTATAAATACACTATGTAAAAATTTTTAAAAAAGAATCTGGCTAGCAACAAGTGATGCTGATCCTGAGTTTTCTCTGGTAATTTTATCTGGAATTGATAAATAGAGTAGTCCCTTCAGTATTTCCTCCATAATGCCTTTCTGTTCCTGCTTTTGCTTCAGCTAACGTGCAGAAGTTTCAGTTCTCACTATGAAAATGTGTGTGTGTGTATGTGTAAAATAAAGAATAAAACCCACTAATCCAAATGAGTTTCTTTCTCCTGTATTTCCCTACTCAATCCTCCAAATACTATCATTAAAAAAACAAAACACAGAACTTTAATTTAAAGGACAAAGTAATGGTGTGCCCCAGGTATCAAGTCAAGGTTGTAGAAAGATGTTTGGCTGAGTAGTGGGACAAGCATTAGATCAGAAGTTAGGGAACTTATTGGTTGCTTGTTTCAGTTTGTTTTAGATCCAGTTAGGCTACTAATTATATGAGTGACTTAACCTCTCTAGCCCTAAGTCAAAAAATTGGGTTAGGTCTACTAAAATGTAAAAGTAAAGAACAAAGAAGCATCATTAAGAGACAAAAAGGAATTAAGGGTCTAAAATTTTAAGGGGAACTTAAAAAATTTTGAGAAAAGAAGGAAAAGATAAAATAATACCCTGGGTACTAAATCCTATAAAACCCAGTAAGATAATACCTTCAGTTACAGAAATAGCATTGTAGAAAGTTGTGAAAAATAGGGAGGGAACACAAGTGCTACATGGTAGGAGCTTGATAAATGTTTGTTGATTGATTAAAATGACAGAGAACAGTTAGAACTGCAAACTTACCTCAAGTCCACAGGTGAGAAGTGTGTGTGTGAGAGGGAGAGAAGTAGAGAGAGAGAGAGAGAGAGAGAGAGAGAGAGAGAGAGAGAGAGAGAGAGAGCTGATAGGTAACAAGATTACTTTTACCAAGGAGGGGGTGTATGGGGACAGCAGTAAAGAATCAATGGTGCAAAGGGACTAAGATGAGAAAAGAAGAAGAATCCTCCATGGAAGTAGAAAGGAAAAAAGATCATTAAAGAATACTGCCATGATCAGGGGAACCTGTGCATGCCTATGGTAAGAGAAAAGAGCTGAATAGTGGCTTTCATCGGGGAGCCACACAATCATCAGGAGAACACCTTTTCAGAAATTATACAATCAGGACTTCTTCTTGCCTCAGGAGAGGAAATGTATGAGTCTCTAAGACAGAAGGTAGTCAGAGTGGTAGGAAGTACATCGAACTAAAGGTTGTCAAGTTACCTCAATCCCGTCCTCAACATCAGTCACTCTGCCTTGTGTAGATTTCATTTTTTTCAATTAAGATAGTCTCTTTCTGCTTCTCTTCAGCCAAATTTTCCTCTATTTCATTACTTTTCCATTCTAAATGTTATACTCTCTCAAATACTTTCAAATTCTTTGGATAGATTATCTATAATATATTTAATTTTTCCTATTCTACTAATTGGATTTTTTGAACAAATTTATTTACTTTTAATACTATTTTTTTCCAATTACACATAAAGGCAATTTTTAACATTCATTTTAATAAAATTTTGAGTTCCAAATTATCTTTCTTCCTAACTTCCCTTCTCCCTAAACAGTAATCATTTTGATACAGATTACATATGTGCAATCATGTAAAACTTATTTCCATATTAGTCATGCTGTGAAAGAAGAAACAGTATGGAAAAAAATTAGCTTGCAAAAAACCACAAAACATAAAGAGCAAATTGTATGCTTCAATCTGAATTCAGACTCCATCAATTATTTTTCTGGATGTGGATAGCATTTTCTATTATGAGTCTTCTGCAATTATCTTGGATCACTTTATTGGTGAAAAAAGCTAAGTCAATCATAGTTGATCATCACACAATACTGTTGTTACTATATACAGTGTCCTCCTGGTTCTGCTCAGTTCACTTTGCATCAGTCAACATAAGTCTTTCCAAGTTTTCCTAATATTATTTCTTACAGTATGATAGTATTCCATTAGAATTATATACACACATTGTTCAGCCATCCCCCAACTGATGGGAAACCTCTCAAATTACAATTAATTGCCACCACAAAAAGGACTTCTACAAATATTTTTGTACATGCAGGCCCTTTTCCCTTTTTAATGATCTCTTTGGGAGACAGACTTGACAGTGGTATTGCTGGTCGAAAGAGTATGCATAGTTTGATTGCCCTTTGGGCATATTTCCAAATTGCTTACAGAATGGTTGGATCAGTTCACAATTCCACCAACAATGCATTAGTGTCCCAATTTTCCTACATCTCCACTGACATTTATCATTTCCCTTTTCTCTCATATTAGCCAATCTGATGGGTATGAGGTAGTACCTCAGAACTGTTTTAATTTGAATTTATCTAATCAATAGTTATTTAGAAAATTTTATATGACTATAGATAGCTTCAATTTCTTCATCTGAAAATTACCCATTCATATCATTTGACAATTTATCACTTGGGGAATCACTTGTATTCTTGTAAATTTGACTCAGTTCCCTATGTATTCAAGAAATGAGATCTTTATCAAAGACACTTGATGAAAAAATCAGTTCCCAGCTTTCTTCTTTATTTATGATCTTACTTACATTAGTTTTGTTTGTGCAAAACCTTTTTTAATTTAATGTAAACAAAATTATCCATTTTACTAGTCAAAGGATATGAAAAAGAAGTTTTCAGATGAATAGATTAAAGCTATCTATAGTCATATGAAAAATTTCTGTAGTCATTATTGAATAGAGAAATGCAAATTAAAACAGCTCTGAGGTACCCCTCATATCCATCAGATTGACTAACATCACAGAAGAGGAAAATGATCAATGTTGGATAAGATGTGGGAAAAATTAAACACAAATACATTGTTAGTGGAGTTGTGAACTGATCCAACCCCTCTGGAGAGTAATTTGGAAATGTGCCCAAAGAGCAATAAAGCTGTGTAAACTCTTTGATCCAACAATACCACTTCTAGGTATATGAATCTAATGGAATACTAATGTGCTATAAGAAATGATGAGCAGGAAGATTTCAGAAAAACCTGGAATTACATGAACTGATGCTGAGTGAAGGAAGCAGAATTAGAAGATGATTATACACAGTGACAGCAACATTGTGCAATCATCAACTTTGATGGACTTGGCTCTACTCGGCAATTCAATTCTCTAAGACAATTCCAAAAGATTCTTGATGGAAAATACTATCCACATCCAGAGAAAGAAACATGGAGCCTGAATTCAGACTGAAGCATATATTTTTCACCCTTTTGTTGTTGTTGTTTTATTTCTCTTGGTTTTTCCCTTTTCTTCTGATTCTACTTTCACAACATCACTAATAGGGAAATAAGTTCAATATAATTATACATGTATTACCCATATCATATTTCTTGCTGTCTTGGGGAGGAGGCAGGGGAGGGAGAGAGGAAGAAAAATGTTTGGAACTCAAAATCTTATAAAAGTGAATTCTGAAAACTTCCTTTATATGTAATTGGAAAAAAATAATATACTATTAAAATAAAAAGGAATTTACAGACAAAAGAGAAAAAACATGAATTTTAAGTGATCCTATTATTTCATTATTCTCATAGCAAGTATTTTACTGTGTTTTACCATTTTGGAAAATGTTTCAGGGAATATGACTTCTTCAGAGCACAGAAAATTTCATCTTCAGGTCTGTAACTGAAGGTTTGGTCATGTTCCCTGGAGCCTATCAGAGAGCTAAAAGCACCTCAGAAGTACTTTACAAATATATCAGGATGAAAGAAAAGGCCTTTTATCGAACCAGAAGCTGTAACTTATTCCTTTGCAACATGTGCAAAATTTGAGTGTATAGCCTTCTGGTATTTATTATGTACTTGTGGATGTTTCCCAATCTTATGGTATTATGGTATGCTTGCACCAACAATTCTTACTATACTATTTCAATAAATATCCTTTAAAAAGTTTTTAAATTTTTTTCCATTTCTGTCTCTTATTTGGTCATAAATTCTTCCCTTCTCCATAGATCTGACAGTGAAACTATTCCTTGCTCTCCTATTTTGCTTATGGTATCACTTTTTGTAACTAAATCATGTACACTGTTTGACCTTGTGTTGGTTTATTGTGTAAGTTGTTGGTATATACCTAGTTTCTGCCATACTACTTTGCAGCTTTCCCATCAGTTTTTTATCAAATAATATGTTCTTTTCCCAGAAGCTGGGGTCTTTAGGTTTATCAAACACTCGATTGCAGTGGTCATTTACCACTCTGTCATGTGTCCCGATTCTATTCCAGTGATCCACAACTCTATTTCTTAGCCTGTACCAGATAGTTTTGATGATTGTCACTTTATAATATAGTTTGAGGTATGATATTGCTCTACCACCTTACTTTGCATTTCTTATTAATTTACTTTATATTCTTGACCTTTTCTTTTTCCAGGTGAATTTCGTTATTATTTTTTCTATCCCTATAAGATACTTTTTGGTAATTTGATTGGAATGGCACTGAATAAGTAAATAAATTTGGGTAGAATTATCATTTTATTTACTTTAAATATCATTTTAGATTTCTTTGCAATTATTCCATGACTCCACAGGATTATTATATCTTTCATTAAATAGTATTGGTTAATTATCCTTTAGAGGTAATAATGATATATTTACTACATTCTTGGTTTTCCTTATGGGTTTTGCTAATTTTCCCTTTGGTCTTTACGATCTCCTTCTTTGGTTTGATGTTTCATCTTTTTGCTTATACTCCCAAACCGTTTTCGTCAGAATTTTTTTTTAATTTTTCAGAGGAAGCTAATGTGTAATACACACAATAAAGCATAAACAAGCATTTATTAATAGCTAGTTTTTATTAATAATCACTTACTCTGAAGCAGAAACAATATTTGGCACTGGGGATATGAAGACAAAAGTGAAATAATCTGGGCCTTCAAAGAGCTTAGATGCTAATGCTAGGTACCAAGCATCATTCTAGGAACTGGAGATAAAAGCCCCAAACAAGTCTGCCCTGAAGGAGCTTCCATACTAATAGAAAAATATTATGTATGTAAATAGAAAGACACATACAGGATAAATAGAAGGTAAATGTAGAGAGGAAGGCAGTAGTGGGGAGGGGAGTGGGAAAGATCTAAAAACAGTGGTATTTGAACTGAGTCTTCAAGGAAGCCAAGGGTTCTGAGGTCCTGAGGAGGAGAACATTCCAGGCAAGATGGTAGATGGAGTATCATGTGTGAGAAATAGCCAGGAGGTCAGTGTGCATAGATTATAAAATGGATGGAGGGGCAAAATTTGTAATAAAGTTGAAAAGACAGGAAATTGCTAGGTTGTGATAAGGTTTATATGTCAAATAAAGAAGTTTATGTTTGGTGCAGAAATACAAGGAGCCAGTGAAGTTCATTGAGTGTGATCAGGCCTTTATTTTAGGAGAAAAATAACTGGCAATTGATTGATAATGGAATGCAGTGGGGCTCCTTGATGAACCCATATATGTGTGTTATGGCTAAGTAAACCTCCTTTGGTTAACTGTTAAGTAACCTACACTTCATTTCTTTTCAATAGTGAACAAGATACTGACCAGAATCAGGCCCACCCTTAACACATGTAGCTTCAATAGTTTGCTTCAGGGAGTCCACTCAGCAGACAATTTCTCCAAACTATGGGAGGGTATCAGCAGAGCTCTATGATCCTTTACCCATCATGCCTTGATCTCATTGCATAATCTGTCCATTTTTTGTCATACAATTATTTAATGACATTTTAAGTCATGTTTTCTAAATATTCTTGATATAACTCTCCTGATTTTCCTGTTTTTGATCTCTTTGCAGTGTCTATTTCCTCTGTAAGTATTTCAGGAACTATGATGTTAGGATCAAATTATGGTGGTTCTACTATTCTTGGTGGACAAAACTACTTATTATAATTTTTTTTTTGCAAAGAGTTTCTATTTTTGTTCAATTAGTATTCATTTTTCTAATTTTTCTTTGAATTCCCTTGGAATGACTTTGCTTTGTCTGATATCTTGTCAATGTTTTAAAGTTTTTTTTAACCTTCTTGTGCTTCTCTCTTACAAGATAATGCTCATACTCATTCACCATCCTTTGTCATAAGATTTTCTTAAGAGTAGTTTTATTTTATCCTGGTATTTCTTCTTGTAGCCATTTTTCTATTTGACAAATAAGAAAATGTTTGCTAACTTATTTTCTGGGTGTTCTTGGTTTCCTTGTAATAATTTTTTATTGACATTTTTGATGAAATTATTATAATCATTGGTGAAGTCATTACTTTTCCATTTCTGATTTTTATTTCCAATACCTTGATTAACTAATTCAAAACTTCTTTAAAAGTATTTTTGTCCTGTCCAAGTTTTCTGCTCCCTTTTCATTTTTAACCTTCTCTTAGCTAAGCAGTCAGTGATTTCCATTTCCAGTGTGGTCACATGCAGAATTTATAAGAAAATAATAGGGGGAAACTAGAAATGAAGTTAGGATAGCATGTGTAGAACTCAAATTATTTTATAAAATGGTAATCATAAAAATGTTTGGTAGTGTTAAAAATTGAAAAATAAAAATAGAGAAGTGGGTCATTGAGATGGTCTAGATAAACAATAATAACATATAGTGTAACTCAATGACATAGTTTTTGAGAAAAGCAAGAAGAGAAATTACTTAAGAAATGATTTTCTCTTTGATGAGAACTAGGAAAACAGTTTGACCAAAAAAATTTTTAAAAAGCATCTCATAAATATGCTGCAATAAGTTCCAAATAAATACTATATTAAATATAAAAGAATATATAATTAAAATTAAGGAAAATATATGGGTGCATCTTTCACAGAGATGACAAAATCGATTATTTCAATTACATGAAATTATATTTTAAAAAACTCTCACATGAATAAATTCAAGGCTACTACAATAAGAAGCAAACTGTTAATTGAGAAAATTTATTTTAGAAAATATCTCTGTCTAATATCCCAGATATATACAGAACTAACATAAATACATAAGTCTCAGAGCTATTCCCAAATGGATAAATGTCAAATGATAGGAACAATTTCCAAAAGAAGTTAAAACTATCAATAACTGTATGAGATTGTTATTTATATGTGTGTGTGCATTCAGTAAAAGAAATAGTATTTAACCTAAATTTGAATTTTTACATATCTCCCAGAAAAATGTCAAAGATGATAAAAGATTAAACTATATTTTTTGTTTTTGTTTTTTTGGCAGGGCAATTGGGGTTAAGTGACTTGCCTAAGGTCACACAGCTAGTACATGTGTCAAGTGTCTGGGGCCAGATTTGAACTCAGATCCTCCTGACTCCAGTGCCAGTGCTCTACTCACTGTGCCACCTCGATGCCCCCAAGATTAAATTATTTGAAGTCATAGGAGCTGCTGAAAGGCAAACATGCTAATGGCTAGATGGTGAAGCTCTGGATTAGTCTAACCATTCTGAGAGGCAAACTGAAGTTATAAGAGAAAGAATATGTAAAATGGCTATATGCTTTCAGTCAGAAATCCCAGTGATAGGTATATATACCAAGGATGCTAAAGATATAAATAAACATCTCATATATACCAAAATATTTATAACAGAACTAGGTGGCAATTTATTAAGAAAGTAGAGTAAGACCATTTGGTATAAAACATCTTGCCCAAATTCTGCCACAAGTACATGCAGAGTTCAGAGGAAAGTAGGCTCAAACTTAGGGATCACATGTATTGAAGGAGTCACATAATTCATGGTATCTGGGATCACTTTTCTTCCATTTGTGGGGTATTCCAGGAGGTCCCTTTAGCCATGGTGTAATTTCTTTGCTGGCCTCTTTGTAGAGTCACGAGTCTACAATCTTACCTTGACTCCCAGCATAGCCACTACCCCATTTTTCTAGGTCACTTTGCCAATAGCAAAGAAGTAGAAACAAATAAATGCCCATTGATTGGAGAATAGCTAAATAAACTGCAATATAGATGCAACAGAACAGTAAGAAATGGTTAATATAAATTTTAAAAAGCATAGGAATACTAGTATTAATTGATACAGACTGAAATTAGAATGAGGAAAACAATATATATGACTATAACAATGAGAATTAAAAAAAAAAACAACTAACTGAAGGCTGTACATTTATAATGACCAAGTATAGCCCAAGAGGTAAATGATTAAATATGTCTCACTTTCCTCATTGTACAACTTTTAGGACTACACCTGAGGAACATTGAACCTATTGTCAGACGTATTTGATATGTTAGTTGCACTGAACTTTTACTCCCTTTTTGAATCTTTGTTAAAAATGAAGTCTCTCTATGAAGAAAAAAATGAATATATTTTAGGCAATTTACTATTATAAAAATTAATTTTTTTAAGAAAATAAAATAAAAGAAACTTCTACAAGTAGAAAACCTTAGAATGCCATTGGGGTTGCCACCACTTCTGATAAAATCTGAAATGTCAAATATCCAATTCCTGTCTTTTGCATTTGTTTTGCACAAGTGCTTTGTGGGTAAGCATTTTACATAGCCACTTATATCAACATCATGGAAGAAAGGAGAATTATCTCCTTGTGTAATGCTTTAGCCAACAAGTTTGGAAAATCTTTGTTTACAGTTCTCAAAGTAAGCCCTCTCAAGTCCTATCTGCCTGCTAGATCAATCTACTATTTAACACCTCAGCCAGCTGCCCTGGAGAATTGGACCATCATTGTTCACCCTTCCTCATGAGACAAAGGCAAATGTCCAAAAGACTCTCACCATTTATTGATTTCATTGACTAGTAAACTTCCATTTCATCTCTTTTTTAGCCTGTGGTAGCAGTTCTTTCTGACAGCGACCATATGCCAATTGCATGCTACATACTTAAATTTTGGAGCAATCAGAGCGAAAAAGGGATCTAAAACGTGTTCCCTCATCCTTTTAAATTTCCCTCATTCCTAAGACATAATATGACATCTCTGTCATTTCATTTACTATAATGCCTTAAGCCTATTCAGATTCAAAGTCTTCATTCCCTCAGAACACTGCAAAAGACAAACAATACGTAAATCCAAAGATTTCCTAAAATAAAACTAATTTCACAATTTTTTTTTCAAAATAATACTTCACTTTTGTCCCTTTCCTCTTTCAGGTGATCAGTTTTAAAAATCCAAATAATTACTTGTTATAGCTACAAAATTATCAAAAGGCACTGTATTAAATACTTACACAAATGAGTAAAGGAAAGTAATCTAAATTTTAACTGATGTTTCATTATGATAAATTCTAGTGTTGATGTATCTGAATTCTGAGGATCAAAGAATTATATCAGAATTATTCAATAGTAATAGTGATAATTAAGTGAAAACCCTGGTTTAGGTAAC
This sequence comes from Phalanger gymnotis, assembly GCA_028646595.1. Lineage (NCBI taxonomy): Eukaryota > Metazoa > Chordata > Mammalia > Diprotodontia > Phalangeridae > Phalanger > Phalanger gymnotis. Next base: position 166,044,545 of record CM053627.1, read on the forward strand.
TGCTTTCTACTTTCCACAAATCAAATTAGTGTAGTATGTATTTTATTTGGAAATTTTTCAGAATATATTTCCCTTGTCTTATTATTCTTATTTAACAATAATCATCACAATAGTCTACAGCCATTCCTAGTAAAATGCATCATGGGAAAGAGAATAGGCAGAAAATCTTGACAATTCAGAGGTAAAAAAGGAGGTAGTCTCCTACGTTTGAGTAGATGATCTGTCCACATCTCAAGTATAACATTAGGCAAGTCATTTCTAGGATGTATCTTCTTATCTATAAAATGAGGTCCTCCCCAACTCCTACTATTCTACTAGGAGCCTTAAACATATGTATTGATGTCCCCTCAACTACCTAATAACTCATTTCCTTTTGTTGAGAGACAATTGTGATATTGTAACTTATTTCATTTCATTACTGGGAAATTAATTTAAAGGACACATGTTTAGTGGAGGATGTATCACTGATGTTGTCCAAAGGATAATATAATGCCAAAAATGTTAATAATAATTAACTCAAATAAATATCAATATAGAATAATAAAATATGTTATTAAAGGTTAACAAAGTATTTTATCTACATCATGCTATTTGATCCTCACAAAAATCCTAGAATATATGGTCATGCTCATTTTACTTCTGAGATAACATAGCTCAGAAGGATTGAAAGACTTATTCAGGGACACAGTTGATAAGTGTCTGAGACAGGATTTGAACGTAAGTTTTACTGACTACAAGTCTATCAGGCCATCAAACGTCTTTACTCTTCTCAATGCCCTTCCAGATGCAACTGAAATTGTTTGTACTGTTTTATGATGGATCTCTGGCAGATTGGAAGCAAACATTAAAAACTGTCCTCACATTAAACTTTATATAAGACAAATCCAATAACTCAGTTCTTCAACCTACTCATCTCCCATGAGCTACTCCTCCACCCCACCTCAACCACTCACAATGATGATCATACCCTTGATTTTGCCATCAAGCATAAATGTTCCACTGCCATGTTCAAGAATTCTGAAATCCCCTTATCCAACCATAACCTATTGACTTTTCACCTCTCCTTCTGCTTTCTCTTACATAACCCTACTCTTCATCCTCAACTCACAAATGCCAAAGACAAATGCCAAAACTCTGTTGGGCCTTGGTGAGAGAAGGGCATGGGCCAACCTCAGCCCTGGGGCAGAAAGTGGCTACATCGGGGGCAGAGGCAGTGGTAGCAGCAACAGCAGCAACAGCAGCAGCAGCAGCATCTGCTTTCAGAGGTCCAGGACCACAGATGGTGGTGGAAATCAAGCAGCTGATCAGAGCAGGAGTCCAGGGATCTCTTTGCTGGTGCTGAGGCAACATTCTCTTGCTTTGTCATACTTGGATCTGGGTCAATGTCCTGGGATGAAGAGGAGTGCTGGTGTGACAGAGCTTGTGGTGTCTGTGGAGTGAGAGTTCTCCTTACAATGCCAAGACAGAAAAGAGTACTTGAGGTCACTCACAGACCAAATCACAGGCCAATAGAGGAGCAAACACCTCTCCTTGAATTATACCACCTCAGTAGAACTGAAAATTTACAGGTACCTACTATAAGTTATAAGTATATAAGTTATAAGCTATAAGTATATAAGCTATAAGCTGCTTGGAAAACAGCAGCACGAAACTGCTGAAGCTTGGGACAGAGCACTCTCCACTCTGAAAGCAGAGCCATACTTTGACAAAAGAGCTCAAATGTCAAGTAATTGGCTGGGGAAAATGAGCAGAAAGAGTTAAAAAAAAACCTCATATTATAGACTCTTACTTTGGTGAAAGAAAAGATCAAAACATACAGACAGAAGAAGACAACAAAGTCAAAGATCCTACATCAATAGCCTCCAAGCAAAATGTGAATTGGTCTCAGGCCATGAAGGAGCTCAAAAAGGAGTTTAAAAATCAAGTAAGAGAAGTAGAGGAAAAATTGGGAAAAGAAATGAGAGGGATGCAAGAAACTCATAAAAATGAGCCAACAGCTTGCTAAAGGAGACCCCAAAATGCAGAAGAAAATAACACTTTAAAAAATAGATTAAACTAAATGGCAAAAGAGGTCCAAAAAGCCAATGAGAAGAATGCCTTAAAAATAGAATTTGCCAAATGGAAAAGGAGGTCCAAAAGCTTACTGAAGAAAATCATTCCTTAAAAATTAGAATGGAGAGGAGCAGCTAGGTGGCACAGTGAGTAGAACGCCAGCCCTGGAGCCAGGAGAACCTGAGCTCAAATCCAGCCTCAAACACTTGACACACTTACTAGCTGTGTGACCTTGGGTAATCACTTAACCCCAATTGCCCTGCCTCCCTCCCTCCAAAAATAGTTAGAAAGGAGGAAATAGAAGCTAATGACTTTGTGGGAAATCAAGAAATTGTAAAACAATACCAGAAGAATGAAAAAATAGAAGATAATGTGAAATATCTCATTGAAAAAACCACTGATGTGGAAAATAGATTGAGGAGAGATAATGCTAAAATTACTGAATTACCCAATTCTACACCTGACTCCCAAGATTTCTCCACCATGAATGTGAATAGGTACCTTCTCTCTTCCACCCATACACATGCTTTAGCTCTTCCCTTTTATGTGTTTTCTTCCCTCATTAAAGTGTAAGCTCCAGGAGAGCAGGGTTTGTCTTTACCTGTGCTTTTATTCATATTCCCCAATGGTTAGCAGATCTTGCCACATAGTTAGCCCTTAATAAATATTTTTTGATTTGAACCTATAGAATAGTTACCTAATTTTTAAAATTCCAAGCTACCAATTGCATAATTTCTAATTTGTTTTCAATCATTACCCTATCGGTTCTTGTCTATTTTGCCTATATTTAAAATATAACACCTGAGTAAGCAGCGAGAAAATGAGATATCCTCAAATTTAAAAGTAAATAACAAAAAAAGATTATTTCTTCTGCATTGTATTATTTATCATTGCAATACTGGAGGTATGATCCATTCCAGCCAAAAGTTCAGCTATAATGATTATAATTTAATCTGTCTCACTCTGGAAGGGAAGAGAGGGGAAAGCACAGATGAGTGAACTTTGTCATGAGATGTTTTGCCTAGCACCAAGCCGCTCTGGTCTAGGTGGTGCCTGACACAAGGCTTTCCAGGGGATCTTGTTCAACTGTGTGTTTTCCCCATGGCCACTAGTTCTGGAGACTCCCTCTTGTGAGTTAAGATAAAAGTAAGACTACTGTTCTCTTCTATGTTAGACTGGTCACAGTCTTGGTTAACTTTGTATCACTGCTTTATTTCTGGTATCCTGTTTCTGGATTCATGGTGTCCTAAACCAAAAGAATAGTTGGAATTGATTTATCTTAGATGAATAATTTCTGTTTTGGAGAGGTTTGAGAGGTCTTGAGCACCAAAGAAAATGGCTAGTTGTCCATCTTATTGCTCCCATGGTGTGGAAAAACTCATGAAATATTTTGTGATCTTATATAAGTTTTAAAGTATATGAGCATTATTAACTAAATTGAAAGCTATAAGCCTTCATCGTGACACATGATATTCAACTTAATCACAAACAAATGGAGAAAGAATTAAAGAAGGAAGGAAGGAAAGAAGGAAGGCAGGAAGGAAGGTAGGAAGGAAGGAAGCAAAAAGGAAGGAGGAAAGGAATGAAAGAAGGAAGGAAGAAAGAAAAGATAAGAAGGAAGAAAAGGAAGGAAGGAAAGAAAAATGGAAGAAGGAAAGAAGTAGGGAAAGAGAGAGAAATTTAACTGACATATGGAATAAAATTTTTTAACATTAAAACTATGGTCATTTTTTCCATTTTAAAAGTGTCACTAGGAGAGGCAAAGCCAAGATGGTGGCTGGAAAGCAGGAACTTGTTTAAGCTCTACCCCAGGTCCCTCCAAACATCTATAAAAATGTCTTTGAACAAATTCTAGAGCAGCAGAACCCACAAAATAGCAAAGGGAAGCAGGGATCCAGCCCAGGACAGCCTGGGTGGTCACTGGGAAGGGTTTATCGCACAGAGCTGGGAGCAGAGCAGAGCAGAGCCCAGTTTGGGCCTCACCAGGACCAAGCAGACCAGGAGCCAGGTGTAACAGGCATAGTGCCCTGAATCAGTGAGCTGTGGCAGGTACCAGACTTCTCAACGCACAAATACCAAAGACGACAGAGAAGATTAGTGGGAAAAAGCTGCTGGGACAGAGTGAAGGGAGTTCACTGTCAGCCACTGTCACAGGGGTGGTGGAGGTGGTGCAGCTCTGAGGCTGCTTCCAGAGCTACACCTGCAGTTGCCTCTGGCCCCAGGCCCACTTGGTGGGAGGAATTAAGTGGCAGATTAGAGCTGGAGTGCAATGCCTAATTTGCCCTGCCTGGATCTGGGCTGCAATCCTGGTTGGCAGTTCTTGGGGGAGAAGGACTGTGGGTGTGGCAGAGCTAGCTGTGTAGAATTGCTCTGAAAATAGCAGTGCAGCCCCACAAGCTTGGGACAAAGTACTCTCTACTCTACAAGCAGTCATACCCAGACAAAAAGCTCAAGGGTCAAGTAGTTTGCTAGGAACATGAACAGGTTACGAAAATGGACTCAGATTCAGACTCAGATTTTGGAATCTTTTTTTGGTGACAAAGAATACCAAAACATACAGCCAGAAGAAGTCAACAAAACAAAGAGCCTACCTAAAAAGCCTCCAAGAAAAATATGAATTGGTCTCAGGCCATGGAAGAGCTCAAAAAGGATTTAGAAAAGCAAATTAGAGAAGTAGAGGAAAAATGGAAAGAGAAAGGAGAGTGATGCAAGAAAACCATGAAAAACAAGTCAATGACTTGCTAAAGGAGACCCAAAAAATACTGAAGAAAATAACAACTTAAAAAATAGACTAACCCAAATGGTAAAAGAGCTCCACAAAGCCAATGAGGAAAAGAATGCCTTGAAAGGCAGAATTAGCCAAATGGAAAAGGAGGTCCAAAAGTCCACTGAAGAAAATACTACCTTAAAAATTAGTTTGGAGCAAGTGGAAGCTAGTGACTTTATGAGAAGTCAAGATGTTATAAAACAGAACCAAAGGAATAAAAAAGTAGAAGATAATGTGAACTATCTCATTGGAGTAACCACTGACCTGGAGACTAGATCCAAGAGAGAGAATGTAAAAATTATTGGACTACCTGAAAGCCATAATCAAAAAAAGAGGCTAGATATCATCTTTCAAGAAATTATCAAGGAGAACTGCCCTGATATTCTAGAGCTAGAGGGTAAAATAGAACTTGAAAGAACCTACCGATTGCCTCCTGAAAAAGATCCAAAAAGCAAACTCCTAGGAATATTGTCACCAAATTCCAGAGCTCCCAGATCAAGGAGAAAATAACTGCAAGCAGCCAGAAAGAAACAATTTGAGTGTTGTGGAAACACAATCAGGATAACACAAGTTCTAGCAGCTTCTACATTAAGGGATTGAAGGGCTTGGAATATGATATTCCAGAGGTCAGTGGAGCTAGGATTAAAACCAATTAAAACCTACCCCTAGGAAGATTATAATCAAATTCCAAAACCCCAGTTCAAGGATAAAATATTATGTGCAACAAGTAAAAAGAACATAAATGTGATGATGCCACAATTAGAAGCATGCAAGACTTAGCAGTGGCAGTACTAAAAAATGACAGATCTTGGAACACAATTTATTGAAGAGCAAAAGAACTGTGATTCTGGCCAAAAATATCATGCCCAGCAAACTAAGCATAATCCTGAATGAAAAAATGGACAACAATTACAGAAAAAAATAATATAACCATCAAGAAAAAAAGAAAGAAAAATGTAGAGAACAAAAACCAGAAATCTTTTTCCTCCCCTCTTTAGAGTGATCTGCTCCATGTCAAGTCAACAAATACTTATCAAATGCTTCCTATGTTACAAATACTATGCTGAGGGCTAAGGATAAAATCAAAGGCAAAATGATGCTGGGCCCTCAAGAATTCATGATCTAGTGGGAGGTAAATATTCGAATAACCATGTGCAAACAAGATATACACAGGATAAAAAGAAGATAATCTAGAGGGAAGGCACTACCATTGGGGGAGGATGGTTAAGAAATGCTTTTTTTTCAGAAGCTTAAACTTTAGCTAAGATTTGAAGGAAGCCAGAAAATCAAAGAGGGAGTGATGAGGAACAAGAGCATTCCAGGAATGAGGAGCAGCCAGTAGAATTACACAGATTTGAGAGATGGGGTGGTTTGTGCAAGTAATAGCAAGAAGCCAAATATTACTGCATTAGAGAGTTTGTAGATATAAATAATGTGTAAGAAAGTTAGGAGAGATGGGGAGAAGCCAAGTTATAAAGGATTGTAAAAGCCAAAGGGTTCCATATTTATTCCTGGAAGTAAAAAGAATCCAATAAACTTATTACTTTCCTTCCAAGCCTTTTCCTTTTCCAAAATTCCCCATTACTGCTGAGGGTTCTGCCATCCTCCCTGTCACTCAGTTTCACAACCTAGGTGTCATCTTCAACTACTCATTCTTTCTTACACTCTCTCTATCCAATCTATCGCTAAATGTATAGTATTATAAGTAGAATGTATAAATAGCAAATTTCAGATATCTCTGGGTTTTCCCAACCCTTGAATTATCCAAACTTGACCATGTGGGCTGGACTCTAGGTTTTCCTAGGATTTGTTTCCAATTCTTTGTCCTTCAAAGCTCCAGGCATTATGGACTCATCTGACCTGGTCAACATTGTGGCATCAATGAAGTGATATTCATCAGTGCCCTAAGGAAGGGAAGGAAGCCTCTTCTATATCTCTGCCCAACATAATGTGACATTATGAGGGAAAGTACCGGTAGTCTTTGGAAAGTACAGTGAAAGTATACTGGACCCCTTCTCAGGTGGAAGCAACTAATCCTGCCTAGTTTTATCCACAAGAATAGAGAGGAAATGCTATTGAGATTGGCTACCTGATGAATTATATGATAAGATCAATATCAGGTATCATGATGGACATGAAAATTTTGTTCTGCTCCCTACAATCCACCATAGCCTGCCAGATGCATTTACCTTCCTGGTAACATGGGTTCTTATAATGGGAGCTAGTATAATGGAGTACTCAACCTTGTTTCTTCTCTATCACTAGAAAAGAAATATCCTTCACCCTCCTAGGAGCCCAATTTGGTTTGGTTTTGGCAAAGCAGGATGGCTTAGGCAATTCCACCTGCTTTCATTTGGCTCAAACCTTAGTAGCTTGCACAGCATTTTTTACTTTAAGGGCACACACAACTGCTGATACACAATACCTTTCTCTGTGGTCTGACCTTTGTAAATTCCTCTGAATGACCCAAATGAGGCACAGATTTTAGGGAATTATTTAAGCTTGAGTAAGGACAAAGAATCATTAGTTCCCTCATACAGGGTTTCCTTGTTCAGTTTTACTAGCACCTCCATAGGCTAACAATCAACTGCTTTCTTATAAACTCTTTCAGTAGCCCTTTGATTACCTAGCAGGACACGAGGCTCTATAACTCCTCCTTTCATTCTGAGAGTGCCTATTTTCACTGACAGCAATATTTTCCCAAGGCATAGTTGCCCCAACCTCCCACTTAAATGCCTAATTGAGCAGCCCATGCCCGTTGTGTGGTAAAGAAGTTGTGTGCTAGGGTAGTTGTGTGGTAGGAGAGACTCATAGCTATAATCTGAAACCATTCAGGTAAGAGTCCACCCAGAATGTTGGCCTTGATGGATCTGAGCCACACTAGGGTTAGGGGCTACTGTATCCAGTCTCTTAAATTCATTTCCTTTAAGAACTTCTCCCTCCCCTGTAGGTCTCCATTGAGGAGAAGGCTTCAACAGAAATTAATCTTCATGGGGCCAGGTAAAAGTAACTCTCCCTCTCAGGCACTTAAAAAAGGGATAAAGGGCAGTCTGGATAATTCAACTAATTCAATTGACTTTGCAATAGTAATCCATCCAAGATTTTGCTTCCCCATTCCCCAGTGGAGCCAAATGTGACTTGAGTATTCTTAGGATATCCACAAAGTCAGAAGTCTCTGACCCCAAGAGGGTGATCCCTTTATGCCCTTGTTAACAAGAAGACTTGCAAATATAGTCAGAGGCTATAAAGAAGGGAGGTACAATGAGAACCTTGCCCCACCCTGGTCAACAAAGTTCAAGGGACTGCTTTATCTGTTTTTAGGGGAAAACTAGGTTAACAAATCTGGGTGGGGGGGAGGGATAACATCCTAAATATTATCCTATCATCAACATGAAAGCCTTTTAAACATTTGAAAATAATGATTATTCACCTCTCCCAATCTTCTTTTCTCCAGGCTACTCAAATAAAAATAAACATGTAAAGGAAGTTAGATGAATCTGTAATAATACATATGTGTATGCATGAAAAAAGAAGGAATAGTGCCAATTTATTTAAACTGTTTAGCCAATAATGATGCAAAAAGATGGCAACGGAGCAGGAAAAAAGCCTTTATGTTATTTTTTTCCTTCCAACAAATTCAGATGAGGTTACATTGAAATAACACCCTATTGGGACACCTTATCAACATAAACATACAGACAATCTGAATGGAGGGCAAAAAAGTACAATTTAATGATGGAGAGGACAATGTTTTGAACTTAAGAGAAAAGATAAAGGTTTGAAATTGAATTGGAAACCTTGCTGACTTGAGAACTAATCTAAATGTAGATCATGCAATTCAATGATGATGTACTTAAAGTCCACTACTAATGCTAATAATAGGAATCTAATAGGTTTTATAAAATTCATTTTCCTATTCTTTTGTTGACAAAAATGATTTTCCCCTTTTCTCTTGTCATGGAAAAGAATGCAATTTTTTCTCTATCATTTTTTTTTTTAATTAATCAGAAAAGAGGACTGGGAAAAAATCTGAAGAAGGAGGAATTTAAGCTGATTCTTGAAAGAAGCCAAGGAGGGCAGGAAGTAGAGATAAAAAAGACAGCATTCCAATCATGAAAGATAAGCAGTGCAAAGACATGGAGACAGGGGATGGAGAGTTGTGTTCAGGGAAGAGCAAGTATGTCATTGTAACTGGATCACAGAAAATGTGTAGGAGAGGAAAATTTATGAAGACTGGAACAGTAGGAAGGGACCAGTTTGTGAAGGACTTTAAAAGGCAGGGTACTTTGTCTTTGATCCTGGAAACTGTAGGGAGTCCCTTGAGATTATTGAGTAAGGGGTGACATGGTCAGAACTGCATTCAAAAACAAAATAAATTTTGTCAGCTAAGGAGTGGATTAAAGTAGAGAAACCTTTATTATGCAGGTCTAAACTAGAGTGGTGACCATATGAATACAGACAAGAGGACATACATGAAGGTAATTGTGAAAGACAAGATTCAACAATAGATTGGATATATGGATTGAATGCAAGTAAGGCATTGAGGATGACATTGAGATTGAGAGTTGCAATGACTAGGAGAATGATGCCAGTCTTAATCTTTGGGTATCAAAGTCTGTGAGCTGCATGAGGGTGGGGACAGCATTTTGTCTTTTTGTATTCCTAGAATTTAGCACATTACCCAGTGACATAGTAAGCCCTTAATAAATGTTTATTGATGGAGAGACAATAATATTTCCATATTTCTGCTTCTAGATATAATGGAGTAGAAGGGAAAGATAGACACAGGTTTCCTTAATAGACAATTCAGGAGACCTTGGAGGGCTGACCCTCATAACTCACAAAACTATAGTGTTGACTACTCTGCTTTCACAGAGAATTACCTCAACAAAGCAATTATTTCTGGGTAGCCTTTATTCATTATTTAGGTGTTTGAAGTTCTTTGAAAGCCTCTGAACTCTAGCTGCTTAATTAATATGTGTAAATAATGAGAAAGTGCTCTAAATTCCATCTTTAATAATGGAACAGAGAGATTATAGTATTTCTCTCCCTTTCTCCTTAATATTGCAGCTTAGATAACAGTTCAGACTCAGTTTACACTGACGATGTTGTTGGTAGCCAATATTTTTGGATGCAATAGATTGTGCCCAATCCTTAAACTCCAAGTAGTTGACTAAGCTACAATGCTTTGGTGAATCAAAGCACATGTGAAGTCTTTAGTAATGGAAATCCAGAAAAAATATAGGCAGTACCATAATAATAACCAATGTTTATATAGCCCCTTAAGGTTTGGTGATTTTAATAGCTAGTTTTTATAGCACCCTAAAGTTTTCAAAGCCCTTTATAAATATAATCTGATTTTAATCTCAGAACAACACAAAGAGGAAGGTGTCATTATCCTAATTTTACAGAAGAGGAAACTTAGACAAATATTAAGTGACTTTGCCAGGATCACCCAGCTGGTTAGTGTTTGAGTCAGGATTTAACTCAGATATTCACAAGTCCAGTCCTCTATCTACTATGCCATCTCTGCCATCTCACTGCCTAATCATTCTTTAACTTATTGGGCAAATCCCTTAAAGCAGAGATTTTTAGGCATTTTTTACTTTTTTAATGGTCTTGTGAAGTCTATTAACATTTTCTCAGGAAAAAAAAACATTTTAAAAGCTTAAAAAAACAAGAAAGCAATTATATTGAAATATATACACAAGTTCAAATTCATAGAAGTTAGAGGTAGAGAGTCTCTGAATTATGGCATGCTTGTGATGATGTACTGAATACTATATTTGTCAGCCCCATATATAGGTCAGATTTGTCACTGCTGTTCAGGTTGCTGTTGTTATTTACATAGGCTGATTCCATTCAATTGAGATACCTGGAAAACTTTGCCTGGCAATACATTGCCTTGTTAAGTGTATCTTTGCTGTCATCCAGCAAAAGAGTATTTTTGCTAACTGCTTTATTGACTCAAAATTGTCAGATCCTGACCTTGCGCAGCATGCTTCTGGTCCAAACTCCAGGAACTAACTTTCCCAAATGTTTTATTTCATTTTCTCCATTCACTGTCATCTCAACCCCACAAAATGCTTTTTTGTGCCCTCTCAATGTACACTGTTGAAATCGTACAAGGAGAAAATTTTCTTAAAGAAAACCCATCAGAAACAAATTATACAGATGAACTTCTCCAAGAGACAGGAAGGTAGTTTAGATAGACTTAAAGAATACAGATCCCTGACTCTTTGATTCTAAATCCAGAACAAGGCAATTAGCCAATGAGAATTTTATCTAGGCTTGTCTATATCTATAATTGAGATGCCCAATTATCCATAAAATCTGACTGCTATATACATCAATAAATTAGAACCAATAAGGTGAGTTATAGGTTCTGCTACAATGGTGTAGCTCACAATTGTGATCAGTCTATCTATTGCCAGGTTAGGTTCTCCATTTATCTCAGTTCAAAAGGATCGACCTACATGAACAGCAAAAGCTACCTGAACAGGAGTGACAAGTACTATAAATGGGGCTGAATAATATAGTATCAGGAGCTTTCATAGAAAGAATCCCAGATCTGGAGTTAAAGTACTTGGGTTCAAATTCTTACTACAACTTAATATCTTTGTCACCACAAACAAGTTGATCAACCTTCCTGGGCCTTGGTTTCCCTATCTATGAAGTGAAGAACTCAGACTAAGTTGCCTCTAATGTCTTTTTTAAAATTATTATTTATTTATTTGATATTTTTAGTTTTCAGCGTTGACATCCACAAGAGTTTGAATTACAAATTTTCTCCCAATTTCTAGCCTCCCCTCCACTCAAAGATGGCGTATATTCTTTTGGCCCCATTGCCCACTCAGCCCTCTCTTCTGTCACCCCACTCCCCCCCCCATGCCATTTTCCCTTACTTTCCTGTAGGGCAAGATAGTTTTCTACGCCCTATTGCCTGTATATCTTATTTCCTAGTTGCATGCAAAAACTTTCTTTGAACATCTGCTTTTAAAACTTTGAGTTCCAAATTCTCTCCCTTGTTCCTCCTCACCCAGCCTCCCTAAGAAGGCAAGCCATTCAACATAGACCACATGTGTATCATTATGCAAAACCCTTCCACAATACTCATGTTGTGAAAGACTAACCATACTTTGCTCCTTGCTATCCAGGCCCCCTTTATTTAATTTTCTCTCTTGATGTTGTCCCTTTTCAAAAGTGTTTGCTTTTGATTACCTCCTCCCCATGTCTGCCATCCCTTCTATCTTTCCCACCTTTTTTATCTCCTTCCTCCTTCTTTCCTGTGGGGTAAGATACCCAATTGAGTGTGTATGCTATTCCCTCCTCAGGTCAAATCCAATGAGAGCAAGATTCAGTCATTCCCCTCCACCTGGCCCCTCTTCCCTTCCAATGAACTGCTTTTTCATGCCATTTTATGGGAGATAATTTATCCCATTCTATCTCTCCCTTTCTCCCTCTCTCAACATATTGCTCTCTCATCCCTTCATTTGACTTTTTTAGATCT
>CM053627.1:166057373-166100359 GCA_028646595.1 Phalanger gymnotis
GGAAGTCCCTTATGATTTCTCTTTCTTGTTTACCTTTTCTTGCTTCTTTTGATTCTTGTGTTTGAAAGTCAAATTTTCTGTTCAGCTCTGGTCTTTTCACTGAGAAAGCTTGAAAGTCCTCTATTTTATTGAAAATCCATATTTTGCCTTGGAGTATGATATTCAGTTTTGCTGGGTAGGTGATTCTTGGTTTTAATCCTAGCTCCATTGACCTCTGGAATATCATATTCTAAGCCCTTTGATACCTTAATGTAGAAGCTGCTAGATCTTGTTTTATCCTGATTGTGTTTCCACAATACTCAAATTGTTTTTTTTCAGGATGCTTGCAGTATTTTCTCCTTGACCTGGAAACTCTGGAATTTGGTGACAATATTCCTAGGAGCTTTGTTTGTGGGAGGTGATCAGTAGGTTCTTTCAATTTCTATTTTACCCTCTGGCTCTAGAATATCAGGGCAGTTCTCCTTGATAATTTCTGGAAAGATGATATCTAGGCTCTTTTTTGATCATGGCTTTCTGGTAGTCTAATAATTTTTAAATTGTCTCTTCTGGATCTGTTTTCCAGGTCAGTGATTTTTCCAATGAGATATTTCACATTGTCCTCCATTTTTTCATTCCTTTGGTTTTGTTTTATAATATCTCCATTTCTCATCAAGTCGCTAGCTTCCACTTGCTCCAATCTAATTTTTAAGGTAGTATTTTCTTTGGTGGTCTTTTGCATCTGCTTTTCCATTTGGCTAATTCTGCCTTTCAAGGCATTCTTCTCCTCACTGGCTTTTTGGAGCTCTTTTGTCATTTGGGTTAGTCTATTTTTTAAGGTGTTATTTTCTTCAGTGTTTTTTTGGGACTCCTTTAGCAATCATTGACTTGTTTTTCATGGTTTTCTCGCATCACTCTCATTTCTCTTCCCAATTTTTCCTCTACTTCTCTAACTTGCTTTTCCAAATCCTTTTTGAGCTCTTCCATGGCCTGAGACCAGTTCATTTTTTTTCTTGAAGGCTTTTGTTGTAGGCTCTTTGACTTCGTTGACTTGTGGCTGTATGTTTTGGCCTTCTTTGTCACCAAAGAAAGATTCCAAAGCTTGAGTCTGAATCTGAGAGCATTTTCACTGCCTGTTCATGTTCCCAGCCAACTATTTGACCCTTGGGCTTTTAGTCAGGTATAACTGCTTGTAGAGCAGAGAGTACTTTGTTCAAAGCTTGCAGGGCTGCTCCTTTGTTTTCAGAGCTATTTCTACACAGCAAGCTCTGCCACACCAGTGCTCCTCCTCCCCCAAGAACCGCCAACCCAGACTGTGACTCAGATCTAAGCAGGCTCTACACTCCTGCTCTGATCTGCCACTTAATTTCTCCCATCAGGTTGGCCTGGCACCAGAGGCAAAAGCATCTGTAGCTCTGTAAGTAGCCTCAGAGCTGCACCACTTCCACTGCCCCTGGGGTGGTGGCCAAACCTGAACTCCTTTCATTCTCCCCTGCAGGTTTTTCCCACTAACCTTCTCTGTTGTCTTTGGTGTTTCTGGGTTGAGAAGTCTGGTAACTGCCACAGCTCACTGACTCAGGGCACTAGGGCCTGTTCCACCCAGCTCCCAGTCTGATTGGTACAGGCACAGCCCATACTGGGCTCTGCTCCCAGCACAGTGTGATAGAACTTACCCAGCGACCATCCAGGCTGTCCTGGGTTGGAACCCTGATTCCCTCTGCTATTCTGTGTGTTCCGTAGTTATAGAATTTGTTCAGAGCCATTTTTATAGGTGTTTGTAGGGTTCTGGGGGGAGCTTTAGGCAGGTCCCTGCTTTGTAGCTGCCATCTTGGCTCTCTAATGTCTTTTTTAACTCAGCATTGATGCTTCTATGTTCTTTATTGAGAAGTGATTGGCCTTAAATGTAGGCACCCCTGATTTTCATGTCTTTAGAGAAATTAGTTGGCCCCTTTACGTATACATGAACACATATTAGTCTTCTAAACTTAAACTGAATGGCAACTAGCATGTCTGGAAACTAAAGGAAGGTAGATATCAATGATTGACCACCACATATTAGATAGTGACAGAAACATATTGAGGTAGCCTAGGGCTGTCCAAAAACCATGACAAGTTCTACATCTGTTATATGAAGGACTTAGATCATTCTTTAATCAAAAAAATAGCTTATTAGCACTTTAGGCTGTCATCCAAGAATGAAATCCTGAATCAAATGGGAACCAGTGTTTGTAAGAGGCTCATTGAAAACATCTAATGTGTGAGAGATACAGCCTAATGGGAATGGAAACTAGTTATTCCTCTAGGTTCTATATGCTATATCTTTGAATAAAATTAAATTTTCAAAAACATAATACACCTGGGTCAAATTACTTTAATTACCAACTAAAATATTTTCCTTAATATGTAATTTAATGTTATATATTCAACATTTATAGTGACGCCATACAACAAATACTTGTTTAAATAATGTTTATCTTTTTTGGTAACTGCTAAGAGTTTAGGACATTGTCTACTGTATTATTCAATGTAATTTATTTCATTTCAAACTAGATTGGACTAGATGACCTCTGACATTCCTTCTAAATATGACATTCTGTGATTCTGAATCGAACGTAAGTTCTTTAAGGGTTGGCTATGCTTAACTTTTATCTTTATATTCCCAATGCCTAGCACAGTTCTTATTGATTTAATGATTGATTCTTCAACTGAAAGTTGTTGTTAGAATGAAGAACAGCTTTAGAATGAGTAGCACAACAGGATACAAAAAGGACAGTATATGAATGGAGAATTTCAGAAGTGGAAGAATTTCTGTCAATGATGAAGTTTCAAATGTCTCCCCTGTGAATGGATGACATGAAGTGGAGAAAAAAGATATCAAAGGTAAGGAAGCTTTTGATTTGGGAGGTGAAGGTATTTGGTCATTGTTGTGAATACTTAAGTCATCCAGGATGTCAACATGGTGCACACTTCAAAGGGAAAGGGCTACATGATGGTGGCAGAGAGTCTACAAGTGGAAATCAGGAGCAAGAAGGACATTTCCTTTTGGATCTGTATTAGGAGCATGATAAAAAGAGGAACTGACACTGAAGAAAGTGGAATGGTTGTAGTGTTTTACAGAGAAGTTTCAGCTATCATCAATAAATTGATGGAAGCAATGTGAGAGAAAGGCTTTGAGGACAAAGGAGAAAGATTTTTATGGATAAATAGGAGATTCTAGAGAACACAAAGGAAAGAGAGGAAAGGGGTCAATGAATGGGGAGGAGGAGAGATGTGGAGTATTGGAATGAGCATACAGGAGAAAAACTTTTTCACCTGGGCAGAAATTTGATTTGAATAAGGGATTAAGGATAGAGGAGAATGGAATCTATAGACTCAGTGACCTTTAAAATGAAATAGTAGATTTTGATATTTAAAAAAGTGCTTCAGAAATTTCTGTAATAGGGAGGGGCAGGCACCAAAGGAAGAGAAAAAAGAGATATGAAAAATGTTCTCAGAAACTGGTGCATGGAAGAATTAGGATCATGGATTTTAAAACTGAATGAGTCAGGGACATAAAATGTAGAATATGAAAGAGATCTCAGAGATATCTAGTCTAAGAAGAATTCCTTTCACACATAGTCACTAGTGGTCATATAACCTTTCCTGAGACCTCTTGTGAAGGGTAATCCATTATCTCCTAAGGCAAGCCACTCTACTTTGGGATAACTTCGATTATTATATTGCTTTACATTACAACAAGTTGAAACGTACTTGATTGCAATTTCCACAGATTACATATAGTTCTTTCTTCCAAGGCCAAGTAAAACAAGCTAAATTTCTCTTTCACTTCATTGTCCTTCACATACTCTAAGCCAGATATCTAGTCTTTCTTAAGTTTTCTTTTCTTCAGGATAAATTCCCACAGTTTCTTCAATTGATATTCATATGGCCTTAGACATATTTTAGTCCAACCTCCTCATTTTACAAATGACAAAACTGAGGCCCAGAAAAGTTAAGTACCTTATTCAAGGTCACTCAATTAATAAATAATGGTCCTGAATTGAAAACCAGGTTCTTTGACTTCAGATCTTTTTTTTTCATTTTTCATTTAGTTGTTCCTCTACAGGTAAACAAAAAATTAATATTCGTTTTTTTTTTAATTTTTAGTTCCAAATTATCCCCCTTCTCCTTGAGAAGGCAAATAATTTAATATAGATTATAGAGATGCAGTCATGCAAAACATTTCTGTATTAACCATGTTACAAAAGAAAATATACAACAACAAAAAAACAAGAATGATAAAGAAAGTTTAAAAAGTATGCTTCAATATGCATTCAGGCTCCATCAGTTCTTCCTCTGGAGGTCGATAGCATTTTTGATCATATGTCTTTCAGAATTGTTTTGGAACAATGTGTTACTGAGAATAACTCACTCATTCACAGTTTATCATTGCATAATATTGTTGTTATTATATATAATGTACTCTTACTTCTGCTCATTTCACTTCATTGATGTTCATGAAAGTCTTCCATGTTTTTGTTTCCTGAAAGCATCTTGCTTATCATTTCTTATAGCACAATAGTATTTCATCACAATCAAATACCACAACTTAAGCCATTGCCTAATTGATGGGCATCCTCTCAATTTGCAATTCTTTGCACTAAAACATTTTTGTATGTATAGGTTCTCTTACTTTTTATTTGATTTTTGGGGAGGTACAGAACTAGTAATTGTATTGCTGCATCAAACAATATATAGAATTGGATTGCTTTTGGACACAGTTCCAAATTTGTCTCTAGAATGGTTGGAAGAGTTCACAATGCCACTAAGAGTGAAATAGTGTCCCAATTCTGCCACATCCCCTCCAACATTTGTCATTTTCCTTTCCTGTCATATTAACCACTTGATGGGTGTGAGGTAGTATCTCAGCATTGTTTTAATATGCATTTCTCTAATCAACAGTATTTAAGAGCCTTTTATATGACTATAGATATCTGATTTTTTTCTTCTGAAAACTACCTGTTTAAATGCTTGGACTATTTATCAAGTGGAGAAGGACATGTTCTTATAAATTTGACTCACTTCATTAATCTTAGCTACATTGGTTTTCTTTGCACAAAAAAATTTAATTTGATGTAGTCAAAAATACCATTTTGTATCCTATAATGCTCTCTATCTCTTATTTGCTTATAAATTCTTCCCTTATCCATAAATCTGACAGGTTAAATATCCCTTGTTCCCTTAACTTGCCTGTGATATCACCCTCTATGTCTAAATCATATCTAAACCCTTTTTGTTTTGTTTTGTTTTGTTTTTTGGAAGGGGGAAGGCAGGGCAATTGGGGTTAAGTGACTTGCATAAGGTCACACATCTAGTAAGTGTGTCAAGTGTCTGAGGCAGGATTTGAAGTCTTGCCCTCCTGATTCCAGATCCAGTGGTCTACTCACTGAGCCACCTAGCTGCCCCTCTAAACTCCTTTTGACCTTGTCTCAGTACGTGGTGTAAGATGTTGGTCTAGATCTAGTTTCTGCCAAATTCCTTTCCAGGTTTCTCAGCAATTTTTTTTTTTCAAATAGTGATTTCTTATCCCTAAATCTTGGATCTTTAGGTTTGTTTAGCCTCCAATCTAATGTCTTTTCTACTACCCCTTACTACATCATCAAAGATAAACAACTTTATCAATTTTCCAGATATTTTTGTGCTACATATTTTACAAGTCATTTTATCATATCATTAACATTATATTACATGAAAACTGTGGCTAATATTATAGCATCTGTTACATAAATCTGCCAAAACATTGGTAAATTAAATTTAGAAGTTTTGTTAGATTTAGTTGTGACTTAAATAGGCAGAGGTATTTAAGAATATTGCTTAGAAACAACCTTGTATATAAATCTACTTGGGGAATGATTAAGAAGAGTCCTATTCTCATCTCTACCTTCACCAGACATATCTGAATGTGTGGAAAGTGTGCACTGTCTTATTTATTCTCATGAAAATAACTACTATGTTCACTGTTCTACCTCTTGTAGATGCATTAAGTGACATCCAGAGGCATGACAGTGACAAGTATCATACACTAATAAGTGTTCTGGCAAGAGTCCAACATGGATCTGGACAGCACATCTTGTAGAAGACGACCTGGTTTGTCAGTGATTGACATGAGAAAATTTTCATACTAAAAGCCTGTCATTTGTAGTACTATTCATGCTCCATGTCAATCTCCCACTTTGCTTTCCTCTAGACAAAACACAAACTGTCATTAAGATGAATAAAATTTGAACCAGCATTCAGATAATCATAAACACTATGACAGAGCATTTCTATCTGCATACATGTACACAACCACTTACACACATTATTATATCAACTTGACAGTCAAAAACAAACATTCCAATATAGGAAGAAGAGGAAAAAAAAACATTGTATCAGAATTCATTAATTTCTGTTATGAAGTTTCTTAAAGTAGATATTTAATATAACAGGGTAGCAATGAAATTGCCCTCTTTACTCATGACTCCTTTTAAACTCATTTTTATTTTCTTCTCTATTTTTTTATATTTTATTGATGCTTTTTGCTTTCCTTTTGTCCTTGCTTGTCTATCTCCTCTCACAAACTCACCACACTCTTTGAATATAAGTCCTCTATTATAACAAATAACTATAGTCAAATAAACAAGTCAACATATTGGCCATATCTTATCATATACTCCTTATTCTTCACCTTAAGTTCATCACATCTGTGCCAAAAGGATGGAAGTATGTTCCTTCATCAAAACTCTAATGTTTTGTTTGTTTGCTTGCTTTTTAATTACTAGCTGGTTTTATATGTGGATAAACTTTAGACCTTTTTAAAAATTTTTAACACCACTCAAAAGAGCCATCTCTTTCTTATACTACCCCCATCATCTTCCCTGAGTCCCAGTTCCTAGTATATGCTCATTTTAAGGAAGCTGGGAAAGAATGGAGTTAGATAAGAGAGATTGCTGTCCTACAGAAGCCTCTGGCTTAGTATCACCTTATCAAAGCATTTAATACATTGAGAATCATTTCTCTCCTTTTCCCTCAGAGTAACCTTTCAAAAAAATCTTTTTTGCAATGAAGTTCCCTTCCTCTAAGCTTGTAATGTCTGAGAGAAAAGACACTTCAAAAGGCAGTAGCTCTGTTTGGTGTAATTAGTTTCCCTATGCTTTTGTTCAGACAACAAATATCAATAAAGATCACCTATAAATCCAACTGCCCCTGTTCAACTCAGTACAGCCTTGGGTACATAAAGTACTTTAGGAATTATTTAATTGCCCTGATAAATAGGAATATTATTAGGAGCATAAGACTCTCCACTACTGTATTATCCCTTGCTCTGTTCCTAGGCCAACAAGTAGAGTTTTTTTAAAAATGTGCCCATTTACAAAAATAACTTTATTGGGGGGGGGGGAGAAGATCCAATAACATACTTACATTTGACTTTGTCCTTTTTGAAAACACAATTGATCTAGAACACATGCTGAATCATGCTGCTGGAAGGAGCAATTACCGCAGCACCTACCAGTTACACGTCATCCCCTTCATTATGTGCTAATAGTCGCACACCATGATGGCTTTTGTCTTTGAAGTACAGCAAAATGACTTGAATCAAATCTAAACTAAATTGTTTCTGAATATACGCTGTAATTTTTATAGATAGGTTCTTTCACCTCTAATGATCTTGTAGCTGACTTGTACTTATTTGAAAAAAATAATAATTTATCTGTTCTACGATGTCCTTATCAAGAAAATCTTTGTTGAGAAATGAAGCTAGAGAAAAAATGTACATTTATGTCAGTCATAACTTTTTTTCAAGAGGTGAGCCTCAACCTACCAACTCTTAGTTTCCAGGTATCAATTTTTGGGTGATCTACTTGCAGGGCTCCCAAGGATTCTAATCATGATTTGGGTAACAATCATAGCCCCCACAAAACTGAATTTCTATAAATCTTGTAGGTCATTCAATTTGTTCACTATAGGATAAGAATTTACCTTTGCCTACCTCTATATTTTGCCTACCACTATGACTACCGCTATCCTCCAAGTAGAATACAAGCTCAAGCTCAATACATAAAGACAAAATGAAAACAGTCCCTATTTTCAGGGAGATTCTAAGATGGAGACAGGGGAAGAATACAATACAAACACAGAAAAGCATATGTAATATAAAATATAGAGAGAGTTATAGGAAGAGGGAGAGAGTGTTAATAAATAAAGGGCTCAGCAAAGTCTTTATAAAGGAGGCGGCACCTGAGCTGTACTGTGAAGGAAGCTAGAAATTACATAAAGCAGAGGAGAGGAGGGAATGCATGCCAGGAATGGGCTAACCCTTGAATCACATGATAAGATATATTTCCATGTACAAATAAAAATCACCTCCTTTTTCTTCTTACACCCCTCCACCATGTTTCCTACCACACTGCTGAGCACATAGTAGGCACTTTTAAAATTCTGAATAATTGATTCTGAGGCTGAGATGGCAAGCAAATCAATAGATCTCTGCTTCAAGATGGATAGAATTCTGCTTTCCCTACAGATAAGTAAATCTAAAGGTTCATGAAGATGAGAACTGCCACCAGCTTTTAGAATTTTTTAGAATTGAGTGTGAGAGTTATGACAGAACAAATGACAGCCAACTAGACTGCCTGGGCTTATATCAGCAACTGAGGGTGCTATTAAATGCTAGAATTATATACAAAGACAGTGTCACTTTCCTTCTCCTACAATTCCTCAAACCAACTTTTCAACCCAATGAGAGGCAGCATTGTACAATGCTAGCTTCATAAGCAGGAAGACCTGGGTTCAAGTCCTGCCCCTGTTACAAGCAGCTTATTTATGCCTAAACAAGTCATTTAAGGTCTTGGTGACCCAAGATGCTCCATAAAATGGTAAGTTAAACAGCAATAGTCCCTCTACATTGAAAGAGAGAATTTACTTCCTGGGAGCTCTCTGTATGAAAGAAATTTAATATCTGCATAATCTACATATGGTAATTGAGCTCTTACCTATGTTAAACTTTAGTCTAAGGTAATGTTAGCCCCTGGGAGGAGGCTAAAAATCATATCTCCTAAAACCTGTTCTAGAGACGGAAGCTGAAGGAATCAATCGAAAGGTATTTGTTGACAGATAAGTATTACTATGTGTTCATTAGAGTATTGGCTTCTCTAGAAGATACAAAGAAAGCATAAGATATGACTGCTGCCTTTTGAGAATTGTCCATTTAATTGGGGAAAGAAGACAGGGAAAAGTGAAAGGGAGAAAAAGCTGATATATATAATTAATTGAATTTTCAGAAAAAGACATTAATGATTTGAACATAATTCCTTAATATTAGGATACTGTAAGGTCACAAGAATAAAAAGACTTTTGGAAATTGAGAGCTAAAGTGGTATTTTTTTTAATTATGGCCTAGAAGGAAGACAAAAAGAAAAATTCATCATGCCATAAAAATCCCAAAAATCTTTAATGGATCCCTGTTGCCTACAGAGTGATGTATAAAGTTGCTTGACTCAAGAATCTTCATAGTTTGACATCAACATACATTTTCAATCTAATAAAAATTGATGTATTCCAATAACCATTTATTAAGCAAGCACTATATTGAAAGGCACTTTGATGGGTGCTGGCAATCCAAAGGCGAAACGCGAAATCATGCCTGCTTAAAAGAAACTATCATACTACTGTAAGGATACAAAATGTGAACAAAAAGCATACACATGATAATTGGAAGAAGAGGGAAATAATCTTTACAAGTAGGTGAGTCAGGAAAGGCTTTCGAAATATTTTGGCAGTGAGGTGAGTCTTGAAGGAAGGTAGGTATTTTGAGAGGCAGAGGTAACAAGGAAGTGTAGAAAGGCATAAAAGAGTGGGAAATATGGAGTACCAAGTTCTCAGAGGAACATGCAAGCCAATTTGTCTACAAAATTGAGGTATAGAGGGAAAAGTGAAATAAGCATAGAAAGCCAAATTGGAGCCATACTATCAAGGTCTTTAAGCCAATCAATCAAGCTTTTATTAAGCATGAACCAGACACTATGCTACCTGCAAAGGACACAAAGGCATAAATGAAGTAGTCAATGCCCTTAAGGAAATTATATTCTATCAATTCAGACAATATGTATGCACACAAAATATATGTGTATGTTATGGGTATGTACACATATATGTATATATATGTATGTATTGATGTGTATGTATATATTTACGTGTATAAAATGAGTATATACTAAATATATAAATAAAAAATAAAGAGTCATTGGAGGTTGGGCATGATTAACTGAGGCTTCATTAAATGACTATGCTAAGAAATGATTTATATTTGGAGGAAAATAACTAATCAAAGAGGTACGAATAAACAGAACATGCATTCTATGTTTGAGAGAAAGCCTATTTAAAGGCAAAGAAATAGAAGATGGAATGGTGTGTGAAAAAAAAAAAAACACCATGAAGTCACATTGCGTGGTCTGAAGTATAATGAAGATGCACGCAGGAAACTGAGATGGTCATGTCTATGCTTTAACAATATCACTTAGGTACCTGTGAGAAGGATGTATCAGAGAGACAAAAGACTTTAGGGAAGACAAGAGGTCAATTCAAAGAGTGTTGCAATAGTCTAGGTTAGATGTGATGAGACCCAGACCTAAGACTGCGGCCACATGAGCACAAAGGAGATGAATGGCAGAGATGTCATGAAGGTTGAATTGACAAGATTTGGCAACTGACTGGACACATGAGATGAAGGATTGTGAGATCTGAGGATGACTCTGAATTTAAGAAAAAACAATTTGACAAGGTATATGGTAGTGTTGTTAACAGAAATAAGAATCTTTAGAAGAGAGATAGGTTTAGGGAAAATTTGAATGAGTTCTGAGTTAGATGTAATCAGTTTGAGATACCTGTGAGACATTCTATGGGAAATGGACAACAGGAAGTTGGACTGGAGCTTAAGACAAACTAGAGTGAGACATGTAGATCTAGAAACCCTCCACAAGAGAATAGAAGAATTTGCATTTTACTGAAGAATACTGACTAAATATTCTTAAGCAGTTGAGAGGCATTGTCAGACATGCTTTCAGAATAATATGTTAGTAGCTGTGTGGAAAATACAATGGAGTGGGATGGGTCTGGAAGCTGAAAGTCCAGTTGGGATGCTGTTATAATAGCTCAGTCAAAATGTAAGACGGTCCTGAACTATGATGATGGCTTTATGAGTAGTGAAAAGGGAGTGGGAAATGAAAGATTTGGGGATGTAGGGTCAACAAGAATAAAGAGCTTAAAGGATTTGGTTTGAAGGAAGGGAAAGACTCAAGGAAGACTATGACATTGGGGATCTGAAGATGGAATTCTTTTTATTTTAAATTAAGATTTTTTAGTTATAGTTTACAACACTCAGTTCCATATGATTGTGAGTTCCAAATTTTCTTTCCCCCCTTAACCCCCTCTCTCCCCAAGATGACATGGAATCTCATATATCTTCTACATATTACTTCGCATTAAACATATTTACACAAAAGTCAAGTTGTAAAGAAGAAGTATGACCAATGGAATGAATCATGAGACAGAAGAAATGAAACCAACAAAGAAAACAGAAACAAAAATGAAACAGAAAAAAAAAACAAAAGAAGAAAAGGAGAGCAAAGAGTTTGCCTCAATCTGCATTCAGACTCCATAGTTCTTTCTCTGGATATAGATAGCTTTCTCCATCATGAGTCCTTTGGAGTTGTCTTTGAACCTTGTGTTGCTGAGAAGAGAGAAATCTATTAAGCTTAGTCATCACAGAATCCATAAATCAGTGGCTGTGTATAATTTCTCCTGGTTCTACTCTGCTTACTCAGCATTATATCATGTAGGTTTTTCCAGGTTGTTATGAAGTGCATATCTTCCCCATTTCTTATAGCACAATAGTATTCCATTACCTTCATATATCACAGCTTGTTCAGCCATTTTCCAATTGAAGGGCATCCCCTTGATTTCCAAATCTTTGCTAGTTTAAAAAAGTGCCACTATAAATATTTTTGTACATATAGGTCCTTTTCCCACTTGTGTGATCTCTTTGGGACACAGCCCTAGAAGTGGTATTGCTGGGTCAAAGGGTATGAACTTTTTTATAGCCCTTTGGGCATAGTTTGAAATTGCTCTCCACAATGGCTGGATCACTTTACAACTCCACCAGCAATGTAATAG
Source organism: Phalanger gymnotis (assembly GCA_028646595.1). Taxonomy (NCBI): domain Eukaryota; kingdom Metazoa; phylum Chordata; class Mammalia; order Diprotodontia; family Phalangeridae; genus Phalanger; species Phalanger gymnotis. Next base: position 166,069,539 of record CM053627.1, read on the forward strand.
TGTTCCAATTTTCCCAAATTGTCTCCAGAATTTATCATTTTCCCTTTTTTGTCATTTTAGCCAATCTGACAGGAGAGATGTGGTACCTAAGAGTGGTTTTGATTTGTATTTCTCTAATCAATAGTGATTTAGAGCATTTTTCATATATCTATACATATCTTTAGTTTCTTCCTCTGAAAACTGCCTGTTCATATCCTTTGACCATTTCTCAATTGGGGAATGACTTGTATCCCTACAAATTTGGCCCAGTTCCCTGTATATTTTAGAGATGAGCCCTTTATCAGAGACACTAGTTGTAAAGATTTCCTCGCAATCTTCTGCCTCCCTCCTAATCTTTGTTGCATTGGCTTTTTTATATGAAAACTTTTCAATTTAACATAATCAAAATTATGCATTTTGTGTTTTGTAATGCTATCTATCTTTTGTGTCATGAATTCTTTGCTTTTCCATAAATCTGATAGGTAAACTATTCCTTGCTCTCCTAAATTGCTTATAGTTTCAGCCTTTATTCTTAAATCATGAACCTATTTTGACTTTATTTTGGTATGTGGTGTAAGATATTGGTCTATGCCCAGTTTCTGCCCCACCATTTTCCAATTTTCCCAGCAGTGTTTTTGGAATAGTGAATTCTTAATCCAGACGCTGGATTCTTTGGGTTTATCAAAGAGTAGATTGCTATGGTCATTGAGTACTGTGTCTTGGGTACCTAACCTATTCCACTGATCCATGACTCTTTCTTAGCCAGTACCAAGTAGTTTTGATGATTGCTGCTTTATAGTACAGTTTAATACCTGGTATGGCTAGCCCGCGTACGCTAGCATTTCTTTTCATTAATTCCTTAGATATTTTAGACCTCTTGTTCTTCCAGATGAATTTTGTTATTATTTTATGCAGCTCTGCAAAATAATTTTTAGCTAGTTCGATTGGTATGGTGCTGAATAAGTAAAATAATTAAGATAAAATTATCATTGTTATCATATTATATACTGGTAGGACTCCTTTTTCACCTATTTTCCCAAATAGTCTATAAAGCATGAGAAATAATTGTTCTTTAAATGTTTGATAGAATTCACATGTAAAACCATCTGGCCCTGAAGATTTTTTCCTAGGAGTTCATTGATGGCTTGTTCAATTTCTTTTTCTGACATGGGGTTATTTAGGAATTTTACTTCCTCTTCTGTTAATCTGGGCAATTTATATTTTTGAAAATATTCATCCATATCCCTAAAGTTGTAAAGTTTATGGGCATACAATAGGGCAAAATAATTCCTAATTATTGTTTTAATTTCCTCTTCACTGGAGGAAAATTCACCCTTTTCATTTTTGATACTGGTAATTTTATTTTCTTCTTTCTTTTTTTAAATCAAATTGACCAAAGGTTTATCAATTTTATTGATTTTTTCATAAAACTAGATCTTAGTTTTATTTATTAATTGAATAGTTTTCTTAATTTCAATTTTATTAATCTCTCCTTTGATTTTCAGTATTTCTAATTTGGTATTTAATTGGGGAGTTCATCCCATTTACATTCACAGTAATGATTACTATCTGTGTCTTTTTTTTCCATCCTATTTCCCCAATTTTATGATTTTCTTTCTCTGTTCTCCCTCCCACTCCTCTACAGAGTTTTGCTTTTGACTGACACCTTCCTCTGTTAACTCTCCCTCTTGATTCCCCTCTCTTATCTTACCTTTTTCCTCTTATTATTTCTTCCCTCCCTTCTGACTACTCCCCTCCCTTTTCTTTCCCCTTTCCTCTCCCACTGCCTATGGGACACATTTGATTTCTATACTTACCAGAATAACTTATGTTATTCCCTTGTTGAATCAAATCTGGTGAGAGTAAAGCTCAAATACTGCTCTTCTCCCTTCCTTCTTTCCCTCTACTATAATTTGGTTTTGTACCTCTTCATGTGATGTAATTTACCCTTTTCTACTACATCCTTACCTCTTCTCCCAGAACCATCCCTTTATATCTCTTAATTATATTTTTCTCATTACGTTGGTTATTTTATTCTGACACCCACAATCTGTGAATATCCCTTTCAATTGTCATAATAACTATACTATTCTCAAGATTGACATATATATATGTACATCTATATATATATATATATATATATTATATGTAATATATATATATATATGAAACAAAGTAATCCTATATAAGGATGTAACTAATTATCCTTATTGATTAACTAGGGTTTTCTTTTCCCCATTTACCTTTTTACGTCTCTCTTGAGTTTTGTATTTGGAGATCAAATTTTCCATTGAGCTCTGGCCTTTTCATCAGGAAGGTCTGGAATTCCCTTATTTCATTGAATGTCCATCTCCTTGCCTGGCAAATTATGCTCAGTTTTGCTGAGTAGTTGATCCTTGGTTGTAGTCCAAGCTCCTTTGCCTTTTGGAATATCATATTCCAATTTCTCTTGTCATTTAATGTAGAAGCTGAAAGATTCTCCATGATCCTGACTGTAGTTCCATGACATTTGAATTGTTTCTTTCTAGTTGCTTGTATTTCTTGGAGTTTTCAATTTGGGATCTCTTTCAGGAGATTTTCAGTGGATTTTTTTAATGACAATTTTACTCTTTGGTTCTAGGACCTCTGGACAATTTTCCTCAAGGATTTCATGGAAGATACTGTCCAGGCTCTTTTTTTCATCATAGCTTTCAGGTAGACCAATAATTCTTAGATTGTCTCTCCTGGATCTATTTTCCAGGTCAGTTGTTTTTCCAATCAGATATTTCATGTTTTCTTCTATTTTTTTTTCATTCATTCTAGATTTTGTTTGACTGATTCTTCATGTCTCATAGAGTCATTAGCTTCTACTTGCCCAATTTTAATTTTTAATGTATTGTTTTCTTCCTTTAACTTCTCTATCTCCTTTTCCATTTGGTTAATTTTACTTTTCAATGAGGCCTTTTCTGCATTTACATTCTATTCTCCTTAACCATTTCACTGATTTTACTTTTTAAAGACTTGTTTCCCTCAGTGAATTTTTTTTCCATTTTTTTCTTTCACCTCCCTAACTTGATTTTTAAAGTCCTCCTTGAGTTCTTCTAGGAATGCTTTTTGGTCTGGAGACCAGTTTATTTTCCTGTTTGAAGTTTCAAATGTGGGTATGGTATCCATGCTGTCCTCTTCTGAATTGGTATTTTGATCTTCCCTGTCTCCATAATATGAATCAATGGTCTTTGGCTTTTTAGTGTGTTTTTTCATGGTGTTTTTTTTTTCCTCCTGACTTCTAAAGTGGATCTCTGTTTCCAGGGATCAGGGGACTCTGTCTCAAGTTTCTCGTGTTGGAATCTGTGGGACTGCTCACTGGTTTTATGTGCTATGGCCTCTGGTTTCATGAGGTGTGGGGGAGGGGTGGTCTGGCCGCTAGGAGTATCCTCTTCCCCAGGACTGTTCTACAGCATGGGTGGTCTCAGCTGTTGTCTGTGTGGCTATCTGTCACTTCCCTTGGCTGTGCAAAGCTATGTCTGGGGTCCTGGCATTGGCATCTGTTAGCTCCACCTCTGTGGGCTCAGGTACTCTCATTCTGCTGAGTTGAGGGCTGCTGGGACACTTCTTTTTCTGCACTAGTCTCCTTTTGCTACCTCAGGAAGGTCACTCTCCCCAACTTCTCTTGCTACTAAAGCTCCCCTTCTGGCTCCTCTGTTTCTCTTGAGGTAGTATTCTCTGGGTTTATTCAGGTTAGAGATGAGAGCCATTTTGCCTGGCCATCATTGCTCCAGGAAGTTCAAGAAGCTGAACCTTTAGACTTCAGACCTTTAGACTGTGGGTTGGAGGCCTCTGGGCAAGCTGCTTCTGCAGCCGCAGGCCCTGTGCTCTGAGAGACTCCTGTCCTGGGTTGAGAGGCCAGGGGCTTGATCACAGCCATAGCTTTACTTCTACCCTGGGCCTGTTCCTCCTCCAGTGTTTCACTTTCCCAGTGCTCTCCCAGACTGGCATGCTAGCTGGATTCCTCTGCTGTTCCTGGTTGGTTTGGCCTGGTACCCTTGCATGTGCCAGCACTCCTACCCCTCTTAGTCTACTTTTGGCTTCTTACTCTCTCAAATCTGCTCAGATTCACTTTTTTATATATATCTGTGAGAATTTATGAAAGAGCTCCAGTAGTTCCTTCTGTTCCCAGTGCCATCTTGGCTCCACCCCCCCCTCAAAGATGGTATTCTTAAGAAAAATAGGGAAGTTTGGAGGATGCCTGTATAAGAGTGAAAAATAATTAATTCCATTTTAATATATTTGAACATCCAGGAAGTTATTCTCCCATAACTACTAATATTTAAATATTGGGCTTTGAGTGTAGGGCTTGATTTCATCTCCAATAGAGATAAGTAAACCCATACAAGGTGATAAGATCACTAAGATCTCATTTCAGTGTAGAAAGGAAAAAGAGTGCCTAGGTAGAGCTCTGAGGGCTCTTAATGGTTAATGGAATGAGACATGGCTAGCGATATAAGGAAAAAGCAGACAGATAGGCAAGAGCATCACTAGGTAAGATTTCTGCCAGAGAGGAGAAATTATCCAAGAGGGAGTTGTAAATAGAATCAAATCCCATAGGAAAGTCATCAGACTTAGCAGTTGATAGAGCACAGGTAACTTTGGACAGGACAATTTCAAACAATCGATAACACTGGAAACTACCCTAGAACAGGCTGAGAATTGACTTTGAGGAGAGGAAGTGGAGACAGTCTCATACTATTAGGATTATGCAATGCATTCAACAAACTATACTACTATATCCTCCCAAATATTTTCTTTTTTCCTGTTTCTGTGCTTTGCTCTACTGCTCCTTATGTTTAGAATATTCTAGAACCTTCACATTCTGAATTCTACTTAAGGGGTAAAGCCTCAATCATAAATTTATGGTTAGGAAAGGCCATAAAGTTAATTTATTTTAACCTCTTCATTTTATAAGTGTGGAAACAGAAACCTGGAAAGGGGAAATAACTTACCCAAGATCACAGAAATAAGCCCAACTAAGACTTCAACCCCAATTTTCTGATTCTTAGTCTAATGCTTTAGTTATTACATTCAGGAGTATGTTGGAGCCAGATTGAGCTGATTATTAAATTTTCAATATGAGAATTTACACTTTGAAAATCAGCAAAGGCTACAAATCAGGGCTTAATTTATTGTTTTGTTAACTGCATATAAGAAATTGATGGGAAGATAAGAGAGGGCTCAGTGGAGGGGAGATAGGTTAAGTAATAGGAGGGCAAGGTAGCAGGTGGAAGTAAAGTAGAGGAATCAGGAGGGATAGGAAGAGATGTGGACTAACATAAAAATAAAGATTAGGAGAAGAATCTGTTAGAGAAAGTATATTTTTATATATGCATATATGTATGAGTATGTATACAGGGGTGGGTATATCAATTTACATCTGTATATCTAAATATCAATATATTCTTTATATCTACATAAATATATACACACTTAATTGTAGCATGGGGTGGGAGGAAGAAAGAAGGAAAAGAACAAAGTAAAAAGTGTACAGAAGAAAACAAAAGAAAACCTACAAGAAATCAAAGAAAAGAAGGACAGCTCTCAACACAATGTGTAGTATTTAATATATAGGCTTTCTTGAAATGGAAATTTATTTTTATATATTTTTAATTCTCTGTTACATACTGCTGTGTACAGGACATTTTTTTCCCTTTTCTTACTTTATATTTAAGCTTTAATATTTAAGTTTGTAATGTTTCTTTTACTTTTCTTAGGTATTTAAGTTTTACTATTTAAGTGTAAAATATTAAAAAGATAAAAAAAATTGATGGAGAAAATTTTAATAATGAAGATTAAACTTTTTAAAAGGTATCTTGTACATACATTTTCCCCTGAGAGCCAATTGTTAAACATTTACACGAACACCCTTGAATCATCGATCTAGTCTATGAAATTTTCCCTTATTTTTGCAATAGACAACAACTAAACTACCCCTGGATCTTGAAGAGAAACTCATATTGCATCTCTCTAATGCACTAGCCAGGTATTATCTTGAATTGTAGTCATTTGTGAACATTTAGTTGATTGCAACCTCTATGACCACATGGGCAATGTCTTATTTGAATGTAAATTGAGCTTCAAAACCCATGAAGGTCGATTGGTTAGTACTCCACCGCTGAGTGATGAGTGGAATTGGTGAGTGAGTGAGCGAGCGACAGAGAGAGTGAGAGAGAGAGAGAGAGAGAGAGAGAGAGAGAGAGAGAGAGAGAGAGAGAGATGGAGAGATCCTGGTCTTCAAGTTTCCAAAGAAGAGACACCTGATTTGACAGTCTCTTTAAGTCCCTAGAATAAAAAAAAAGACCGCAGGAATAAACCAACATATAGAAAAGTTGGAACATCAGTAACGTCCCTATTCTAATTTACTACAGCTGAAACTTAAGAGAATTTCCCCTTGGGTGAGATCAGAGACCTTCTCTTTTGGATAAGCTGAATAATTTTACTCTCAGGGAGAGGTTATTCATTCTCTATATTGTCTGGTATATATTATCTTACATAAATTTTCTCTGATTTCTATTTTGCTGTTGTCAAGATGGATTTATTTGTTCTTTCCTAAGTGTAATCATTGTGAAATTGGCATTTAATGGGAAGGGAGTCAAGCCTTAGATATATAGCTTGGTGTTTTCCTTCTCCATCAAGCAATAGAAATCAAGAGTTTAGCTTGAACCAAAAAAAATTTCCCCTAAACCAATAATATTGAATAGAGAAGATCTAATTCTAGCCTGGTATTTCCCTCTCTGAGGAGAGCACAGTGTCAGCATCTGGCCCCAACTTCCTACTCCTCTTGGCATGAGTCTATCTCCCTTAGAGAAGGATTTAGAGAAGAAACTCTAGAGATATCCATTCTTGCCTTCTAATGAGCCCCATCTAGACATATAGACACACATATCCAACATAGACAAAAAGAAACAACAGACACAGCTCACTCACATACTTTTTATCTTTACCAGTGCAGTAATAGTGAAAAGAGGGCTGGATTTGGAGTCAGAGAATTGGGATTCAAATCTCAGCTACCTCAAAAATCCTGGTTAAGCCATTTAATCTCTCTGAGTTGTAGTTTCTTCATCCACAAAACAGTGTGTGTGTCTGTGAAACAACCCCAGAAGACTACACGGAAAATGTGGAAGGAAATAATTAATGAAGATGATGATGATGATGGTGATGATGATGATGACAGGCCTTAATATCACATGGTATATTCACTTCAAAGCCATGACCAGAAATTTCAGAATTATACAGGATGCCAGGTTAGGAGTCTAGACCTTGTCCTTTCCAAAGTTTAACCAATTAAAGGTTTTTGAATAAAGGAGGGAAACTATTCCATTCCATTAAAAAAATAAAAACATAACATTTCCTAAAGACCTATAAACAAAGCACAATACTATGTATTTAAGTGAAAGAGGAAAAAACTAAATAATCCTGGCACTCAGCTACCTAGCGTTCTTACATTCTATTGGTAGTTTATAGTACACACACACACACACACACACACACACATGCACACAATGCATGCATGCACATGCCCACAATGCACATGTGTATATATATATGTATGTATGCTCACGTGTATATATATATACATACACGCATGTATATATATGTATGTGTATATGTATGTATGCACATGTGTATATATACATGCATGTATATATAAATACATGCATATATATGCATGTGTATATATACTCACATGTACATATATATATATTTCATTCAAAGTAAATTGAAGTTTTGGAGAACATTAAAAACTGAAGAAATATGAAGTCTTTGTGGATTGGACTGAACAGAGACTTGTGGCAAGGAAATAAATTAGATGTGGGACATTAAGGCAAAGGGAAGTGTTAAGGATCTCTGAGATTATAAACCAAAAAACTAGGGATGGTGAAAGATAACAGGCAAATTTTCAGGATTAATTAAATATGAATCCTTAAACTAAAAATATATAGTGCTTATGAGTAGGTTTTTTCCATGTAATTCAAATGTGTTCGCATGAATCTGTCTAGATGTGGCTCACAGGGAGACATGAATAAATAACATTAGACTCCTTTTCACACATTCTTTTCCAAGGGAGACTTTGTTTACTGCTAGACAGGGGAACAACTGATTGCAGCCACATTCTCTCCTCAAAAAGGGGATACTTAGCTATAATTTTATCTATGCACACAAATATTTCTAGTCTGGAAGAAATAATTTTTAGTTTCAAGCAGCACTTCTTATTGCTATCCCCTAATGGGAAAGTAATGTTTTGAGCTATAGATAGATAGATAGAAAGATAGATAGATAGATAGATAGATAGATAGATAGATAGATAGATAGATAGATATTCTAAGACTTGACTCACTTCCCACCAAATGACAGTTACACAAGGATCATCACACATAAATCCATTTATCCAAACTGCTCACAAACTGAAACCAAATAAGTTAATTTATACATATGAAAATATGACAGACAATATAAAAACGATGAATTTTTTGAAAGGGAATAAGATAAAGAGAGACAGAGAGACAATGAGACAGAGACATTGAGAGATACCCACCTCTCACCCATGAAGAAATTTCTCAGTCTCTAGTATAATGTGCTAGAGATAGTGACCATGATCATGACACTGGATCCTGTTTCCTTCAACGTAAAGTCATTTTCTTCTTTTAAGAACTTCTCCCTGAAAAAAGTTGAGAACCATATGTCTGCTTCCTGGCAGAGGAACAAGGGTTTATTTGTCCTCCCGCAAGCTCTTACCATACTTTTTCTCCAAAAGAATGTTTATACAGTAACAGTAATATTGCAAGAACAACTTTGAGTGAAAAAGTCATTTTGATGCTTATAAATGCCCAATTTAACTACAAAAGACATATAAAGGAAGAAGCTGTCTGCATCCAGAGAAAGAACTGATGAACGAAAGTATATATAGAATAATTTTACACACACACACATATTTGTGTCTAATGGTATTCATCTCTAGGGGAAGGAGGAGGGAAGAAAAAAGGGAAAAAAGAATGCACAGAGCACTGAGTAATCAGTTGTCACAAACAAAGAAATGAGGAAAGGCTTATGAAAATGGGCTTTAGACCCTGGTTACAAATAACATCTAAGAAATTAAGGCTAATTAACTATCCTAATTCATAGGAGAAAACAGATAATTGACAATTAATTTCTGAATCATCTGTGTAGAAGGTCATCAACTAGTTAGAGCAGAGGTTCCCAAACTTATTTGGTCTACCACCCCTCTTCCAAAAAATTTATCCAGAGGCACCCCCCCCCCGAAATCTACTTTCTTTAACCCTTTGACAGTTTTTTTTAATTTGCATTATTTCAAAAAATAAATATAACTTTCTTTTTAGAAAATGATGCATCCTAAATTTAACAATTTATTTTAAATTTGTGGAGATTTTTCCTGCTTTGAAATTTTGAGGACACAATATTGCATCATGTAACCATAGACTATCATATTGCAAACATGTCATTACATACACATATTCCTGCCAATGCATAGTGGACTTCTTGACAATGTGTGACAAGCTCACCTGCCAACACTTACTTGTTAAGACCTGTTGACAGATTCGACCACTGATTGGTTCTAACTTGAATTTAGTGTGTTTATTTGAAAAATAATGTAGTAACTACTACTGTAGTTAACAGTAACACTGTAACACTATTTCACAATGGATGAAACATGTGTGAACAGTTTTTCAAAATTCTCTTCTCTAGTTTCCTTATGCTTCCATCACCCCCTTATTTTTATTTAATGCCCCTTAGTTGCCCCTGAGGCTACTATGACCACCCCCCCCCCCCGATCATTCTAGCACCCCCCAGGGGAACCTGTGAGTTAGAGCAAAGGTCAAATCTGAGACGATAAGAAAAAAGCAGTATTAATTTTCAAAAGCTCCACGCACCCTATCCAAAGGGGGGGGGAGGGGAGAGGAAAAAGAGAGAGAGACAGAGACAGAGAGAGACAGAGAGAGAGAGAGAACTACTAAATTTTTCCACAGAGGTTTAGCCTATGTGAAGCAGTCGCCATACTGAGAAGGGCAAAAGGATGCAGAATCCACTTTAGACGTAAAATACAGGGATATCCTCTCCAAGTAGTGGTATTCCAGCTAGGGTAAGTACCAGTTAAGAGTACAGACTCATTTACTAAGCATCATGAAACAGTATGATAAAAGGCTTTGATCAATATTTTTTTTAAATTTATTTATTTTTAGTTTTCAACATTCATTTCCACAAGATTTGAGTTACCAATTTTCTCCCCATTTCTCCCCTCCTCCCACTCCAAGATATCATGTATTCTGATTGCCCCTTTCCCCAATCTGCCCTCCCTTCTATCACCCCACTCCACCCTCCATTCCCTTCCCCCTTACTTTCTTGTAGGGCAAGATAGATTTCTATACCCCACTGCCTGTATATCTTATTTCCAACTTGCATGTTGTAATGGTAATCAGGGCTGGGCTTTTAGCTGTTCTTCTCTTAAGGGCCTTTAATGATTCTGGCCTTTGTTTGAATAGGGCAGGTAATGTGGGATGTTGTCTTGGAATATTTCTCAGCACTAAGACAATTGGGAGTCAGTGACTAGAAAGCCTGTATTTGGTGGTAGTAGGGATTAACTAATTTTCCCACACCCTAAAATGGGACTTTTAACTATTATTTGCTTAAGTGCTTCCCAGCACTGAGGTAATCAAATGCCCCAGGGCTCTGAAACAGGTATATAAGATCTGACGTTGGCATTTGACTTTTGGGGGTACAGTCACTAAAAGGGTATGAGTGACAAGACTCTGGGCAAGCCATTCAACCTGGCACCCCTACTTTGTAACCCAGACAGATAAATATTGGTGCTTCTCTGGTAACTAGGAATTGTGATTTGAATTAGACAAGGCCTGTCTGTTGATGTTTGTAATTTCTGTTTGTATTTGCCCCGAAGTTCAGGGGACTGATCTTTTCCTCCTGAACTAAGTGAATGATATATGTATGTTTGATTTAACTGAGATTGTTAACCCCTTGAAGTTGCTTTCCTTAGAAAAGTAGATCAAAGAACCTGTGCTGGCAACTCTTGTTGCTGGTCTTGTTGGGTCTTACATCTCAGCAGCAGCTGCTAGCCAAATTGCTGTTACACATGTAAAAACAATTTTTAACATTTGTTTTTAGAATTTAGAGTTCCAAATTCTCTCCATTTTCCTTCCCTAAATCCCCTCCTTGAGAAGGCATGCAATTTAATATGGGTTATACATGTATCATTATGCAAAACACTTCCATAATAGTAATTTTGTGAAAGACTAAACATATTTCCCTCCATCCTGTCCTGTCCTCCATTTATTCAATTTTCTCCTTTAACCCTGTCCTTTTTCAAAAGTGTTTGCTTCTGACTACCCCCTCCCTCAATCTGTCCTACCTACTATCATTCCCCCTCTTTTATCCCCTTCTCCCCTACTTTCCAGTAGGGTAAGATACCCAAATGAGTGTGTATGTCATTCCTGCCTTAAGCCAAATACAATGAGAGTAAAGTTTACTCATTCCCTTTTACCTCCCCCCTATTCCATTCCATTAAAACAGGTTTTTCTTGCCTCTTTTATGTGAGATAATTTACCCCATTCTATCTCTCCTTTTCTTCTTCTCCCAATATATTACCCTCTTATCCCTTAATTTTATTTTTTAGATATCATCACTTCATGTGCCCTCTATCTACATATATATATATATATATATATATATACATATATATATATATATATATATAGTAGTTGAAAGGAATATATATATTCCTTTCAACTACCCTAATACTGAGAAAGGCCTCATGAGTTACAAATATCATCTTTCCAAGTAGGAATATAAACAGTTTGACTTTAATAAGTCCCTTATGCTTCCTCTTTTCTGTTTACCTTTTCAGGCTTCTTTTCATTCTTATATTTCAAAGTCAAATTTTCTATTCAGCTCTGGTCTTTTCATCAAGAGTGCTTGAAAGTCCTCTATTTCATTGAAAATCCATATTTCGCCCTGAAGTATTCTACTCAGTTTTGCTAGTTAGGTGATATATGGTTTTAGTCCTAGCCCCTTTGACCTCCAGAGTATGATATTCCAAACCCTTCTATCCCTTAATGTAGAAGTTGCTAGATATTGTGTTATCCTGATTGTTTCCATAATACTCAAATTGTTTCTTTCTGGCTGCTTGCAATATTTGCTCTTTGACTTGGGAACTCTGGAATTTGACTACAATATTCCTAGAAGTTTTCTTTTTGGGATCTTTTTCAAGAATCAGTCAGTGTATTCTTTCCATTTCTATTTTACTCTCTGTTTCTAAAATATCAGGGCAATTTTCTTTGATAATTTCTTGAAAGATGATGTCTAGGCTCTTTTTTTGATCATGGCTTTCAGGTAGTCCAATAATTTTAAAATTATCTCTCCAGGAGATCAGTTGTTTTTCCTATGAAATATTTTACATTGTCTTCTATTTTTTTCATTCTTTTGGTTCTATTTTATAATTTCTAGATTTCTCATAAAGTCATTCGCTTACACTTGCTCCATTCTAATTTTTAAAGAATGATTTTCTTCAGTGAGCTTTTGGACCTCCTTTTCCATTTGGCCAATTCTGTTTTTTTTTAAAGCAGTCTTCTCCTCATTGGATTTTTGGACTTCATTTGCCTTATTTTTAAAGTGTCATTTTCTTCTGCATTTTTGAGGTGTCCTTTAGCAAGCTGTTGACTCATTTTTAATGATTTTCTTGCATCCCTCTTGTTTCTTTTCCCAATTTTTCCTCTACTTACCTTACTTAATTTTCAAAATCCTTTTTGAGTTCTTCCATGGCCTGCAACCAATTCATATTTTTCTCAGAGGCTTTTGATGTAGGGTCTTTGACTTCTGGCTGTATGTTTTGATCTTCTTTGTCACCAAAGTAAGATTCTACAGTCTGAGTTTTTTTTTACAGTGCCTGCTCATTTTCCCAGCCAATCACTTGACTTTTGAGCTCTTTGTCAAGGTATGGCTGTGCTTCTAGAGTGGAGACTGCTCTGTCCCAAGTTTCAGGGGTTTTGTGGTGCTGTTTTCTGACCTACTTGTAGGCACCTGTAAATTTTCAGTTTTTCCTGAGGTGGTATAATCCAAGGAGAGGTATTTACTCCTCTACTGGCCTGTGCTATGGTCTATGAGTGGTCTCAAACACTCTTTTCTGTCTATGAACTGCTAGGATGACTCCCTCTACACAGTCACCACCACAAGCTCTGCCACACCACTGCTCCTCCTCACCCAAGGACTTCTAACCAGGCCTATGACCCAGATCCAAGTAGGGTAAAGTAAGACAATCCTGCCTCAGCACCAGCAAAGAGATCCCTGCACTCCCATTCTGACCACCCACTTGATCACCCCCCTCCCTCTGTAGGCCTGGAGTTTCAGAAGCAGGTGCTGCTGCTATAGCCACCTTCCCCACCCTGGGGCTGGGGTCAGACCATGCCCTTCTTTCACCCAGGTCCAACAGAGTTTTCCCACTGGCCTGCTAAGTTGTCTTTGCAATTTGTGGGTTGAGAACTCTGGAAACCACCACAGCTCAGTGATTCAGTGTCCTGAGGCCTTCTGTACTAGTCTGCTCCAGCCTGGTCTCTGCTGGTAAGAGCTCCACTCCCAGCACAGTGTAATAAGCTCTTCCCAATGATCATCCAAGTAGTCTTGGGCTGAAGACTTGTTTCACTCTCTCATTTTTGGGGTTCTGTATCTCTAGAATTTGTTTAGAGTTATTTTTACAGGTGTTTGGGGGGATTTGGGGGAGAACTCAAGCAAGTCCCTGCTTTTACTCTGCCATCTCTTGATCAATATTATCTTAAAATATAGTGACAAACAGGAGAGGGTAAAATAAGACCACAAAAACCTTGGTGTGAAACCAATGTTAAAAAAGTAATTACAGGGATATTTATCAGTGAAATTGGAAGGAAGACAAATTCATGGTGAATGGTGCAATTTTTCAGCATTTCTATGATGATCTATGGAGTAGCCGCTTTTAAAATCTTAGATCTGATTCTCGTGTTGTATGACGAAGTGCAACTAGTACTTAAGGATATGAAGCCAAAAAAACAAGTGTTGACCAGATGAAATACTTGCAGGAAAAATAATGAATGCTGATGACGTCACAATTAAAGAATTAACTTTCAAGATCTTAAAGAGAAGATACATGTTTGAGGGATGGTGGTTATCTCAGGTGGTATTAACCTCAAAAATGGCTTTTATTCAATAAAACAAAATGTAGCCTTAATTTATCTACTCCAACAAGGAGTCTTCTATGCATATTCAAGTTTCCTTGGTAAATTCAAGCACAAAGATAACTCTAACCAATGATATATTGATTACCCATATTCTCTGAAGCATAATAAAGGAAATATATATTCATCATAGTCATGGAAGATGTCTTATGAAGAGTTCAAAAGGAAGGATTTCCTAAAAATGGTGAAGTCTTACAATACTCGTATTGTGTTGATTTTACAAAGCAACGTGAATTAGTTTTGCATACAATCATTCAAAAGAAATTAGACTAAAAATAAACACAGGAAAAGAACACTTCGCCCAAAAAAAGATAAGAAATACATGATATGACACTAATTCACTGTTGACAGAATTGTGAACTGATCCAGCCACTTTGGAGAGCAATTTGGAATTATGCCCATTTCATTAAATCACCTATACACTTTGACCTAGCAATGCCACACTAGGCTTATTCCCAAAGATCATTAGGGAAAAAGAGAAAGAACATATATTCTAAAATATTTATATCAGCTTTCTTCATAGTGACAAAGAATTAGAAATTGTGGGGATGCCTTTCAATTGGGGAATGACTGAATAAGTTGTAGTCTATGATTGTAATGGAATACTACTATGTTGTGAGAAAGGATGAGTTCGATGGTCTTAGAAAACTGTGAATAGACTTGCATAAAATAATAGAATGAAATAAGCAGAACCTAGGGAACATTGATACAATAACAGTAATATTGTAAGAACAACTTTGAGAGAATAAAGTCATTTTGACTATTCTAAATGCCAAAATTAATTAGAAGGGTTGTATAAAGGAAGAAGATATCTGTATCTAGAGAAAGAACTGATACATAGAAGTATGTATAGAATTATTTTACACACACGCCCCAAAAATATATATGTATGTGTGTGTACATATGTGTGTGTGTATATATGTACATATGTATATATACATATATATACATATATACACATATACATATATATACGTATATATGTATATGTATATATATACATATGTATATATGTACATATGTATATATGTATATGTACATATATGTATATGTGTATATATGTATACATATGTATACATATATACATATGTATATATGTATATATGTACATATATACATATATATGTATATGTATATATATGTGTATATATATATGTTTTTGTGTCTAATGATAGACATCTCTAGGGCAAGGGGAAAGGGAAAAAAAGAAATTTATATGATTTTATTATATATTTAAAAAGAATAGCAAGTTGTATATAATATACTTGCAGTTTAATGTGCAATTATCTTTTTTATTATACTATGTTATAGAAATGCTTCTTTTATTCCATACATTAAAATAAAATATTTTTTCAAGTGCATGGCGATTTACTATGGCATTCAATTGAATATAAAGTACATTTAGTTAATCAATATACGCATGTTGATTTTTGCCCCTATACGTACATATACACACACACACATACATACATACATACATACATACATACATATGTATATCCATTGAAGTAAAAATCTTCCCAAGCTCCTTGCTGAGAGAAATGAGAAAGAAAGAGAACATGTATAAAATAAAAAGGAAGAAAAAGAGGGAGAGAAATAGATAAAGCAGCAGAGATAAATATTTCTTTTCAAGTGACATCCTTAAGAAACTGACTGAGACACACATATTCAATGGATAGTACTGGCATGCAACTAACCTTTCCACTTGTTCAATTGGTGAATTTATTACTAGTTAATACAGAATAAATTATTTCATTTTAGAAATTTCCCATCTCCAAGAGCACATCTTAATTGATCTTCCTGTGACCTTTTGTGTCTCTATGCCTCAGCTTCTCCTTTCCTAAAAAGAAAATAAGAGTAACTTGATATCTACATATGTGTATATATGTCTAAGTGGATGGGTAGATGGATGAATGTGCATACCCATGTATGTAGAGATATATACATGCAAGCATATACATGCTATATAGATACATGCATATATTACTATATCTATATGTGTGTTTTATACATGTACATAATATAGTACATATGTATATATACATTTGTCATACTTGCATATATATTTAAACATAATATATATTTATATATTATATACTTACAATACATTACAAATATGTATGTGTATATATGTTTGCTTATATAGTGGTTGCAACATAAAATTTGTGGATATAAGGTGGCATAAAAATCTGATTGTGTACGAGAATATAGTAGCCACAGATAGAAAGCTTAAAGATTACATTGGTTAAATAAAATGTTCCAGTACCACTTACTCTTTGATAAATCCTCTGTGGGGGATTTATAGTAGAAAGTAAACAAGAATTATACAAAATGACAATATGTGATTGGGAGATATACATATCTATATCTATATGCATGTATTTATCTATATACATATATATGTAGTCTATGTGTAATGATATTCCCACATGGATGAGAACAGAGATTCTGTGACATATTTTGCTCTAAGAAAATGTTAGTTTTATGACAGAAACATCAAGAACTCTCTTTGACCTAGCAATACCACACTAGGCTTATTTCAAAGATCATTAGGGAAAAAGAGAAAGAACCTACATATTCTAAAATATTTGTATCAGCTCTCTTCATAGTGCCAAAGAATTAGAAATTGTGGGCATGCCTCTCAATTGGTGAATGGCCGAATAAGTTTTGGTCTATGATCGCTTAGGCCCAGAAGCATTCCTTCCAATTTCTCAAATTCTATAATTCAGTACCATTGTAAAGGGAAGAGGGTTGCTGTTCAGGGAAAACACTGATCAATTCAGCAAATCCTCTGCTTTACTTGTTGAAATTACAGGGCATGACCTTTGTTAGAAGGGCACTCCCCGTTGAGGTAGAAAATGATCCTGAGTACGAGGGAGAGACAACAAGGGCAAAATAGAGAGGGAGGGATAGAGGTTGAGAGGTGGGTAAAGTCAGCAGCAGAGAGAAACATTTAATTTCCTTTCAAATATTATCCTTAAGGAATCTCTTGAGACAAATATATTCATTATCCATTGGCATTCAAGCAACTTTTCAACTAGTTCAATTGATGAATTCACAACTAGTTAATGCAGAATAAATTATTGTATTTTAAAAAATCACTGTCTCCAAGTGCCTGTCAACATATTTTCCACGTGCATGTCAATTTATTTTTCCACATCTCAGCTTCTCTCTTCATAAAAGAAAAATAAAAACAACCTTGTATCTAACTCACAATCATATTGTGAGAATTAATGAGTCAGTAATGTTGAGTTTTTTGAGATCCTTGGTTGAAAGACACTACAATTTCCACAATCAAAAATAGTCTTTGATTTCCTTGAGACATAAATTCATCATAGCCAAATCTTTTAGTATTCTTGTTTTAAAGGGCCTCATTCAGTTTAAGAATGTAGCTTGGCATACGAGATTTCCCCAAGAATTTTCAAAGCATGGGAGGGAACACAGACAGACAGGAAAAAATTCCCAGTACAATAGATTGCATATGGCAGCTCTACCATACCAGTGAAACATGCTCTCCTCAAAGTATGTCTTGTCCTTTAAACAAAGCTCTCCAAGAGAAAGGTAATGGACCAGACAAACACACACATACATACATACAACATACAAACATATACAAAGCCGAGTCAAGATAAGGTGCTTCCTACATGCATTTCTTTCTTGCCCATAAGTAGTTTTAGAAGGGGAAAGTGTCTAAGTAATCTCCAGTCATTATCCATATCTGCTGTGTTGCTATCCCTACAAGTTCAGCTAACCAATAGTCAGACAATTTCAGTGTTTCTATTGCGGGGTAGAAAGTAACTCACTTTTCCTTCCCCGATGGGGCAGTAAATTGGAATAGAATGACAGTGAAAATTATGATAAACTTGGAGTAAGGCTTCTCTTATGTTCATAATACATATGACCTCAGTTAAATAACAATCTTGCTAAGCCTCAGTTTCCCCATCCATAAAACAAAACAACAGTTTTCTCACCTACTTTAAAGGTGTTTTTTGAAAACAAAGTTCTTTGTATAAGTTCACATATGTGTATACATATGCATATATGCCAAAATACCTATTGTGTACATGTACACTCTTCAGTCCCTTGCACAGTACCCTGTAATAGCAATTTAGATTTGAAGGTCTTTCCCACCCATTAATAGCCCATGTGACCTGCTTATGTCACGGGAAGCCTAAGTCATATGTGGTAGGAGGAGCATGCTGAAAGGAAAATGAAGTTGTGTCATAGGAAATGCTGAGAGCACAGTTATGACAGAGCTGAGGGAAAGAGAGTCGACCTGTGATAGCTGTAATGTAAGTTTTGATTGTTCTGTGAGAAGGCCCCAGCAAAGGGTGGGGAGGTTTTAGGATGGTCAGGCTCCATGCTTTGATATGTATCAAATTCTTTGCTGCTGTGATGGACTGGGGAGATGGTTTGTGGGATATGATCTTCTGGTGTCTAAATAAATGATTTACTTATCCTACCTTCTATGTGATACAGAACCACAAAGGCATTTTGACAATTATTGTCTATATTGTTATCCTTGCCTTGCTGATACATACCCTTATCCTTGTCCCACCTTTTATGCATAGGTATAAACCATGCTTCTATTTTGTTCTTTCTCTTCTCTCTGCCCTTTTTGTCTCAATGATCTCATCGGCTGGGATGGGTTCAAATATTGTCTCTATAGATGACTCTTATATCTGCATATCCGTTCTACCATTTATTTACTGAACTCTGGTCCTCCATTATCAACTGCCTATTAGAAATCTCTAATTGGATGTCCCATATTAACCACAAAATTAACATGACTAGAACAGAATTTACTTCCTTCTCCTCCCCTAAATGCTTCCCCCTTTCCTGATTCTCCATTTCTGTCACCACCACTTTTCCAGTCACTCATATTCACAATCTTGAAGTCATCTTCAACCCTTTACTCTCCTTCACCACCCATATCCAATTACTTGTCAAGTCCTGTTGATTTTATGCCCACAACATATCTATATTAACACTCTACTCACAACTGAGATAACCATCACACTAGTTCAGGCCCTTGTCACCTCTTACCTGGACTGTCACAATTGCCTCTCCTAACACCTGCCTCAAATCTCTCCTCTCTCTAATGCAGTGTACAAATAATTTCCCAACTAATATCCTGAATCCACCATTCTGATCATCTCAGTCATCTGATGAAGATATTCTAGTTTAGTGGCTCCCTTTTCCCCCATGGCAGATTATTAACTCCTTTACAATCTGGCTCCCAGCAACATTTCTTAGCTTACATACATTTTTCACATTCAATATTATTTTTCAACAAAAGTGACCTGCCTGCTATTACCCCATACATGATGTCCTATCTTCCATATCCATGCCTTTGCTCAGGATGTCCCTCAAGCTTGGAACACATTCTATTCTCATCTCCAATTCAAAGAAGTCCTAGTTTCTTTCAAAACTCAACCCAGATACCACTTCCCTTCAAGAAGTCTATCCTTCTGATCTGCACCCCACCTCCAAATCTCGAAATTACTAACGCCCTTTCTAATGGAAATTGTGTGTATGTATCTTTGTGTATGTTTGTGTGTGTGTGTGTGTGTGTGTGTATACATATTGCCATGATAGAAATTCTGAGAGATAAAGTTCCAAACACAATCCATTTTTAGTAAGGTTAGTAATTACAAATAAATAAGGTCAGTGGCCTCTCTTAATGACGAAAAACCTTAAATGAAGGCCGACAGGTGTATTGTTAATGTATTGTTAATGGAATGGGAAGATCTTTCCCATCCATTAATAGGCCCATGTGACCTGCCTGAGTCACGTGAGTCTGAGTCATAGGGAAGCCTGAGTCACATCAGCCTGTGCTGGGAGGAGCTTGCAGAATGGGTGGAGCAGGAAGTTGGAGTGAGTCAGAGCTGGGAGAGACAAGGTGGAAGTTGCAGCTTGGACAGAGAGGAGGCAGTCAGAGAACAGCCTGGGTGAGAGAGGGACATTTTTGCCTAAGGGAGATTGGTTTGTGGGAAGGCCTGACAGAGGGAAGGCTTGGGGATGTCAGTTTCCCTTTCGTGATAATGTGTACAGATTTCTTTGTTGCTATGATGGATTTGGCTTTCTGGTGTTGGGATTTAGCTTTCTGGTATTTAAATAAATATTTTGGTTTCACCTTGAATGAAGAGAGTCTGTTATATTTTATAATTCAAAACTATGCCTACATAGTCATAGCGGCCATAGCTGCTGTAGGTATCGCACTGGCCCTACTACAGGGTCTTTTTATAATTACCAAGATGAAAGAGCAAAATCTCCAACAATTGGCTATTGATGACATAGAATTGAGATTATATCATGGAGTTTGCCTCCTGAAACCTCCTTAACCACACCCAAGGCACTTGATTTGAGTCACAAGACAAAGGTTCCCAGGCAAGGGGAGTTGCTATAATAGTTTAAATTGATGAGATTTGACCTTTGAGGTGAATCAGGTTTCTCTGGAAAGTGGATGATGAGTGAGGTTACAAAGATGGAGTTAATTACAAGACAAAAGCTTGACCTTTAGGAAAGTTTCTCTGGGATATGGGTGATGGATGAAGTTTACTATTGGAAGGAAAAGATAAAGGAAATGATTAAGTCTTAACAAAATAGAATTAAAATCAATTTTCAATTTTAAAGCCTTTTACAATCTAGTTCCCACCAACATTTCTTGGCTTATTACATTTTTCTCGTTCAACAATACTTTTCAGCAGAAGTGGACTGCCTGCTATTTCCCATGCAGGACATCCCATTTCCCATATCCGTGTCTTTGCTCAGGATGTCCCCCAAGCTTGGAATGTATTCTATCCTCACCGCAACTTCAAAGAATCCCTAATTTCCTTTAAAGCTCAACTCATATAACACTTACTATACAAAGCCTAGCCTTCTTATCCATACCTCCCTTCAAGTTCCCAAGCTCCTAATGCCCACTGGATGGGAAATATGCATACATATACATATATACATATAATGTGATTGATGTTACACAGTTTACAAATCATATATATATATATGTACATATATATATATATATAATATTTAGAAAGAGACAGACGCAAAGAGAGATGGGAAGGGTGGCACAGCTGGTAGAACAATGAATAGAGTTCTGGGCCTAGAATCAGGAAGATCTGAGTTCAAATCCAGCCTCAGTTACTTACTAGCTGTGTAACCCTGGGCAATTCATTTAACTTCTGCTTGCTTCAGTCTCTTCATCTATAAAATGGCAATACTAATAGTACCTACTTCTCAAGGTTGTTGTGAGGATTAAATGAGAAGATATTTGTGAAGTGCTTAGTAAAGTGCCTGCAACGTAATTGGTGATAAGCAAATCCTGGCTATTATTGTTAGTAGTAATAGTGTTAGTTATTTATAATATATGTATGTATGGGTGTATGTATGCATATAAACATATATTTGTGTTTGTATATGTGTGTATGCATTTAAGTATACATATATACCAATATGCATATATACATGTACATACTAATGTAATTTAATTTTCCATGTGAATATTATTTCTGTTGTCCCAAGAGAATTAATTTAAAGTCCTCAAAGATAGGGAAAATTTATTTTTTTGTTTGTATCCACAGCAATTAGCATGTGTGCATAGTACATGCTAAATATATGTCTATTGAATTCATCCCTGGAATATATCTCAAAACATTATTTAGAAATTTTATTCATAGTTGAATCTTATATATACTTTAAAGTACACCTCAAGGCCCACCTTCTCCATAAAGTCTTCCTAGATAACCTAGTGCTTGTTTATCTCCTCCTTTGAAATTCTATAGTATTTATGCTTAGTATCACAATTGTGACAATTAATTATATACTACTAATTGTTCACTAATTCATTTTTTATTAATCAAGGATTCGTTGTGTAATCTCTAAATCACAATATTAACTAGGTGCTAGGTAGCAAAGAAAGAAATCATAGCCTTTCATCTCATGAAACATATGGCCTCTCAGCTGAAATAAGTCATGAACAAATATCTGTAATTCAAATGTAAAAGTGCAATGGGAGAGGTACAAAGAAACAAATTAGGTCAAAGCAGGGAGAAATATTTCAGGTTGTATGATCCTCCAGAAGAAGAGAACATCATTTTTGCATGTGTGACTTTTGTGACCAAGAAGTAGACATACAGTGAAAGAGAGATTAAATTGTGCCATTCTTGACATTCTTGCCATAAATGAAACCAGAAGATAAAAGGAAGCTGTAACTAAATGGAAGAATGGTTGGCGATTAGAAGTTGGAGCTGAGTAGAAGAATGGCTCTCAATTAGAAATTGTAACTTAGTGGAAGGATGACTGATAATTAGAATTTGTACCTAAAGGGAAATATGGAGAACAATTTCTCCACAGAAGGGCATACAAAGGAGTGATAGAGTTAGTTTAAAAATATGGCCAATGGCGGCAAGAAACATCATTCCATAAAAAAATTGATTATTTCATATTGCAGTGTTCATGACAAGACCCTATAAAAAAGACATGTAGGCTTTTGCAAATGTTAATCAA
The DNA here is from genome assembly GCA_028646595.1 of Phalanger gymnotis. NCBI lineage: Eukaryota > Metazoa > Chordata > Mammalia > Diprotodontia > Phalangeridae > Phalanger > Phalanger gymnotis. The sequence continues at coordinate 166,092,290 of CM053627.1, forward strand.
CAGCAAAGCACAGCTTTACAGTCACACAATTGACAGACAGGTGTGGTAAATACAAGATTCCTATTATTATTTGTTATTGACAATAAAAAAAATTATTTGATTCACCAGAACAAAAGGCCACATTAGAGGTTCTCGTCAGACATGGTTTTCCCAATGAATATATTAAAATTATATATGATTACTTAATAGTGATAATAAATTAGGTATAGGAGCATGTTCCCTGCTACTGGCAGAGGCTGACTGATAGATTACTTGAGTTTAGGAGTTCCGAGCTACAATAAAACTAAATTCCATTGGATGTCCAGCACTAACACAGTGATCTCTCAGGAGCGAAGGACCTCCAGACACAAATTGGCCCAGAATGGGAAAATGTAGAAAGATGAAACATCCACACTCATCAGAATTGGGATCAGATCTATGAGTGACCCCTGTATTTTCAGTCTGAGTGAGATAGAGACCCAGTCTCTAAAACAAACAAAAATATACTAACAATATAGTTTACTATATTTATTATTATTATTAACTCTATTTATTACTCTTCAATATGCCATAACACAGGGAGACTATGCTCACTAATAGCATTCACTACTCTCATGGAAAATGACTAGCAAAGAGTTCAAAGGAAAGTTAAATTACGTAAAGGTGGTAAAGCTCTCTTCCTCTGCCCAACACTGGAACCCAAACTCCTATGCATTGGGTTTTTGGCTTTGATAAGTGAGCTTTCATCTTATCTTTTTTTCAGAACCAGAATACCAGCTGTAGTTCTCCTAAATACATTGTCTTCCTATTATAAAATAAGTTCCTCAAGGTCAGGAGCTTTCTTGCTTGTTTGTATTTATATCCTCCACATTTGCCCAGATTTATTTTGTTGTTATTATTGAGTCCTTTCTGCTTTATTTGACTCTTCATGACCCCATTTGAGGTTTTCTTGGCAAAGATACTGGAATGCTTAGCCATTTCCTTCTCTGGCCCATTTTATAGGAGGAACTGAGGGAAACAGGGTTAAGTAACTTGCCCAGGGTCACACAGCTAGTAAGTTTTTGAAGCTGGATCTGAACTTATGAAGATGAGTCTTCATGATTCCAAGCCAATGCTCTATCCACTGTGCCACCTAGCTGCTCATAACTGGATGTATATAGTAAGCTCAAATATTTTTTCATTCATTCTTTTTCTTTCATATTCTTATCACTTTATATAAAATTGTATTAATTTTATTAATCCATAGAATATTACAGATCTTCCAAAATGAGATCTATAATCACTACAATGATTCAGATTTAACTATCTACATGAGGGCAGAGAGGAGATAAATGAAGAATGCTTATTTTCCATACTAAGATATGTATCTGTGAGGATAATACAAGTTGGCTATCGATCACTATACATATATATATATGTATATATATATATATATATCAAGCAATATGATTAAGCTGTTGTCTGAAAACCAGAGTTTAATAGGAGGAGGAAAGTAGATTATGTTGTATTTTGGAAATTATGTAAGGCTCTTAATGATCCCAAGATTTTTTTTATGAAACAAAAGTGCATTTGGAGAACATTAATACTTTTCTCACGATTCTGTATGGCTGGAGTGATTTAATATCTCCAATTATGAAGAATTAAATTTGTAAGTCACCCAAAGGACAAGGTGCATATAAACTGTAACATATCAACAAAAGAGAACTGTTCAGTAGAAGCAAAGTATGAGATATTATCTGAAAATATGCCTAGAAAAGGAGGCAGGTTGGTTATAGCAGAAAACTGACATGAACTCCTTGTTACAAACACACTGTCAAGAGAATGGCCCCCAGTATGTTAGATAGCTCTCTCACACATCACACATCTCAAAGATTAGTAATAGGACATGAACAAGAGGTAAAAAGAGTAAAAAAAATATCAGATAGGTAACAATCTCTAACACTAGATCTTTATTAGTGAGTCCATTGAAGGTGCCAAAAAGAAATAAGCTAATTTTATCTTCTGAATTAGATTGAAAGCTCCTTGAGGGTCTAGTCCAGGGGTGGGGAAACAGCAGCCTTGAAACCACATGTAGCTTTCTAGTTCCCTGAGTGTGGCCTTTTGATTGAGCCTAAGTTTTACAGAACAAATCCTTTTATTAATAAGATTTGTTCTGTGAAGTTCAGATTCAGTCAAATGGCCATACTTGAGGATCTAGAAGGCCATACATGGTCTTGAGGCCCCGAATTCCATACCCCTGCTTTATTCTATGTATTATACTTCAATTTATCACATGGCACTGGGCACATAATAGAAATTACATAGATATTTGTTAATTGGTTAATTGTGATCAATTCAATGAGAATGACTGATGATGAAAATTTCATTTCAAATATACTGGTAAGAAATCACACAAATTTAATGAATATAGGAAGACCTTCTGCCTTATAAAAGACAGCACTCAACCTTATAAAATATATACAGCATAGAAGCCTTATGAAATAGAATCCTTATATGCAGAATGGTGTGTTGGCAATCAAAATGGGCTCTTAGCACTTTAGTTCAACCAAGTGCCCTTGACGAGTTTGGCCTTTATTTCCTTGATCAAATTAGGAGTCCTTGATGACCTCCTTGCCTCAAGGGAAAGCCTAGTTTACATGAGTTTGAGTAGCATGTGTGTGACATCACAGGCTTTTAGGCCACATGTCGCCTCTTGGTGATGATTTTAGGTCACGTGGGTGAGTTGCATGTGTGACTCACCCTTGACCCTGAAAAAGGTATAAAACCAGAATTTGTCTTTCTCTTTTTCCGGAGCTCTGACCCATATCAGTAGTGGCATGCATGACTCTGGGCCAGCCCATGTTATGAACTCCTGGGCTGAACTAAGACCTTGGTAACTATGAGTTGTGTTTGGTCCATCTGTTGATGCTTGTAATTTGTTTGTATTTGCTCTGAAGTTCAGGGCGCTGGTTTTTCCCCCTGAACTAAGTGAATGGCATTTGTATGCTGGATTAAAGAGAGATTGTCACCCCCTTAACACTGTTTTCCTTAGCAAAGCGGATCAAAAGAACCTGGGCTTTTGCAGCATTCTGTGAGCTGGTTGTCGTTAATTTTACACCCCCCACAGCAGCTGCTAGCAGGATTGTTGAAATAAATTGTCATGAGGATGTTTTCAGCCAGAGAACATATTCTACTAGAAACTAAAGCATTAAAACAAAGAGAAATCCTATAGACATATCCACGGCAAAACTCAGTATTTTTCCACCCCAAACCTTACCCTCTTCTAAATTTCCCCATTCTTAAATAATCTACCTTCACAATCTTTGGGTCATCCTCTAATCTGTATTTTTCTTCACTCCCTTCCCCTGCCCCATTCTTATGCCAAACCATGCCAGTTCTATTTCTACAATCTCTAATATCTATCAGCTTCGCTTTAGTTTAGGCCCTCCTAAACTCTCCCTGGTACCTTTAGGGCAAAATACAAACTCTTTTATTTGGCATTCAATACTATTCATAATCTTGCTCCAACCTGCTGACATAGGTTGATTTCACATTACTTTCCCTCTGATACTTTATGTGCCAACCAAACTAGCCTAATATCTGTACCCTTTGCACAGTGTACCATCTTCTGCTTCTACATATTTCTGGTGGTTATGCTTTCCATTTTTGCCTCTGCATCTTGGAATTATTAGTTTCCCCTCAAGGCTCGACTAATGTGACAGCACCTATAGAAGCCCTTTCCTGATCTTATCAATAATTGGTGCTTTACCCCCATATAATTTGTACTTATTTGAATACACACAAAGACAGACACATGTATATTGTATGTATGCATACATTTCCTCCTCACTTGAGTATGAGCTCCTCAAGAGTAATAACTACTAGGGGCAGAGCCAAGATGGAAGAATAAAAGTAGGAATTTGCTTGAGCTCTTCCCCAAACCCCTCCAAATATCTGTTAAAAAGTACTCTAAAAAAATTCTAGACCAGCTGAACCCACAAAATGACAGAGTGAAACAAATTTCCAGCCCAAGACAACCTAAAAGGTCTGTTGCACCATTCTGAGAGAAGAGCACAGTCCAGTGTGGGCCTCACTGGCACAGACATGGCCTGAGCAGGCCTCAGGGGACTGAATCACTGGCAGCTGTGGCAGTTTCTAGACTTCTCAACCCACAAACACCAAAAAAACTTAAAAGTTTCGTAGGAAAGTTCTATTGGACCTGGGCGAGATAGGAGCAAGGTCTGGCCCCAGCCCCAGGGTGGCAGCAGCAGCAGTGGCTGCTTCCAGAGCTCTCAGCCTACAGACAGTTGGGGCATCAAGCTGCTGATCAGATGGGATTGCAGGAATCTCTTTACTGATGTTGAGGCAGGACTCTCTTGCTTTGCCTGTGCTTCAATCTGGGTCATAATCCTGAGGGGTGGTCCTGGGGCAAGGAAGAGTGCTGGCATTGCAGAGTTTGCAGCAGCTGTGGAGAGGGAATCCTCCTCACAGTTCCAAAGAAGAAAAGAGTACTTCTGTTCAATCACAAACTAGAGCACAGACCAAGAGAGGAGTAAACAACTCTCCTTTGATCATACCACCTTGGAAGAACTAAAAATTTACAGGTCCCTAAAAATATCTCTGAAAACATCTGCACAAAACCCCTAAAGCTTGGGACAGTACACCATCCACACTGGAACCAAAGAGCTAAATAGTCAAGTAATTGGCTAGGAAAATGAGCAAACAGCAGGAAAATTAGACTATAAAATCTTATGTTGGTGACAAGGAAGATCAAAACACAAAACTAGAAGAAGACAATAAAGTCAAAGCCCCTACATCCAAAGTCTCCCAGAAAAATATGAATTAGTCACAGGCCATTAAAGAGCTCAAAAAGGATTTTGAAAATCAAGTAAAAGAAGTAGAGGAAAAATTGGGAAAAGAAATGAGAGTGATGCAAGAAAATCATGAAAAGTGAGTTAACAGCTTGCTAAAGGAGACACAAAAAATGTTTTTAAAACAAATATTAAAAATTGTTTTTACGTGCAACTGGGAAATAAGATATACAGGCAGTGGCATATAGAAATCAATCTTCCTCTACAGGAAAATCGAAGAGAAAGGGATAAGCAAAGGGCAGGGGGCGGGGGTGATAGAAGAGAGGTCAGATTAGGGGAAGGGGTAATCAAAATGCATGCCATCCTTAGGTGGAGAAATGGGAGAGACAGGAGAAGATTTGCAACTCAAAATCTTGCAGAAGTGAATGTTGAAAACTAAAAATAAATTAATTAATAAAAAGAAAAAAAATTGAGAGGCATAAAAAATTAAGGAGTAAGAACTATTTAATTTTTGTCTTTTATGCCCAGTGTCTAATACTATGCTTGAAATATAGCAGGACTTTATTAATTACATATGTACATATATAAATATATATACATAATTAATAAAAGCTTATTAAATGAAAACAAACATGAAATATCCACATCTGGTATAGGTATATGCTATAAAATTAGGAGTTCTAGGATTCTTACTAAGTCACACAATTTGAAGGGTGTAGATGAAATTATCCTAAGGTCCCCTCTGTCTCTAACATTCTCTAGTTCTTGACTACTTGTTTCCCCTCTCATCTCTTGCTTTCCTTAAAGTATCATAAAATCTCACATTTTATAGTTCCTTACTGCCAATAAAATAATTAAAAATAAATCAGAGAAAACCGAGATAATCTTTGACCTTGGTTATAAAAGGAAATTTTAAAGACCCATTTCCACTAGGTCATTTAAATTTGAAAGTGATTCATCGTGCTTCTTAACTTCTTGATTCTAAAGTGATTCCCTATGTAATATGTTAGGATGACATAGAAAGAAGTGAGGGTAAACAGATCCACCCTTTTACATGATGACCATAGGAGGTGGAACAGGCATCTTAGAGAGTCAAACACTGACAAGCGAAAGAAACAGACATGATGAAAGCTAATCTGCATGAAGGAGTTTCATGTCATGCTTGCAAAATTCTCTCCAATGTTCAATTACTGATTCCTGAAATCTTTTTATCCTGGAAGAAGTAAGAGAGTTACCATTAGGAGTTTGTAGGGACAGATCTTGGGGTTTGAGAAGCAAGGAATAAGAACCATTTTGTAGGGTTTTTTCTCTCTTTCCCCAATAAAATCAAAGGATTAAATTTTTCTTGGGAGAGGTAATATATTTAGTTAAATTCACCCAATACTCCAATGAATCTATGATTTCATCCATGTAGGCACTTCCTCAAATGATATACATTGCAACCCATCTATACTTTCCCATCCTGTTTTACATTTGTATGCTCCCTATAATAAATAAAAGATAGGGTTCGTCCAAGGCTCTGAGGCCTTCCTCCAATTCAAGCAACATTAACTAGATACCAGTGTAGTACATGGGCTACTTGTTTACTGTTTTTTTCTTCATATATGACATTTTTTCTAGTCAAAATTTTCTTTTATGACACTATTTACAGTACATCTGCATATTTCCTTTTTTATAATGCTTTAAACACTGCTCATGCCTACCTTATGGCTCTCCATTATTTTTTGTATGATACTCAACCTCCATTCTTTGGAGATTATATTACAACATGACTTGTGAGTATACAATATCACTGGAGGTAGTGGTCCTAAATTTCAAAAACAAAGGATGAATTTCTTTAAAAAGTTATTTATTTGTTAACAAGTATTTCATTTTATATTCTGAAATTTGTGCACCAAAACAATGAACATTCAATATACATAAAAAACACAAAAAGAGAATTGCATGTGAAACCATGAATTTCCATTTCATGATACTAATTTTTAAAGTATTTTCTAAATTCAACATTTTACTTTCAAAACTCTTTTGTTTGCTTGTACTTCCTTCTGAATTTCCTCTATCCTCTTCTCTGCATTTTTAAATGTGTCAATGGCCATCTTTTTATCAATATTCCCTATCAATATTCACCCCCTTTTTTCCACTCAAAAAACAGAGAGGAAAAAAAAAGCCCTTGTAACAATTAAGCATTGTCAAGCAAAACAAATTCCCACAATGGCCACATCAATGGTGTGTGTGTGTGTGTGTGTGTGTGTGTGTGTGTGTATAGAGAGAGACAGGGACAGAGAGACAGAGAGATATTACATAGATAGATACAGATATATTTCTGAACTTTGAGTCTATCACATCTTTGTAAGGATGTAAGCAACATGCTTCATCCTAGGTCCTCTGGAACATTATTGCATTGATCTGAATTCTTAAGTAAAATTTATTTTTCTTTGTGTTAGTGCTTATTCGTATGAATCATTCAACTTGCTAAGCCTGTAGTTTGTGGAATAAAGAACCTAGATTATCCTTGCTGGCTTAGACAGACTCTTGAACAGCTGAGGAGAAGATATTAAAAAGTTTAACTCACTACCCCTGCCCCAATTTGGAGCTGGTTGCTCCAAGTATACATATTTATGTATATGTATACACACATACACATACACACACACATATATAATATTAATAATTGAATAAGGAATATATACATACTTGTGTATATATGCCTTCTTTCTTTTTTTAGTTTTTAAATTTATTTTATTTTTACTTTATGAAATAAAACAAGCATTTCCATAGCATAGTATAATAAAAAAAAAAGATGATTGCACATGAAACCACAAATCTATTATGTGCAATTTGTTATTTCTTTTAAATATATAATGGTTATCCTGTAAATTTCTTGTTTTTTCTCTCCTCTTCCCCCCGCCACCCTAGAGATGGCTACCATTAGACAAAAATATGCATGTGTGCATGTATGTATAAATGTATGTAGGTATGTGTATATATACATATATGTATAATTATTCTATATATATTTCTACTTATCAGTTCTTTATCTGGATGCAGATAGTGTCTTCCTTCCTATATCTTTTGTAGTTAATTTGGGTCTTTATAATAATCAAAATTACTTATTTGCTCAAAGTTGTTTTAAAACAATATTACCATTACTGTATACAACAATTTCTTGGTTCTGTTAATTTCTCTCTTCATTATTTTTTTTTTTATTTTAAAAGCTCACATTATGTTTATTATTAACATCTTTAGTTTTCAGCATTAATCTTCGCATGCGTTTGAATTACAGATTTTTCTCCCCATTTCC
>CM053627.1:166100859-166127337 GCA_028646595.1 Phalanger gymnotis
TCCCGCTTCCCTCTGCCCCTTTGTGGGTTCTGTAGTTCTAGAATTGGTTCAGAGCCATTTTTCCATAGGTTTTTGGAGGGACTTGGAGGGGAGCTCACGCCGGTTACTGCTTTCCAGTCGCCATCTTGGCTCCGCCTCCTCTCTCTTCATTATTTCATGCAAGTCTATCCAATTGACAGGCATCCCCACAATTTCCAGTTATTTGCCACCACAAAGAGAGCTATTACAAATATTTTAGTATACATAGGTTCTTTTCCTTTTTCTTTAATCATTTTTGGAAATAGACCTAGGAATGGTATTGTAGGATCAAAGGCAGTTTAATAACTCTTTGAGCATAATTCCAGATTGCTCTCCAAATGATTTGATTAGTTCACAATTTCCACTATAAATGAATTAATTCAACATCCCCTCCAACGTTTGCCACTTTCCCTTTCAATCATTTAAGCCAATCTGATAGGTGTAAAGTGATATCTCAAGGTTGTTTTAATTTGCCTTTCTCTAATCAATAATGATTTAGAGCACTTTACATAACTATAAGTTGTTCTCATTTCTCCATCAGAAAACTGCTTGTTCATTTCTTTTGACCATTTATCAAATGGGGAATGACTTGTATTCTTATAGATTTGACAAAGTTCTTTTCTATATTTGAGATATGAGACCTTTATCTAAGAATCTGCGTATAATTTTTTTCCCAATTTTCTGCTTTCCTTCTGACCTTAGCTACATTTATTTATACAAAACCTTTTAATTTTAATGGAATTAAAATCATCCATTTTATACCTCATTCTATTGTTTATTCATAAATTGCTCACCTATCCATAAGTCTGATAAGTAATATGCTCCAGGTTCTTCAAATGTTCTTGTAATATCTCTCTTTATATCTAGGTCATATATCCATTTTCTGCTTAATGGTATAAGATGCTGTTCTATGCCCAAAATATGTCATACTGCTTTCCAGTTTTCCCAACAATTTTTATCAAATAATGAATTCTTATTGCAAAATCTTAAGTCTTTACACTTGTCAAATACAAGGTTTATGAAGAGGGTTCCTAAAGTCTGGACACATAGGAAAGAAATGAAATGAATGAAAATTTCAAACTTTTAATTAATTGGAATATTAACAAATAACATCTTCAATATGATTTCTATCATTTATGATACGAAGATTGATGAGCTTTGCAAAATTCATGTGAACTCAATGGAATAACTCCACATTGCCATCAATTTTAGCACACTCATTCTTTATGCGTTCAATCAAGTGTGTTGCACCTGTGATTTTCATTGAGTACACCTTCTCCTGTAGCATACCCCAGAAAAAGAAGTAAAGGTGGCTAAGGTCTGTTAATATTCCAAATATTTCAAAATATGCATTTTTGCCTATGTGTCTAGACTTTAGGGACACCCTGTAGAAAGTATATTTATTTGCTGCTGTAAATTGTATGTCTACTCTGTTCCATTGATCTACTTTTCTATTTCTTAGCCAGTATCAGATAAATTTGATAATTACTGCCTTATGATATAGTTTAAGATCTGGTATTGCTAAACATCGTTCCTTTATATTTTTTTCATTAATTCTTTTGATATTCTTTGCCTTTTGTTCTATTAGTTATTCCTTTTGTTTTTTCTTATTTCCTGATTTTCTTTCATATAAAATATCTATGAATAATTATAATTTTATTTTATATTAATTTTGTTTTACCTTACTATTCACTTAATTCTATATCATCTCATACTTCCCAGGATTTTTTTTGTAATTCCTTGTGGAACAATAGCGTTATATTTACACATCCTACTTTTTTCAGGTATTTTCCAACTGATAGGCACTGTCTTAGATTCCAGTTCTTTTCTTAAAAGTGGAATTTCCCTCAATCCTCCTGTTCAGTTCTTAGAATAGTTCATTATTCTTTTGAAGTGTCTGTCCATTATTCTGTACACGTGAATGAATTTATCTATTGTCTAGCCAAATGATGACTATATTCTGTACAAAAGCAATTTTTCTTTTACTCTTCTTCTGTTGATAAGTTAAAGTATTCTGAATGACCATGAATGTCATATAATAAATTCCACAAACTTCAAAGGCTTGAGTTACCACAATGTCAGCTCCAATCAGAAACATGGAGGACCTCACTTTCTCTAGGAAATTATTCTTTTGCTTGAACTTTGTGCTGGACCCTTTCCATGATAGTGGAAAACATATTTTGCAAGAAAATATCTTGTTGATTTGTGCTTCATTTGATATTAATAACCAGTTGGTTATTAAACAATATTGTGTCTTTTATCATATCTTTTAGAGAACTTTTGCATAAGACTTATATTTCTCCACTGAATAAAATAAAGTTTTTATAGTCAACAAACAAAAAAATCAATGAAGTACTGCATTTTCTTTAAGTAGATTGTGACCATAAATGTATGATTTTATTTATTAACTATTGAATAGTTGCATTCTATTCCTATAGTATGTGCTTTTTTCCTTCATATACTTTCATCAAAGTTATGATTGATGCCTTAGTAAATTACCCTTATAAGTTTGATAAGAAGGAAAGAGGCATATGGTTCAGTAGTTATAGATTTTCTCATTTACTTTTTTCAATGAATATGTTTGTGATTGATTTCTATACTTTTGATATCTTTCCTTCTTCGAGATGCACAGGCCTTCTAAGGGCAGAGGCAAGATGCAGAGTAAAGGAGCATTCAGCTGAATTTTCCTAACATTCTCCTCCAAAAACTTTGAATTTAAAATCAGGGGTGGCAGAGCCAACAAAAGGTCAATGTGAGACATTCTTTTAGCCTAAGAAAACTTAGGAGTTTGGAAGGAGAGATCTGTGACATAGTGGGAGAAGGCAGCCTGGACCTCATGTGTATGCAATACCAGTAGTGGTTAGTTTAGATGGTGTTGGCATATGCAGCAGCAATTTTAGTGTTCTCAAGCCAGAAAAGGAGAGAAGACCTGTCAACTTCTGAGAAAGAGATTACAAGCCCCGCTGTGATAGCACTAGACATAGGAGTGCAACTTTAACATAAATTCACAGTCAAGAAATAATCTTTAAAAATTAACAACAAACACACAAAAAAGAACCTAACCATAAAAAAATTGCTATGGTTACAGGGAAGACCTACACAAACTCAGAAAAAGGCATTGAAGTCGAAATAGCTACAGGCAAAGCCACAAAGGAAAAATGTAAATTTGACACAAACTCAACCAGAACTCCTGGAGGAGTTAAAATTATTTTCAAAATCAAATATGATTGATAGAGGAAAATTTAGGCAAAGAAATAAGAGCAAAGGAAGAACATTTTGAAAAGTCAATTAACAGCTTGGTAAAGGAAGCACAAAAATACTGAAGAAAATAACACATTAAGAATAGAATTGGCAAAATGGAAAAAGAGGCACAAAAACTTATTAAAGAAAACAATTCCTTAAAAATTAGAATTGGGAAAGTAGAAGCTGATAACTCTGTCAGACATCAAGAAACAACAAAACATTGGAATTGGAGATTGAAGAGATGCCCATAAAGTGGGCAATGGCTGAACAAGTTGTGGTATATAGTTGTGATTGAATACAATTGTGCTATAAGAAATGATAAGCAGATGTTTTCAGAAAAGCCTTGGCAGACTTATATGAACTGATGAAAAATAAAGTGATCAGAACCAGGAGAACATTATACATAGTACCAGAAATTTTGTAAAGATGTTCAACTGTGAAAAACTTACCTATTATGATAAAGATAAGGATCCAAGATAATTCCGAAGGACCCATGATGAAAAATGTCATCCACTTCTAGATAGAGAACTGACAAACTTAGAGCTCTGATTGAAGCAAACTTTTTTTCACTATATTTTTCTTGTTTCTCTTTGTGCATGTGTGTGTGTTTTCTATTGCACCATGGCTAATATAAAAATACCTTTTGCATGACTTCATATAAAACAGAAAAGAAGTTGCAGTTTCCATACTTGGTTCGGTTGGTGCTCTATATCATTGAGCACTTAGAACAGAGGTGCTGAGCAAGTAGAACAGGTGCTGAATACTTAGTCTGTGGTCTTTATTTCACCCAAAATATTCTCACAGGGAAGGCAAACCAGATTAAAGTTCAATTTGTAAAAATTTTACAAAATAAATAAAAATATAATAAAACATAAAAAGATACATTGAAAACTGATCCCTTAATGCTCTTAAAATTGTGTTGCCTCCAGAACTGTTCTTTCTCATCTTTTACAGCTGGCTTTTGCATCTCCATTTTCTTTAAAAGTGTCTCTGTTTCACATATATCACATCAGGGACTCTGATATCTAACTTCAAATGTAAGGATTGCATTTTTCACAATGGCGAAAAAGTTTGATATAAAAATCTAGAACAGATTTTTTTTTATTTTTCTCCTTCCTACTTCATCCATAATTGTTATTGATGTGACTTTGCTTAATTGGGTTTTATCAAGCTTCTTTTAAATTCCTGTTTTCTCTTTCATTCTTTCCCATTGTTCTATAATAATTTAAAGTGCAAAAACTTGCAAAATGTTCTGTTATAACTTATAAATAAGTTTATATGTGTTAGTTTTTTTTTTTCTTCTGGGTGAGTCAGTTTGTACTTGGTCAGTAAATCTTTGTATGGAATTGTTTTAAGTAGTTTCATATCCACTCCTCCAGCCATTTCTCATTTTTCACTATCAGTAACTTATTTAAGTAAGTCGGGTTGAATGTATTTTAAATTGAATGTCACATCTTTCTCGGGCTTGCGTATTTTGTGTTTGTATTAATTTTCATTTTTATTCTAACAAATCAAATGAGCTGAATCTACACAGATTGTCAATTCAGGAATAACTTCTGCATCAGTAATAAGTTCCTTTATACCAGTTAAAATATAATCATTTTCATTTTTGTTATTTATTTTGTTGTTTACTGTATGTAGTGCTTCTTGATGCTTGTCTCCAAGAATATAGATGTGAAATACCTGCATGAGGCACTTGTGGAGTTTATAAACCTTTGGTCCCTCTTATCTCTTGCTTTTTAGTCAGTTGGTCAAGCAACAAGCATTAGGATACAAATCCAAGCGCAAAGAAATACAGTCCCCACCCTCAAAGAGATTATAGTGTAATAAGGGAAGACAACATATAAGAGGAAGCAGAAAGGAAGGGAGAGATGAGAAGTTACTTAGCTTTGAAGAATGGTAGAAAAAGTCCAGAATGCAGCCTAGATGAGAATGAGACATGACTGGCCTGGGCATCTTACCGAAATTGGTGTTCTGAGAGAAGCCATCCGATGAGAGGAAGAAGCCACCAGGGAGGATAACATTTCCAATGTGTGGTTTCCAGGGCTCCAATTAGCTTCCAAGATAATGAGGTTTCTAGAGAATGGTGAAGGGAGTCCAGAGCGCAGCCTAGAGAGAAATAAACCATAATTTTTCTTCACATTCTCTGTTATGCCCATTTATGCATCAAAGTCTCCAAGCATTATATAGATACACACAAATTATTTGTCTCCCGTAGATCCTTCTTGCTGATTATTTTTTTCCCTTTGTTTTTTTTTAAATATTCTTTGTTTTATAGGATTACTCTGGGGGGCAGAGATACTTAAGGCTATTTATAAACAAAATAGCAATTCAAATGTATTTTTAAAATATATTGTGTGTATTTAGTGATGGGCATGTATTATGCCCATCGAACCTCCTACTTCTGACAATACTGCCATTTACCCTTAGAATATTATTTGATGTATCAGTGTCTCCAAGGCAACTTTTCAAAATTTTAAGTTGGAAAATAATTGCAGGCATGCATTCACGAAGTAGGTTTACTAATCAGAAGTTCCCAAAAATTATAATAACCAACCGTTCACAAATTAGAATGAGGACTTGGTAATTGGTGTCCTCAGCTTTCCATTTTCCTTGGTAATGTTATAGTAAATAACAATCACCTGGTAGTTGAGTTCCTTGCTCTACTATCTCTGGAAATGTCTTATTTAAAACATAAAGTCTTCTATATGTCCAAATAGGAATGAGGATAGTAGCAGCAAGTGATTTTTCCTTTAACTCTTGCCAGTGCAAGACTGGCACCCAATGAGCTTCAGGATTGAAGGGAGGCTTCCTATCATAACCACACTCCATAAACTTCTTGATTCAATGCTATGGATTTTAAGGAAAAACATGGATCTCTCTTCTCCAAGTAAGGATTACACTGCATCCTGATAGAGCCTCCAATATAGATAGGCACTGTATCACCTCTAAAAATTATATTGAAGATACATGATTTAACTCAAGCAGAAGCAACAGGCAAGACTAGTAGAATTTAACTCTCTTAACCCTCCTTGCCTTCCCCTTGACTGCCACTGAGAGAATCAAAACCTCATAACTGCTCCATTTTTCTCTTGATATTGGCAGATAAATGGGACAGTAGATGGAATATTAGATTTGGAATCAGGAATACCTCATTTCAAATCCTTCGTCAGGTGCTTATTTATGAGAACTGTGTGACCCTGAGTAAGTCACATAACTTCTCTCACCCTTGGTATCCTCATCTGTAAAATGGAGATAGTAATCGTATCTATCTCATACAGTTGTTATGAGGAAGAAATGGGGTAAATAAATATGAAGTGTTTTAAAACTCTTAATGTACCACATAAATCCTAGAGTGTTTCTGTTGTGTTTGCTGCTGTATTATTACCTCAGCTCCCTTTCCTTCTGACCCAAGAGAACTCTGGGCCTCCATACTTCCTGGTCTTATAGCTAACCTGTCCAACTTTGCCTTAGAGCTGAACTTAGCAGCAGAGAACTATCTTCCTCTCTTTCTCTTCTAGAAAAGTCCATGTGGATTCCATCCAGAGAAGCCCACCTGGGTCAGAAAAGTTATATAGTGTCATCCTATACATATAATTTTGTGCCTTGTATTTCTAGAATTATGGCAAAGAATCTATTTTTTAGTATTTAGAAATCATCATTATTGATGGATTTGTTGGTGAGTTAATGATTCCCTTGATGACCCAGGTGCTTGGTAGCTCAATTAACACTATATGGGAATGTTCATTATTTTCATTATTAAACTAAGAATTTCACTATAGTTCATGTTCTGTTAGTAATCATTAAATACCACCCTTGGGCAAAACCAAATAATTATTTTGAGGATTTAGCTTTGCAGGCAAGCTAAGACCAAACCCAAAAGATTCAAGTAGTCCTAAAACCAGAACAGATCATTTGAGGTAGCACATTCAACAGCTGGTGAAAGTGGGAGGTAGGAAAGAAATTGCCCTCCACTCCTCAATCTTTGCTCTTTGTGGAATGGATACAGTATTGTTCCTCCTTCGTACCAAGATTGGTCCATTCTGAAGGTCAGTGGCCATATCTCCTTCATGACACAAGTCAGTTTCCAAGCAAGAACTTTTCTGTTAATAAACTAAAAGTCCTAACTTCATCCAGTCGATATGACTCATTGGAGTGCATTATTGTCTGACTACAGAAAATGAGGGGAAAAGTGTTATTTTTGCCCTTCATTCCAGCTGCTAGGTACCTCAGTGTCAGCTTAAATTCAAATATTACAAAAATCAACTAAACAAGAAAGCCCTGAGTAATGTCTACACTCCCATAGTAATCTGTGCAGCTTAAAGATATTCTTAGTCTGAATTTTTTGACAGCTCATTTTGTAGCTGTGATACACATAAGATCATGGTTGTTTTCATTTGCAAGAGCTATGTTGAGTCAGAAAGGAGGTTAGTAGGGTAGAAGACTCCAGGTTGTAGAAAGAAAGGTGGGAGAAATTAACAAGAAGAAATTAAAATGGGGGGATGAGTGAAAGCTCAGAGTTTAGAGTTTGGCCTATTGTTAGGCACCGACTGGAAAAAAAAACAGGAAGCATGATCAAGGCCAGCCTGAATTTTCATTCTGTATTAGGCCCCAGGGGAAAAGCAATCATCCATCCACCAGTGCACTACAAGGAAATGGCTGAGAGTCCAAGAAATACTCATAAGACTATAAAACCTCAACAATAGAGAGCTAAGAGATAGCCATCAGTCAAAGCACTCTGAAACTCCCTAAAGGAATCCCTAAGCTTTGGGAGGCCTCAAAGAAGTAACTTCCTGCATTCTTTATAGACAGTCAATAATAAATTCCTTACTGTCAACACTGACTGCTGCTAACGATATCAATATTAATGAAGTATCTCTTAGATAATACAGTTAAAGTTTACTTTAAAATATTGTAGCTCTTCATTGTCAGTAAATAATGACTGATGTACTGATTCTGATGAGTTCTTTCCGATAGCCTTATGAAATGAAAATCAGAGACTTAAATTTTAATGCCCTCCCATTAACCAAGTCATGTTTTTGTGACATGGTGGGAGAGTGCTGAGACCAGAACATGTGCTGTCAATCAAAATATTCACCCTCCAACACAAGGGACCAAACCCTCTCTACCTTTCTCTGGATCTCACAGCAACTGGCTGCTGTTGTCCCCTTGTCTCAATTCCTCTTGGTCCATGTCTACATTCTTGTCTGTCTAAGGTCTAGGTCCCTATATCGCAGCTGTAGCAATCAGACCATGATTTGGCTTTCAACATATTAGCTCTTCCTTTTGTTCCTCATCCCACTGTATTTCTATAAGTGTTCTTACAAAGAGAGATACTTGTAAGTAATCTTCAATTAACATAATATAGATGAATCAAAGCAAGTTAACATTAATGTATACAGTGTGTGTAACCCAATGTACTTCTTCAGATTCTATATATACCTTTCTTCAGTGAAGTGGTTAACTTCTAGTGTAATTGTATATTTAGGAATCGTTAAGACAACAAACATATATTAAATGCTCACTGCACTCTAGGCCAGATGTGAGGAACCTGCAGCCTTGAAGCCATATTCCAAACTTCACAGAAAAAATCCTTTTGTTGAGGGGATTTGCTCTGTGACGTTTGGATTTAGTCAAAGGGCCACACTCGAGTACCTAGAGGGCCACATGTGGTCTCAAGATCACAGGTTCCTCACCCCTGGTTTAAATTATTTAAATTTATTGAATACTTCCTAATAGGAAAAAAACCATCTTCATTTATTTACTTATAGTTGTCAGATTGACTTGGATTCCTTTTGCAAGAAATTCTCTTCACATGGATGTTGTCTCTCTGGTTTCAAACATCTCATAACTGAAAACCTTAACTTATGGCAAATATATAAGTGTTTGGACATAACCATCTATATTAAATATACGTAATATTTGAAACCAAATTTATCTCGATTAAATTTTTATTTCCATTCAAATACAGGCAAAATAAAACATCTTGAACATTCTTCTGGTCTTAAAGTGATTAAGCTTTCAACTTTCCTAATCAACTTCGAGTGAACTTCCACATATTTCTGAGAAAATAATATTGATAAATCAGGCTAATTTTCCCCCATTTTTGGTCAATTTCTAGGATTGTTATGACCAAAACAATTTGCCACCTGGCAGTCATTCTTCTAATAACAAACCTCTCTTATCTATGGTTATCCCTCAGATTGGACTAAAAACTTTTTCCACTGCCTTAATGCCACAGATACGTTTATGTGTCTATTAATCAAGAGTATATAAAGTGGCTACTATGTGACAGGCATTATGTTAGGTCTTGGAAGTACAATGACAAAGGGTGCCTGTTCTCTCAAAAAGCTTATATTCCATTGGGAGAAACAGCATTCGTTTTTATATGCCTATGCACACATATGCCTAGGAGACAGTGCTGAACTTAGAGCTCACAGACAAATAAAAATATTGTCTGAGACACACCTATCAGCTGCATGAGTTTGTACATGTCATTTCATCTTTCACCCTCAATTTCTTCATCTGTAAAATGGGTTGTTGTGAAGGGGTTGTTGTGGAGATCAAATAAGATAATACATGTAAATCGCCTTGCAATCCTTAAGGCGCTATATAAATGTTAGCTATTATTAATATCTTTGACCCCAAGGAAGACCATAATTTAATTAATTAATTAAGGGCTTCTAGGAGATTGGGTACAACATGCTCATAAATTATGTATCAAGCCTTTAAATTGTGAATATTAATTCAATCCACTTATGTAACTGTGTTGCTACGGCTTTTAAAAAGTAAAAGTAAAATCAGAGTAATGTCCTCCAACCCTTCAGCATAAATTGCTTTGTATTTTCCATTAAGAGCAAATTAGAGCTTGCTCTCTTTAGAATAGAGTGTCCTTTATCTTAGCTCAGGAAAATCACCCTTTTCATTCTAAATACATCCTCTGTTTGATCAAATTCACAAATTAGTTGCAATTTATTTACAGACAAATCAGGGAAGTTTTCATCTTCTTACCTCAGAGAGTATGCTGTTAAAAAGCCTCACCAGTGTTATATCTGAATGGGCTTCTTAAGAAGAAAATAAGTAGCATTCTCTATTTCTCAGCCCTTCTTCTAGAGGTCAAGATAACTAAGAGAGAGGAATGGGGAAGGTTGGTGAATGTTTAGAGACTCAGAATGAAGAGGTAAAGGAAAATCGGAAGCATAAAAAAACAAAAAGAAAAACACAGAAATCATTGTAACCCCAGGGCTTAGCACATTGCATGGTGGTTCCTGAATGTTTTTTTTTTCATTCATTTATTCATTCTTAGTTTTTAATAGAATATATTTTGTATCTCACATTTCAAAATGATATACAGTAGTGTTTTAGATGCGGTAGAAGTTATTTAAGAAGCATAGTGGATTCTGGTAAAATGCAATATTAGACTTAGGAGGAATCTTGAAGACTACAGATGAAGAGGTTGAAGGGACTTCAGATATTTCCCATTCCAAACACTTCATCTTACATAGGAGGAAATTGAGATCCGTAAAGATGAAGTGACTTAACTATGTTCACACAAGAAGTAAGAAGCAGAGTCAAAATCAGATTCTCTGACTGGATTTAGCAACATTCTCATTTTTCCACACAGCTTTAGTCAAAACTCTTCATAAGAGCAGATGAGAAACTGAGGCCTTTAGAGATAGTAGCAGAGCCAAGATGAAAACTTAAGTGACCCAGCTCCTGGTACTCTATGATATCCATGTCCTCATCCTTCCTAGTTTTGGATTTTGGCTAATTCTGCATAGACTAATTTGTATTTAATCTTCACCCACTAAAGCTGCACCACTAAAACTCTTCCTTCAAGGAAGTTTTAGGTCTAGATCAGGGCTGGACAAAATGTGGCCCACAGGCTGCCCACAGTGCGATTTATGCAGCTGGCCTACAAGCATAGAAATTTACATAAATGCTTTAGTAAACGAAGTAGAGCTACCACATAGCTCTCACTAAAATGGCAAATCAAAATATATTTGTCTATTGTTTCAATAAAAACCTAAGGTTGGACAGTCCTGATCTATATAACAGTTCTTTGGGGGGGGGGTTACTTCTAGAAATTAAGGAGGTGAGTATAGGGATTTAGAACTTAGATATTTTTCTACCTCTATCTAGAAATGCTCCTAATCTTGTTCTATAATCGAGCAACTGTCCATTGGACCAGTGTTTAAAAGTTGAGGAATCTAGAAGGGATCTTAGAGAACTGACCCTCTTGATCAGACGTTTAAGGTTCAGAGTGGGGAAGGAAACTATGTAAGAAGAAATGTCTATAAGTGACTCTCATGGGTGATCTAATCTAGGTACCAGTATTGTGCTTCAATATTAGAGAAATACATATTAAGCAGTGTAGAATAGCCATATGTTCATTACCTTTAAAAGTCTACAGATTATAAAAGTGAGATAGTCCTAAACAAAATAACCAGGAGAGTCAAGATGGTGCAACAAAAAGAGAAATAAATATGGAATTTGAGCATTTAGTTCCAAATATCTCTTCTACCATTTATTAAAAATGGAACATTAGGGAAATGATTGATTATCTCTGGGTCTCAGTCTCCTTATTTGTAAAATGAGGGACTGACCTATATAACTTTTGATGTCCTTTCCCACTTTAAATTTATGCATTTTTCTAATTTTCCTAATCACTTTCTTGATCATTGTGCAAATTTTTAGCCTTGTGAGATACACTCTAATGCAATCACTCCTACTCTTTGTACTTATTGTGTTGGAAATAATTTTCTACTTAGGTAAGTCATAGATGTGTATGAGACATTTGCTGGCCTCCAGATATCAGCTTAGACTTTGATGCCTGAGGGAACTAGGATTGGTTTCCCATCTGTATGGTCCTTCTGCTCCTCATTTGCCCTGGTACGAAAGTAAAGAAGACCTCAGTGTCCCTACCCAGTAAATAGGAAGAATGAGGGCTTTTTGGAACCTGAATGTGCTAAGTCTAAGGGGAGCTTCTTACAGGTCCATCACTAGCCCTCTACTTTTTGTAGCCTGTGCTGTGATGGTGGTTGTTGTTATTCAGTTCAGTCATGTCTGACTCTGCGTCCCCATTTGGAGTTTTCTTGGCAAAGATGCTGAATTGGTTTACCATTTCCTTCTCCAACTCATTTTACATATAAGGAAATTGAGGCAAACAGATTTAAATGATTTGCCCAGGGTCACACAGCTAGTAAGTATCTGAGGCCAGATTTGAACCCAGAAAGAGGAGTTTTCCTGTCTCCTGGCCTAGCACTCTATCCATTCTGCCCACTATCTCCACCAGCCTGTGCTATAGACGGAAGATTATTGTACCCTAGATTCAGTGATTTCCCCTTCTAGTGACCTAGACTAGTAAGTATCTTTCACCTTCAACCTCTCTTCCATTTCCTTTGATTCCCATATACCAGGTCCCCTGGGGTCTCAAGTTCATTCTTCTAACTTCTACTGTGAGAATGAAACACAGCATGATTAAAGACCTTTTGCTTCTTTCATCACTTCTCTGTTAAGTTTCTTCTGCAAGAATTCCTTAAGTCCTAAGATAGCTGGAACAGACTGGGACAGGAGTTGATCTTCTATTTAGGTGGCAACCCCACTCCTGAGTTACTTTTGTAAGTTGGATGTTATTATTTCACACTGAAATCAGCCAATTTTTTGTATATATTCATCAGCTACTTCCTAAAAGCATATAATTATGCTCAGAAGTATTTGAAAATACTTTGCAAACAGGACAACTGGGAAGAGGGGTAACAACCACATTTCTTGTTGGGGCAGAAACTGTAATTTCATTTGGCGAGTATTCAGCAGTTATCAGCCCCCTGATGAAAGGGGGATTTTGCCACCTACACAACTTACTTCCCTTAAAATAATGTGTGTTATGTGCTTATTGCTAAAATGTGTTCAAGCTGTGATTTTTACAAGACAAAAGCAAAAAATAATTTCCAATTGTAATGTCTTTACTTTTGATGTATCTTGTTCTGTGCAACTCATAAACTCCCAGGATGCCAAAAGAAGCTTTTAGAGATGATAGAGTCGAAGTTTTCTGTTATTTAGTCATCATTCTTAAAGAACTATTTTCTCATCCAAATGGATTATATAAATCAGGAAAACTTCATATATGTGAAGCAACACACCACCTTACCAATTTAAGAAGGGCCAAGCAGGGGAAACTGGTATAAAATATGTATGCGTGTGCATATGTATGTATTTCTCTTCTTTTCTCTTGTTGAACACATACTGTGATAGGTTTAAAATTAAAATATTTCTAGCTTTGGGTGTCAGAACATGCTAAGCTTAAACTATAAATAAAGGCTTCTCCACAGCCTTCTAGAGCACAGATGTGTACTTTTGATCATTTCTCTGCCTGAAGTCTTGGCAATAGGGTAGCTGCAGGACCCAAGGCTAGCTATGTCAAGTTGGTGCTTTGAAAGGGAGTTTAAATCTACTGACTTGATGAAAAAAGATGCTTTTCAAAGAAAAAAAAAATTCACGAGGTTTTGATGTCAGCCAAGAGGAATGCTAGCAGATGATAAAAATAAGTATTCCCTTTAGGCTTTATAAATTCAAAATGCCATCCACAATAGCTATACTGGACTTTTGAGTATCTGGAGAGATGGACTGGATGTACTTGATGGAACCATGAAGGAAATTTGCCATTCAAATTAGGTTTCAAATACAATAGCTTTCTAGAACCACCAAAAGTACCAGGGACAGCATGTGACCTACATCTAAACAGCTGATGACAATAATGTGGAAACACTTTTCTACCAGAATGGGCTTTCATATATCAGCACAAGTCCAAAAAGAAAAAAACAATATATGTAGATATAATGATGGCTACAGGAGAGAGATGTATAGTGTGCATAAAAATCAGAGTGGAGTAGTATCTCTGAGGGGTTCAGAATCCCAAGCAAATTCACTTTAGGGCTAATTTCCATTACTTTTTTCTCCCTGTTGCTCTAGAAACAGCATTAAAACAATGGAGAGTGATTATTAGTGTCAGCAAAGTAGAGAAGAATTGAGAAGAGGGAGTGAAAACACACTGAATATTTGCAAATGACTTGAATAAATAGAATTAAAGAAGTATCGAAATGGATATCTGTAGATAAAACACTTTCAAAACTATTAGTCTTGGGAATGAAAATGTAAATACAACAAAAGTATACCATTTAACTAGGCTTAAGAAAAACTGTCAGGATATGCCATTATTCCCAAGTTAGGAAAGGAGTCATGAGTGAAAAACAAGATAGACTTGAGATTTATTTTTCCCCTAAGAAATAATTTTCTCCTGAACAAGTGCTACAAAGAGACAGGGGGAGGCCAGAATGAAACAAATGGAAGAGATACAGCTGGTTGCATTAGGGAAATTACAGTACTTCCAATTATTCCAAGCTGCCAGGAGCCATGGAATCCATCTTTTGTACTCAAGTATTCTTCCATGCACATAGAACATAGTATAGTGGTAAGAGAGAGAGTTATAAGTCAGAAAAATCTAGCTTCAAATTCCTCTTGTAATACATTCTGACCACCTGTCCCTGGGCAAGTCACTGGCCCTCTCAGAGCCCTAGGCATGTCTCTAAGACTATATGCTTTAGAGAACGTGCTGAGCTGCATTGGTAAAGGAAGTTTTAATATCTGGGACGAATGAATAAATATATTTCCTAGAAAAATGAAATAAATATGTATAAAGATGGACTGTAATTTCTTAGGAATTTCTTAAAACTGTTTCAACTTGAGGTACAGATCAGGGGCAAAACTTAGAAATCTGGGTAACTATTTATCCAGTAATCCCAATATCATGACCAGGACCCACTTCCAAATCTCTTTGCTCCTTGTTTGTGAGTATATAACCAGTGCAACCATAGTAAATAAATATAGATAGATAAATTAATGTAAACATAAGTGCATGAGAGAGATCAATGAATATATGTGGGGACAAAGATGTATGCTTTATAAATTTTAAGTAGAGGCAGTTTCTCTCTAATGAATAAAGGTAAAATTGTAGCCAGACTTGGAAAAACAGATCATTAATGAAAATCAAGTGGCCTTTTAAATATCAAAAAGAGAACCCTCCTCCTAGAATTTCTTAACTTTTCCTTTTTAGCAATCTAGGAGAGAAAGAGACATTGGCATTACTCCCCTGCTCCCATTCATTGCTACATATGTGGTTACCCTATGAAAGGAACCCTGCTAAATATATGCTATGTGGTTTAAATATCTAGTATAATCCAAGGGTGATCCTTATTACATATGTAATTATATCTAGTATAAATAAGCATATTATGTTCAGAATGATATATGTAAATGAAATATTCTTTTACATTAAACAATGCTTCTATGAAAGGTATATAACATAGGTAGATAAATAGATAGATAGATAGATAGATAGATAGATAGATAGATAGATAGATAGATAGATAGATGGATGGATAGACAGATTTCCTTTGTAATTTTATGTATTTTCTTTTATGCTTTTAAAAACATTATTCTAATAAGGGACCCATAAGCCTCACTGTACTGCCAGAGGCATCTAAGCCCCCCCGCAAAAAAAATGATTAAGAAATACTGTTTTATATTATCAATATTGTCATGCAAGCTCTGCTGCTTAATACCTCTGTAACACTGGGCAATTTACTCATACTCTTTCAGCTTCACTGTTCTTATTTGTCAATTGAGAAGACTGGGCTAGGTAACTTCTAAGGTCCCACCCAGCTCTAAAATCTGTGATCCTACTGTCTTCTGTCCTTTATTAAAGATATTTTTATGTAAAACAATCTTGATTTCTTCTGGCTTATCGGAATAGGAAAAATGCCTTTTGAGCCAAAGTGATGAACCAATAAAGTTTAAGTATCTGACTGTGCTACTCTCCCATCAGTCTAAGTGTTAATATAGTACATTTTAATCCTGTAGTAGGAAAAATAGAAGAAATTTTGTGATAGTGAGGCAAGTCTTTTTCTTGATATTTCATTAATTTGGACAATAAATAGACATGCTTAAATTACTCAGACACAAGAAAAACAAGTGTGTAAAAAATAAAACACATGTACAATTTGGACTCACACATAGGATTTTTTTTCATTAGGAAACACTCTATGAATGCATTACCATAGAAATGTTCCAAAAATTAAAATTTTTCATTAAACCATATTCTTGTAAACTGTTTACTGATTATATAAAGCAACATTTTTTCAATTATTTTTATTCAACAAAATACTAACTCCTTAGGAGAATTATTCACCTTTGTTTTGTAAAAAGTAAATTGGAAATATTATGAGACAATTTTTTTTGGTATCAAGGATACTGGAAATAATCATATTTCCTTTCAAGGGATATTTAATGGTGAATAACAAGGAAGATAAATTCTCATCAGGCTACCAACTTTGACAATCAAGAATGAAATTAAATCCCTATGAGGGAAAATATTCTCTCCAAGTAAGCTTTACTTTTCCATGGCTTTGAAAGTATTTCAAGTCAAGACACCTAAGGAGCAGTGAAATCATCATGACCATGGCCTGCAAATATGAGCAGTATTAAGAGAGGAAGAAAAGGGGGGAGAGACGGAGGGAAGGATGGAGGGAGGGAGGGAGACAGAGGGAGAGAGAGAGAGCCTCTGAAGATAGGAGAATTTAAAGTTAAGATGTTCTGGGTCAAAGGTTAACTTTTCCGTATATAAAATGATAATCTTCACAAGTGAACTGTTCTTCCAAGTCTGGCTACAATTGAGCATGGATATATATGGATGGATATATATGTGTGTGTGTGTGTGTGTGTATTGATATATACATACACATGCACATATATACACATACACACATACATATATATATATATATACATACATACATATATAAAATACAGTTTCCCTAGGAGATTCTATGTCTAGTCTTGTTTTTATTCCTAACTCCTCTCCTCTACTTTGTTTCTACCTGTCACCTTGACCTCCTATTACTTAACCTACCCCAACTCCAGTAATCCCTTCTTTATCCTCCCATTCCCCTAAATCTATTTGTACTTCCCTTTGACCTATTCTGTACCCCTCCCCTCTAAAGCTCCCTCCCATTCCCACTGAGCTAAACACTCTTCTATACCCCCTTTTACCTATTCATCTTCTGCTCTAAAGATCCCTCACTTGTCCTCTCCCCTCTCCCTTTGCCATTTTATTTCTTCTGAATTTAGAAGACTTTTATACTCTTAAATATATATGTACATATGCATATATATGCGTATATATATATATATATATATATATATATATATAATATATGGAGAGAGAGAGAGAGAGAGTCCCTTCTTAAACCCATTCCAAATGAAATTAGGTTACCAGAACTATTAGACCTCCTCTCTGCTCTAATTCCTCTATATTGATTCTTCCTCTTACACCCTGTTTCTATAAAATAGCTACTCTTTTTAGCTGTTCCTAAATGGTTTTACTTTTTAAATTCATATCATACTCAGGTTTACCCTAATCTATCTTATGAGCTACCCAATTATTAATAATATTCTCAGACTTGTATTTTGCATTTTACATATGTAAAAAGTAAACAGTGTTATTGAATCTCTTGTAATCAGTCATTGATATGTACCACATATTTCTCTTGGCTCTTTTATGTCAAATCAACTAAGTTTGGATTTGTTTGTTTGTTAACAAAGTCTTGAAAGTCTGACACCTGATCAGATGTCCATTTTTTCTTCATTCAGGATTATGCTTAACTTTGCTGGATATGATATTTTTGGCCAGAACCCCAGTTCTTTCACTCTTCAATATACAGTATTCCAAGACCTGCGGTTCTTTAATGTCTCTGCTGCTAGGTCTTGTGTAATTCTAATTGTGGCAACATCATATTTAAATTGTTTTATTCTTATGAATTTTAACATTTTATCCTTGAGCTGGGGTTTTCAGAATTTAACTATAATATTCCTATGTGTTTTCCTCATAGGATCTCTTTTAAGTGGTGATCAATGACTTTTTTTCTATTTCTAATTTCTCCCTTGTTCTAATACTTTAAAACAATTTTCTTTAATTATTTCTTGTATTATTGTATCAAGATTCTTTTTTATGATAGCTATCAGTTAGTTTGTTTATTTTTATGTTTTCTCTTCTTGATCTATTCTCTAGATCTGTTGCTTTTATTATAAGATCTTTCACTTTCTCTTCTATTTTTTTCATTATTCATATTTTGTTTAAATATTTCTTTATCTCTTATAACGTCACTGGCTTCATCTTACCCAATTCTAGTTTTCAGGGTGTCATTTTCTTCCTTAAGATTCTGGATCTCCCTTTCTAATTGGTTGACATTCCTTTCATAATCTTCTTGTTTTTTTTGAATTATTCTTAATTTTTTCCAGTTTTTCCTCCATCATTGTGATTTGATTTTTAAAGACATTTTTAAGATCTACTATGAATTCTTTTTGGGCAGGTGACCATTTAATGTTACTCTTTGGGGTAGACAGAGGTTTCTTTACTTCAATATCCTCCTATGAAGATGAATGCTGGTCTTCTCTATTCCCATAATAGCTTTCTATAGTCGGATTCTTTCTCCTTTGCGTGAATTTTTTGTGGTAATAGCTTAATTTTTGTAATCACCTCTAGCCCTGGGGGATGAGGGATGGTGCCTCTTGCCCCAGATCTTCAGTTTTCCCCTCTAGCCTGGAACCAAAACCAAACCTCCAACTTCCTTAAGTGCCTACAACCAGGGCCTTTGACTCCACTGCTTCTACACTTACCAGTCATGTGCTGGTTCCCTCTCCCCTGCCACCCTTTGCAACATGGTTGAGTTTAGTGCTCCTTGTCAGCAGAGGTTCCCTGATCTTTCCTGGCTCAGAGGCCCAACTCCCCTCACTATGGGGCTTGAGGGGGGAAGTTCCTGTGGTTAGGGCTAGGGAACTTCTCAAACCAACTAATCCCAGGGCTTGCAGTTTGTTGTTAAAGTGGACCCTAGCCTGGAGGTGTTTACTCTTCACATGGACCAAACTTCCTCTTGGGATTTTTCTTCTGATCTTCTCAAATTGTACCAGGAAGACACCTGTTGTGCCCCTATTATTCTTATTTATTTTTACCTGCACTTTGTTCGCCCTAAGGTGCTATTTTAACTCTTTTGTGGTAGAAAATCTTGAGACCTTGGAATTTTCTGACCTACTTGCCATCTTCCCAGAATCCTCTCCCTGATCACAAAATTTGAACCAGCATCTCACTCTGTCTCACATTCTCTCTGTCTCTGTCTCTGTCTCTGTCTCTGTCTCTCTCTCTCTCTCTCTCTCTATCTATCTCTCACACATACACACCCACCCACCACACTTCCAAAAAAATCTTTCTAAATATTTAAAGTTGAATTTTAATGTGTATATATGTATTGTGTATATTTATATATATGTATATGTATGTGTGTATGTATATATATACATTTTATGTATAATATAATATATTTGTACATATGTGTGTATAAAACAAACCCTCAGAAATAGCACTATGACCACAATCATTTTCTTGTTGTAGCTCAACTATAAGGACCAGAAACATAATGAATTCAAAAGTTCAAAGAGATATATTACCTGGATATCATAATTTTGGAAGAATTGTCATGTTTAATTTAACAGCCAGTACTAAGGAAACAAGAGTATGGACCTTGCAATTTGATTCAAATCAATAAATATTTATTGTTAGGCACAGTGGTTAAGTGGATACGTTGCCAGACCTGGAGTCAAGAAGACCTTAATTTAAATTCAGCTTCAGACACTTATTTACTGTGTGACCATGGGCAAATCACTTTAACTCTGTTTGCCTCAGTTTCCTCATCTATAAATTGGGGATAATAGAAACTCTAAGGTATGTGATGAGGACCAAATGAGACAATAACAGGAAAATGCTTAGCATAATGTCAAGCAAATAATAAACATTATATAAATATTAGCTATTATTATTACTAATTATTATGTACAAGGAGCACAAAGATTAGATGAGCTTCAGTGCCTGCCATTGGAGATTTCACAGTTAATAGTTATTTTATAGAAAATTACATAGAGATGTATATATACATATATATGTATATGAATCAGATAACAGATAATGACTGAACAATAAATATGTAGCTATGTACATATATACACATATGTATATATGTTTGTGTATTTAAGTGTCTATTGTTCATCATATATGGAAATAACTTTTTATATATGTATTGTAGTATGTGTACATACATACATAGAAATAAATCTGTTATAAAATGTAATAATATATGCTACATATAGTATTTTATACACGCACGCACATATATGATGAAGTAGAGTGTGATAGGGAAAACAGATTTCCAGGCAAAGTGATCTAAACATTTTTGAAGAGGGACAGAAAGCTTTCAGTTAGGGGAAAAAAGGAATAGTGAAGATTAATGGAGAATATAACAAATGAGCCGGAAGGAATGGGAAAATTTAAGTTAGCCAAGGTGAAAAAGTAAACCATTCCAAGCATGGGAGAGGACATAAGTGGATTCAGGGAGACGGCAGATGACAATAAAAGATCAATGAACAAGTAGAAGCTTGGGTATGACAAAAAAATAATAAATAAGCGCAATGTAATGGAAAGGTAGATTTGAGTCAGATTATTGGGCACCTCACAAGTTAATATTTTTCCTGTAGACCACAGAGAATCATTGAAGCTTTTTTTTCAGCAGGGGCAAGATATGGTAAGACCTGTGCTTTCAGAAGATATTTTGGGCAGTTTTGTGAAGAAGATATTAGAGAGTAGAGATAAAGGAAGTAGAGTTACCTCTCACCTATTATTGGAGCTGTCTTATGAGCTAGGGTAGGAGCAATATGAATGGCAAGAAAAAACCTATGTAAGAGTTATTGTAGCAATAGAAATAGAACTCGGTGATAATTTGGATGCATGAAGAATGAAAGTGATGAATCCAAGATGACTAGGAACTAAATGATTGGGATGAAGTAGTGCCATTGAAGAAACTAATGGGTGGTAGTATGAGGAGCAGGTTTAGTGGAGAATACTAAGAGTTTATTTCTCCAAGATTGCAATCAGCCCAGCTGATGATTTTTAGATTCACAGTGAAGAAACTTCTTTGACAGTGAATGAGGGAAACCTAAGCTTCATTATTCCTCCTCGGGTTTCACTCTAGTCTTCCTCTGATTTTTGCTTTTGCTTTTTCTCCCTTATTCTTCATCCTTTTCTTACTCACAGTCTTCATAAGGAGATGTTCCACAACCTCAAAGGAAAAATAGATTGGAAAAATAAATGAAGGGCATCATGTTTCACTGGGTTTCAAAATATTTATGAAGTAGCAATCATAAAAAGTATATTGGTAGAGCTTTAGAAAATGGAATAGATCAGTGGAACAGACCAAGTATAAATGCCTTACATCAAGGACCAATTTAGTATAGTTGTCTGGTGTTCAACAAACCAGAGAATACAAACTTATTGAATAAGGAGTTTGTATTTGACAACTTCTGAGAAAACTTAAAAGCAATGCAGCAGAAATTGGACTTAGATAACCTTATCTCATTATGGACCACATTAAAAAAATCCCAGATATCTTTCACAACTATGACTATGGGGGAAAACATATAACTAAAGAATAGATATCACTAAAAAATCTTTGATTGTAGAAAATTCAAAATCATATACATAAAGAAAATCAATGCAGCTGGATTAAGAAGAGAAATAGTTGAATTGGGTAAACATTTTTTCAAAATTTTCTTATCGGCCTTCATATGATATATACATTATGTATGCAGATATTACATATGTATAACATATGTAAATATATAACCCATATATGTAAGTTGTCAAAAATATTTTTTAAAAACACAGTTTACAAAAGAAATGAAAATTATCAATTCCTTGAAAGTAAGGATTGTATTATTTTTCATATTTTATCTTTAAGACCTACCACAGTGCCAGTAACATGGTAGGTGATTAAATAAAATTTGTTGATTGATTCATATGAAAGATAGATCTACATACCAATAATGAGAGAAATCCAAATTAAAACTCCAAAGACCTTAGTATACCCCTTAAAGTTGCTCAAGATGATAAAAAAATGGATAGTCAAATGTTAGTATGGTTAGGAGAAGATAGGCACAATAAATAATACAGTATAAAAAACAATTGGCATAGCTGATTAGTGGTCCAATCATCCTGTAAAACAACTTGAAATTGTGTGAGAAAAATTACTATACTTTTCATAACCCTTTGACTAAATGATTCTACCCTAGGAAAATGCCACAATGAGATGACAGGCAAAGACAGGGGTTTTTTATAAGGCAATTTTTAAAGCAAAACTGTGGAATCAAAACATTGTAAATAAAATGAATAACTATTCTTTGAATAATAGTTGAATAAATTATGGTATGAAATGTTATTGTGCTGTAGTGAATTTAATATATAATGAACATGGGAAGATTTGTATGAACTGAAGCAATGTCAGAACAGCCAGCAGAAAAGTTTACAAAATGACTGCAGTAATATAAACAAAAACTGCACAAAAAGGAAATTGTACTCTTACTCATGATCATTATGAGTTTCAGAGCCCTGATGATCTTTTCTAGCAATTTCTCAGAACACAATATATACAGATGAGCACTTGCAAAAAAAATACATATAAAATAAGTACATATAAAATAAGTACATATACAACACAGTAGACCGCTAGGTCTGGAGTCAGGAAGACCTGAGTTCAAGTCCAGCTTCAGATGACTGCTAGCTATGTGCAGGCAAGTCACCTAACCTCTGCTTGTCTCAGTTCCTCAACTGTAAAATAGGGACAATAATAGCACCTACCTCCGAGGTGTTTTAAGGTTGAATTATAATATCTGTAAACACTTAGCACATTGCCTAACATGTAAGTCAATCAATCAATGAACATTTATTGAAAATCTACTATGTGCCAGGCACTGTGCTAAGTGCTAAGAAAATAAAAAGAGGCAAAGGATATTCTCTGCTCTCAAGGAATTTTCAGTCTAATGGGGGAGGTGACATACAAATTGCGTATCTATATATATATGATATATATGTATATACATGTATGTATGTATAGGTATACACACATATATACACACATATATATATATATACACAGATGTGTATATATGTATATACATTTATGGGCGCACACACACAAAGTAAGTTATGTGCAGTATAAACAGAAAATAATTAACAGAGATAAGACATTGAGAATTAAGAAGGATTAGAGAAGGCTTTCTCTAGGAGATGGGATTTTAGTTGGGACTTAAAGGAAGCCAGGGAGGGGAGTAGTTGGAGTGGAGGAGGGATAGCATCCCAAGCATGGGGTATAGCAAAAGAAAATGCCCAGAGCCGAAAGTTGGAATGTCTTATTCCTGGAACAGTCAGGAGGCCAGTGTCACTGGATCAATGAGCTCGTGTAGTGAAGTAAGGTATAAGAAAGGTAGGAAGGGACTAGGTTATAAAAGCCTTTGAATGTCAAAAGGAGCATTTTGTATTTGATCCCGGAGACAATAGGAATCACTGGAGCTTATCATGTTTGGGGGCTGGGTGACGTGGTGGAGAGGCAATGACATGA
Organism: Phalanger gymnotis; assembly: GCA_028646595.1. NCBI lineage: Eukaryota > Metazoa > Chordata > Mammalia > Diprotodontia > Phalangeridae > Phalanger > Phalanger gymnotis. Next base: position 166,124,673 of record CM053627.1, read on the forward strand.
CATGTGCTTTAGGAAAAACTCTTTGGTACCTGAATGGAGGATAGATTGGAGTGGGAAAAGACTTAAGACAGGCAGACCTACTAGCAGGCTACTGTCATAATCCAAACATGAACAGGTTGTGGAGAACTTTATAAGACAAATAGAAGACTTTGTATTTAATCCTGGAAGCATTAGGGACCCATTGGTGTTGATTGAATAGAAGGATGACATGTATTATCCATTTTTTATTTTGTAATGCTCTCTATTTCTTTTTGGTAATAAATTCTTCCCTTCTCCATAAATCTGACAGGTAAACTATTACTTGCTCTCCCAAACTGCTGACAGTATCAGCTTTTATATCTAAATCATGAACCCATTTTGACTTTATTTTGGTATAAGGTGTCAGATATTGGTCAATGCCGAGTTTCTGACATACTGTTTTCCAGTTTTCCCAGCAGTTTTTTCAGGAAATAATGAGTTCTTAACCCAGAAGCTGGACTTTTGGTGTTTATCAAAAAGTAGATTGCTATAGTCATTGACTACTGTGTCTTGTGTACCTAATCTATTCCACTGATCCACCACTCTATTTCTTAGCCAGTACCAACTAGTTTTGATGATTGCTGCTTTATAATACAGTTTAATGTCTGGTATAGCTAGCCTTTCTTTTTATTCATTACCTTGATATTCTGGACCTTTTGTTCTTCCAGATGAATTCTGTTATTTAATCTAGCTCTATAAAATAATTCTTGGTAGTTTGATTGGTATGGCACTAAATAAGTAAATTAATTTTGGTAAAATTGTCATTTTTATTATGTTAGCTCATCCCATAAGTTTTGGTATGTTGTCTCATTATTGTCATTCTCTTGAATGAAGTTATTGATTGTTTCTATGATTCGTTCTTTGACCCCCACTCATTCTTTAGGATTAGATTATTTAGTTTCCAATTAATTTTTAGTCTCTTTCCATGGTCCTTTATTACAAATAATTTTTATTTCATCATGATCTGAAAAAGATCCATTGACTACTTCTGCCTTTCTGCACTGGACTGTGAGGTTTTTATATCCAAGTACGTGGTCAATTTTTGTGTATGTGAAAAAAATATATTCCTTTCTATCCCCATTCAGTTTTCTCCTAAGGTCTATCATATTTTCTAAAATTCTATTCACCTCCTTAACTCCTTTCTTGTTTATTTTGAGGTTAGATTTATCACGATCAAAGAGGTGGAGTTTGAGGCCCCCACATGTATAGTTTTGCTGTCTATTTCTTCCTATAATTCCCTTAACTTCTCTAAAAATTTGAATGCTATACCACTTGGTGCATATGTTTAGTAATGACATTATTTCTTCTCCCTCCCTTCTTTCCCTCTACTATAATATGATTTGTGCCTCTTCATGTAATGTAATTTACTGTTTTCTGCCTCCTCCTTACCTCTTCTCCCATTACAATCCCTTTACATTGCTTAATTAAGTTTTTTTTTATCATCACATCAGTTAATTTATACCCATACCCTCTGCCTATGTATATCCATTTTAGATATTATAGTAACTGTACCATTCTCAAGGCTAACAAATATCATGCTCCCATATAGGGATCTAAACAATTTGCCCTTGTTGGATAACAAGGTTTTTTTTTCTTTTTTTCCCTGTTCATTTTTTTATGCCTCATTTGAGTTTTGTATTTGAAGATCAAATTTTTCATTAAGCTCTGGCCTTTTCATCGGGAAGGTCTGGAATTCCCTTATTTCATTGAATGTCCATCTCCTTGCCTGAAAAATTATGCTCAATTTTGCTGAGTAGCTGATCATTGGTTGTAGTCAAAGCTCTGTTGCCTTTTGGAATATCATATTCCAATCCCTCCAATCTTTTAAAGTAGAAGCTTCAAGGTCCTGTGTGATCCTGATTGTAGTTCTACGATATTTGAATTGTTTCTTTCTGGCTGCTTGCAGTATTTTCTCCTTGATCTGATAATTCCGGAACTTGGCTACAATATTCCTTTGAGTTTTAAATTTGGGATCTCTTTCAGGAGGTGATGGGTGAATTCTTTCAAGGACCATTTTTCCTTTTTTTTTTTCTTTTTAGTTTGCAGCACACTGGTCTACATAATTTTGATTTCCAGATTTTCTTCCCTCCCTCCCCAAGACAGCATGGAATCCCATATAACTTCCATGTATAACTTGGCATTGAATTAATTTACACACTAGTCAAGTTGTGGAGAAGAATTATGACCAATGGAATGAATCATGAGAAAGAAGAAACAGGACCAAAAAAAAACACAACCCAACAAAAAATACAAAAGAGAGAAAAAAAAAGAGGGGAGAGAAAAAGGTGAGCATGAAGTGTGCCTCCATCTGCGTTCATACTTCATAGTTCTTTCTCTGGATGTAGATAGCACTCTCCAGTGTGAGTCCCTTGCAGCTGTGTCTGCATATTGTGTTGCTGAGAAGAACAAATTCTGTCAGGGTCAGTCATCACAGAATCCATATATCTGTGTGTAGTAGGAAGGCCAAATTTATGATCTCAAATATAATCATGTATATGTTTGAATGGTCCGAAATCGCAAGGTATGAGAGATTCTCTAAGGAGAAAACAACAAGAAATTTATTTAGGCCCCACCGCAGCAAAAACTTGAACCAGCCTCCCCATTCCAACATCTTGACAAAAAGACTCCAGGCCCAGAAAGCCCATTT
>CM053627.1:166127837-166160780 GCA_028646595.1 Phalanger gymnotis
GCTTCCACAGCTTCCTGCCTCCGCAGCTTCTGGCTTCCGCAGCTTCTGGCTTCTGCAGCTTCTGGCTTCCCCACCTTCTGCCTCTGCCGCCGCTGAAGCTGTCTCCAGGCTCACCCCTCCTCGCAGCCGAGCTTCCGCCGTTCTCAAGCCCTGCCTCAATGACCAGAGACCATTGGTTCCCGAGCTGGCCCCTCCTAAGTCACCAATCCACACCCACACAGGTTTCACACCTGACAGGGCCCTGGGCCTGGGGCTTAGCACTTAACAGCTGAAAGTACTTCCACTCAAAAGAAACAAAAGCCATGCTAATGAGACAATTTTGCTTAACAACACACTATTTTATTCATGTAAGCATGTAGAGATATAAAACTTCCCCTAAGAACTGCTTTTGCTGCATCTCATAAGTTTTGGTATGTTGTCTCATTATTGTCATTATTGTGCCATTATTGTCATTATTGTCATATTGTCTTGAATGAAGTTACTGTTTCTCTGATTTGTTCTTTGGCCCATTCATTCTTTAGAATCAGATTATTTAGTTTCCAATTAACTTTTACCTCATTTTCCATGGTTCTTTGTTACAAACAATTCCTATTGCATCATGATCTGAAAAGTATGCTTTGACTACTTCTGCCTTTCTGCAAGGGATTGTGAGGTTTTTATGGTATGTACATGGCCATGTACATAGTACATGGTCAATTTTTGAGTATGTGCCATGTACCGCTGAGAAGGAAGTATATTCCTTTTTATCCTCATTTAGTTTTCTCCAGAGGTCTATCATATCTGCCTTTTCTAAAATTCTGTTCACTTCATTAATTTCTTTCTTATTTATTTTGAGGTTAGATTTATCAAGTTCAGAAGGGGGAAGGGTTAGGTCTCCCAATATTATAGTTTTGCTGTCTATTGCTTCCTGTAACTCCCTTTACCTCTCTTCTAAGAATTTGCATGCCATACCACTTGGTGCATAAATGTTAAACAATGGTATTGCTTCATTGTTTATGGTGCCTTTTAGCAGGATGCAGTGTCCTTCCTTATCTCTTTTAGTTAAATCTATCTTTACTTTTGCTTTGTCTGAGATTAGGATTGCTACACCTGCTTTTTTTACTTTAGCTGAGGCACAATATATTTTGCACCAGTCTTTTACCTTTACCCTGTGTGTATCCCCCTATTTCAAATGTGTTTCTTGTAAACAGCATATCGTAGGATTATGGTTTTTAATCCATTCTGCTATCTGCTTCTGTTTTATGGGAGAGTTCATCCCATTCACATTCACAGTTATGATTTTCTATCTGTGTCTTTTTCTCCATCCTATTTCCTCCTGTTTTTGCTTTTATTTCTCCCTTACTCCTTCCACTCCTCAACAAAGTTTTGCTTTTGACTGCCACATTCCTCAGTTTGCCCTCCCTCTTTATTCCCCTCCCTTGTCTTACCGTTTCCTACTTGCTACTTCTCCCTTCCCTTCTGACCACCCCACTCCCTTTTTTCCCCCCTTCCCCTCCTGCTTCCTGTAGGACAAGTTAGATTTCTATACTTATCAGGGTATGTTATTCCCTTCTTGAACCAGATCAGATGACAGTAAAGATCAAATACTGCTCTTCTCCCTCCCTTCTTTCCCTCAAATAAAATGTGTTTTTGTGCTTTTTTATTTGGCGTAATTTACCCTTTTCTACTGCCTCCTTATCTTCTCTCTCAAAGTCCTCCATTTACATCTCTTAATTATGTTTTTTATCCTTATATCAGTTATTTTATACATTCACAGTCTATGTGTATCCCTTTCAATTGTCATAATAGCTATATTATTCTCAAGATTGACATATATAATGTATATATATAAAGATGCAAATAATTTGCCCTTATTGATTAATAATGTTTGTGGGGGTTTTCCCCCCTGTTTACCTTTTTGTGTCTCTCTTGAGTTTTGTATTTGGAAATCAAATTTTCTGTTGAGTTCTGGCCTTTTCATCAGGAAGGTCTGGAATTCCCTTATTTTGTTGAATGTCCATCTTCTTCCCTGAAAAATTATAGTTGATCCTTGTTTATAGTCCCAGTTCCTTTGCCTTTCAGAATATCATATTCCAGTTACTCCTGTCTTTTAAAGTGTAAGCTGAAAGATCCTGGGTGATCCTGACTGTAGTTCCACGATATTTGAATTGTTTCTTTTTGGCTGCTTGCAGTATTTTCTCCTTGATTTTGTAATTCCAAAATTTGGCTATAAATTTTTTGGAGTTTTCAGTTTTGGATCTCTTTCAGCGGGTGATTGGTGAATTCTTTCAATGACTATTTTGCCCTCTGGTTCTAGGACCGCTGGGCAGATGTCTTTGATAATTTCTTCCAACATACTATCAAGGCTCGTTTTTTCATTGTGGATTTCTGGTAGACCAATAACTCTTAAATTGTCTCTCCTGGATCTATTTTCCAGGTCAGTTGTTTTCCCAATCAGATATTTCACATTTTTTTCTATTTTTTCATTCTTTACATTTTGTTTTACTATTTCTTGATGCCTCATAGAGTCATTAGTTTCCACTTGCTCAACTCTAATTTTTAATGAGTTACTGTCTTCATTTTGCTTTTGAGTCTACTTTTCCAATTAGTTGATTTTACCTCCCAAGGTGTCATTTTGTCTATTTAGATTCTGAATCTCTGTAGCCTTTTTGCCAGTATTATTCTTTAGGGACTTGATTTCATCACTGGATTTTTTTTCCATTTTTTTTCCATTTTTTCTTTTACCTCTTTAATTTGGTTTTTAAAATCCTTCTTTAGCTCTTCCAGTAATGCTTTTTGGGCTGGAGACCAGTTCACATTACCTTTTGAGGTATCAGATGTGGGTATAGTGTCATTGTTATCCTCTTCCAAATTGGTATTTTGATCCTGCCTGTCTCCATAAAAAGAATCAAAGGTCTTCAGTTTTTTTTTTTGTTTTTTGGTTTTGTGTGTGTGTGTGTGTGTGTGTGTGTGTGTGTGTGTGTGTGTGTTCTTCATGTTGGTTAGCCCTTTCCTGGCTTTACAATAAATTTCTGCTTTTCGAGCTCAGGGCTCACTGTCCCAGCTTTCTTATTTTGGGGATTGTGAGTATTGTTGTTGACTTTGTGAATTATAGCCTTCAGTTTCCTGAGGTGTGGGGGGTCTGGCTGCCTCAAATCTCCTCTTCCCCTAGGGTTTTTTTCTCCAGTACTGTTGCTCTTCAGCAATGGTCTCAGCTCTTTATTTTTTGGGCTGGGTGTCTGGCACTTCCCCTGGGAGAGCAAGAGTATGTCTGGGCTCCTGGTGTTGACCCCTGCTGGCTCTGCCCCTCTGGGACTCAAGTACTCCCACTACTTGGCCACTGAAGCCCCACTTCTGTCTCCTCTATTCCAGAGTTTTTTTGTTTTGGTTTTGGTTTTTTTCCCTGAGGAATTCTCTGGGTGGGGAGGGGAGGGATTAGAGCCATTTACCTGGCCATTATGTCTCCTGGAAGTTCAAGAAGCGTTTCATACCTTTGGGCTGCAAGCCTCAGGAGTTGGTATCTCAGGGTTGGTGGCATTGTGCTGCCTCTTGTCGCTTCCACAGAGTACCTTCCTGTTTTGGGAGGCCTGCTGATTTTGGGTGCCTGGCTTTCTCCCAGCCTGTCTCCCACATGGGTTTCCTGGCCAGCTGCTTCTGCTTTGCTCCCATCTGGAGCAGCTCCACATGCCAAGTGCTCTCCTAGCCCACAGATTCATTCTTTCGGCCTTTCAGACTCTCCTGGCTGGGAAATTTGCCCCACTCAGACTTCTCACGGTTTCTAACTCTCTCAAATCTGCTCAAATTCACTTTTGTATAGGAATCTGACAGAACTTGTGAGAGAACTCCGGTAAGATGCTGTTTTCATGTGGCCATCTTGGCTCTGCCTCAAGGACTATTTTACCCTCTGGTTCTAAGATCTCATGGCAGTTTTCCTCAATGATTTCGTGGAAGATACTGTCCAGGATCCTTTTTTCATCATGACTTTCTGGTAGACCAATAATTCTTATATTATCTCTCCTGGATCTAATTTGCAGGTATGTTGTTTTTCTGATGAGATATTTTATGTTTTCTTCTACTTTTCATTCTTTAGATTTTGTTTGACTGATTCTTGATGTCTCATAGAGTCATTAGCCTCTACTTTCCCAAATCTAATTTTTAACAAATTACTTTCTTCAGACGCTTCTGCATCTCTCTTTCCATTTGGCCAATTTTACTTTTCAAGGAGTCATTTTCTCCTGTTAGGTTGTGTAGTTTTTCTTTTATCTCTCTAATTTGGCTTTTAAAATCCTCCTCGAGATCTTCCAGTTATGCTTTGGGGGCTTGAGACCAGATCATATTCCCTTTCGAGATTTCAGATGTTGGTCCTGTTCTGAATTCATATTTTGATCTTCTCAGTACCCATAATATGGTACTTACTTTTCTAGTTTACTTTTTCATGTTGGTTGCATTTTTCCTGGCTTTTAAAGTGGATCTCTGCTTCTGGGGCCCAGGAGGGTTCTGTCCTAAGTTTCTTGTGTTGGGAGCTAGGGGCCTGGTTACTGACTTTCTGTGCTGTGGGCCCTGGTTTTGTCAGCTAGAAGCTATATACTGCTGCAGCTCACCTGATGCTGAGCTGGATCTGGCTGGTGTGTGCCAAGGATTGAGGCCTAGTGAAGTCTGTCTGAGTTTCCCCTAGGTTACACTGAAGCTTACAGGGTCAGGTGTGGGGGAGGGTTGGTCTGACTGTTGGAAGTATCTTCCCCTAAGGCTGTGCTATGTAGAATGGGTGGCTTCAGCCGTTGGTCTGTGCTGGTGTCTGCCAATTCCCCTGAATGTGCGAAGGCACCCTTAGGGGTCCTGGTGTTGACGCTTGCTGGCTCTACCCCCTGGGTCTCAGGAACTCTCGTCAGTCTGCTGTTGTGGGGCTTGCTGGTAATTAGAATAATCATCCTGTATATATGGGCAGGAGATAATAATGACCTCGTACAAAAAGTAAAATAGTGGAAAATGACACATGATGAAGTTAAGTAGGTACTTTGGGGTTCACATATTGGTTCCCAAGATAGCACTTCTTACTTTCTTTACTGTGTCACTCTCATTAACTACCCATGTCCTGTCGATTCCATGCTTCACACTTTGACACCAAACTGCAATTTCTTTCCTCTTCCAATCCAAAATATTACCTACCCTTCAAAACTCAATTCATGATTCATTTCCTCCATGAATATCTTCCTAAATTGGTTCTACCCTATGCTTTTCTTGAATTCCTTCGGCCTTTCTGCAGGCTGCACCATGGTATTCTGGCTCACATCTCATTATGTAATTATTAGCCACATGTTTCTCTAATAATTTCTCCTTTCCTTTACCAGAATCTAAATTTAAGGTCAATTGCTGTGCTTTCTACTTCCTTTGTGTACCCCTGTTTCATGCAGCATATTACTCTTGCAATAATGGCGTGGCAAAGTGGTGGTATATGAATGTAATGGAATACTATTGCTCTATAAGAAATGACGAGCAGGTACATTTCAGAAAAAAACCACCTGGTAAGACTTAAATAAACTGATGCTGACTTAAGTGAGCAGAACCAAGAGAATATTTACACTGAATCAGCAACATTGTGTGATATTCAACCATGACAGACTTAGCTCTTCTCAGCAATGCAATGATCCAAGACAATTCCAAGGGACTTGTGATGGATAATGCTGACCACATCCAGAAAAAGAACTACAGAGTCCGAATGCAGATCAAAGCATACTATTTTCACTTTGTTTTGGGTTTTTTGTGTTTTTTTTCTTACTTACGGTTTTTCCCTTTTGTTCTGAGTCTTCTTCCTCAACATGACTAATGTGGAAATATGTTTAACATGATTGTACTTGTGTGACCTATATCAGATTGCTTGCTGTCTTAGGGAGGGAGGAGAGAAGGGGGAGAAGAAAACTTGGAGCTCAAATATTATAAAGATGAATGTTGAAAATTATGTTTATGTGCAATTGGAAAAAAATAAAATATTATTAAGAAAAAATAGTGGCTTGGCAAATGCTTATTCCATGTTATTAAAGTATATTCTAGTGAGTAAAGGGCAAAGGTGAATTAAAAAAAATTAAAGCCAACCAAGGTCATCACTTTCAGTATCCACAGACATTTACTGAATATGGAAAGGACATTATGCTATGCACTGATAATTAAAAAAGAAGCAAAAACTAAACCACAACACACATTCCCAAGGATCTGACAATCAAATTGAAAAGACAAGGCATGAACACCAAAAATTACTAATGAAAGAAATATATAAGTGTTTAATGATGGTTATTGACATTAGCTGTGAAAGGTTTTCCATTGGATGAGACAGTTCAGAAAAATATCATAAAAGAGATGGGTTAAAGGGAGATTGCTATTGTGGGATGTGCCAATATTTCTGTGTTCTTTGAGAAGTATTGAATATACGTTAGAAGAAATCATCTTGTACTGAGAATGAGCATCAAAAGAGGTAAGGAGGTTGCTGACTGATACAATGTTTATAAAGTCTTTGAGGAACTGGAAAGTCATCATTTTGAATATGCTTATGACATAAACAGAAGCATCAAAGGAGATGTTAAATACTGAAAAAGATAATATTAGGATGGACTTAAGACCAGACTCTTTAAATGCAACTTAGGAATCACTCAAGACCAAATGGATTGTAATTTCAATGAGATAGAAAATAAACAAAAATATTCATCCTCAAAAGGGCTAAGAAATATGCCATTTTAATTTTGCTCACATAAAATATTTACCTTAAGTAATTAACTCGTATCCCTACATCCAACCCTTACATCATCCTGCACACTACTGCCAGTTAATCTTTCTAAAAAGCTGCCTGCATCACACTACTACACAGATCACACACCTTCAACAGTTCTTTCTTGGCTACATGATCAAATTAAAATTCACTAGCCTGGAATTCAAGGGTCCCCATAATATGCCCAATCTGTCTTTTAAGTTTTATCTTACCCTATTCCATACAAACTTTTTAGTCTAATTAGGCTAGTTTTCTGAACACATTACAGTGCTTTTCCAACTCTATCTTTACTAAAGACTAACCTCATGCCAAGTTAGCATTTTTATCCTCTCTTCTTATCAAATCATCTTATAGGTAAAATGGCATTATTTTTACAGTCAAGAAGAGCCCAAATCCCCCAACAGCATTCCCAATCCAGAGCCCAGGAAACCCAAGAACAAACGAAAGTAGGACATAAGGCCAGATTAGTGTCTAGGCAGCCTATGACTTGGCCACAGCAGGATACAAGGCTAGACCAGTACATAGGCAGCAATATTTGACCCAGCATCAAGGCAGTCCATGAACACCCCAGAGATTAAGGAACCCATGGCCACACCATAATAAAGACAGTTCAAGGCAAGCTCCTGAATAGCCTAGAATCCGGGCCGCCTACACCTGAGCCATGGCATAAATAAAGTTCAGGAGAGAACTTGGGAAGTAAAGCATTTAGGGTCTTATAAGAGAACTTCTCTCACTACAATCTGATCAGGACCTGTCAAGCACAAATAAAGCCAAATGAGGGTTTGGAATTATGCAAAGAGAAAGGATCTATGCCAAAACCTAAATATACATATTCAGATCCTCCTCATCCTTTACATCAACCTCGAGTCCCACCTATTCTGTAAATGTATCTCTGGTAGGGAGTCAGGTATGTGCTAGAGCCAACTTTTAAATTTTCATTATGATCATTTATACCTTGGAAATTGACAAATCGGAGCTTGACATATTAATTGGTTTTCTGTATTATGCAAGTGATGAAGAAAATATTAGTGATGCAGATTAAACTTAAGTGTGTTGTATATACATTTTTTTCTAAAAATCTAGTTGTCAAACATTTCCTAGCATAGCCCGGGTATAGAAAGGAAGCTGGACTCAGAGTGAGGAGAGATATGGCTTCAAATTCTATCTTTCACATTAATGTGCTGTGTAATCATGGGCAAGTCACTTAACCTCTCTGTTTCTCAGTTTTGCCATTTTAAGTACAAGTATATTAATACCTTTAGCAACAATCTCACAGGGAGTATATGAATATCAACAGAGATAATGCCATCTGCAAACTTTAAAGAGCTAAATTAATTTTAGCTACTCATAACTTCAACTAAAAGAAGGTCTTATATTTTTAGTTTACTTTCTATGGGCATATATTCTTTCTCTCCAAGTATATTAAAAATATCTTGAATGTCTGTACCTTGGTTCATACATGCTGTTTCCTTAACAGTACTGTCTCTCTCTGCCTGTCTGTCTCTCTGTCTCTGTCTCTGTCTTTCTGTCTCTGTCTCTATATCTCCCTGCCTCTTTCTCTGTGTCTCTGTCTGTGAATCTGTCTCTCTCCCTCTCCTTCTCTCTCTCTCTCTCTCTCTCTCTCTCTCTCTCTCTCTCTCTCTCTTTCTCTCTCTCTCTCCCTCCTTTCCTCCCTCCCTCCCTATCTCCAGCTTAGTCTTACAGATCCAGCTAGAAATATCCACAAGGATGTCCTATAGACTTCTCACACTCAATGTATCCAAAACAGAACTCATTATCTTACTTCCTAAGCCTTCTTCTCCTAAACATTTGGATGACAGCATAATCATCCTTCCAGTCACAAACTAACAACCTTAGAGGAAGCATACTCTTTTCTCTCCTCCCATATTCATTTCAGTTGCTATGTCTTATCCACTCACTTTCTACAATTCACAATTCAACTTTTTCTCTTTATTAATATGACTGTCTTCTTAATTCAGGCACTCCTCACCTTTTTCTTAGACTATTATAAAAACCTAATAATTCTCTCTGCTTCCAGCATTTTCCCTCTGCAATCAGTGGTACCCACAACTGAAAAAAGAATCTTCCTAAATCATAGTCCTTGACCTTGCTCAGAATTCTTAAGTTACTCCCTAATGTCACTAGGAAAAAATACAAACTCCTCAGCTCGCCATTTAAAGTTCTTCACAGATTGGCTTCACCTGTCTTCTGAATTTATTTTCATTGTTTCTCTTCAAACAGCTTGGTACTCCATCTCCCATGTCCATTCCTTTACCCAAGCTAGTTTCCATATTTAAAATGTTCTCCCTCCTCATCTTTTCTTTTACCTTCATTCCAGCATCAGCTCAAGTGCTGCTACCTCCTAAGTAATTCTTTTCCAATGTTCCTAGTTCTCTCTCCCTCCTCAGTGATTTGCTAACTACGTTATGCTAACAGTTCAGTCTTCAGAAGCTTCATTCTCAACCTGTCCCCTTCTGGAACACAAAGTAAAAAAGGACAGAGAAGAAGGGTTACAAAGATTTGGTGACTGATCTCCAAACAGCAGTTCTAGTGGTTTACTTTTCCAGCTATCATAATTTCTACTAGGTCCCAGGACTATTCAATTGTTTGGGTCCCCAAAGTGATGCATTTCACCTTTCTGATGATCTCTGTCACTGTCTCTATCTCTATATTGCTTTGTGTCTTTATGTTTGTCTCTAACTCTGTCTCTATGTTACAAAAAGAAACACAACAGAAAACTTTCAGAAAAATTATCTTTTGCAAGATTTTAGGTAGGAAGGCAGATGGATAGATAGGTAGATAGAACATTTATTAAGTGCTTAGAATTTGTGAGGTATTTTTCTAAATACTGGTGATACAAATACAAGCAAGACATTCCTTGCCCTTGAGGAGCTTATATTCTAATTAATAAAGAAAACACCCAATGAGGAATTGGAAAGGAGGGTATGGGGTGAAGAATGGGAGAAGCTTGAAGGCCTGGACTTATGTGTAATGAAGCAAAAGCTAACAGAGTCGAAAGATTTAGGGTCAGCTTGCCCGGAGCTCAGATTGGAACCAACGGTCTGAGAGTAGGGAACATGGCTGAATTCTCTTAGACTAGCAATCAAAAGGATCCCTCTGATGACTTGGCATGGCAAGTCTCAATGTACTTGGTCCATTAGTTCTGTTCTGGCTTCATCCACCATATCAGGTCTAGTTATAGATCTCAGATCTCTGTAAGTATTCACTGAATCAGTCCAGTAAGGGTTTAGCTAGACCTGGAATCTCATCTTTGGGGGGAACTCCTGGCGAGAAAACCCTTTCTATTAAGGCTAATTAGCATCTATTTTGCAACTTGACCCTAGAGAATTACCTGGTGGCAATGAGAAGTGAACTTGCCCAAGGTCACAGAAAAAGGATTTGAGCCTAGATCTTTCTGATTTTGAGACTTGCTCTCTATTCACTACCACCATGCTGCCTTTCCTTAAGGGAATATATTAAAAAAAGCTAACACATGTATGGCATTTTAAGGTTTGCAAAACACTTTTTACATGTAATTTCATTTGATTCTTACAACAATCCTGTGAGGTAACTGCTATTTTTATCCCCATTTAACAGATAAGAAAAAGTGAGGCTAAGAAAGGTTAATGAGGGTCACATAACTATTAAGTGTCTGAGGCAGGATTTGAACTCAGGGCTCCCTGACTCTCAAGTATGGTGCTCTATCCATTTTGGCACTTTAACTGTCCAAATTTTGGTTGCTAGGAAATGTCAATTTTTATTTTGTTTCTATACCACCTAATGTGGTTAATTGGTCACTGAAAAACCTGTTTTTAAGTGAGATAATGTTACAGGGATATAGGAAGTGACCAATCAACCTTTGTGAAGGCTAGTATGTCTCCTTACTCTTATGTACCTACGCCAACACACACAGTCACTAGGTGATCTCATATAACTAAACCATATCAAGATGTTTCCTGACAAGCAACACACAGCCCCACTATAGTATAGCCTCAAAAATGTGAACTAAAGAAGGGTCCATGGCCTCAAGGTCAAACAGTCTCATCGGTTTTTTTTTTTAAAGAGACTTGGGTTAGGTCGATCCAATTAAGGATATTCCTAGCTCAGACAAAGTCTTTGAATTGAGAAAAATGCTGTCAATCTCCTTAATTTCCCATCTAACACTGAGTAGGTCATTATTTATATTAACTATTCATCCTACACTGACAGCTATGGCATTGTGTCTATATAGCAATCCCCAAAAAAGGTCCAGAGAAAAATGCTTTTCCTTAGATCTTAAATTTAACCTTAAAATCCTGTTTCCAGGGCCCTAGCAGGTCATAGATGTGATTGACCACTTTCAGAGAGTTAAAATCTAAAAATGGAAATCAGTAAGTTTTCAATATGCATACTGTTTATCATTAATTATTTCAATCAATATTATTGTGACCCAGCCATAACAATGAGTCTGTAGTCTGGAAAATTTGTAAGCCTAAGAGGAAAACTTAGATATTACATTTTTTCTGTGTACCAGCAGCATCATAAAACCAAACGGCTAGGAGGAACCTTGAGACATTACCAGATTACAGATTTAAAACTAGAAGAGATTTTGGAGATCATCTGATCAAAAAAGCTGTCATTTCAATAATTGCTAGCATTTGTAAAGAGCTTTTAAGGTTTGCAGAGAGCATTACAGATGTTGTTTCATTTTACTCTCAAAATATCTCCAGGAGTTAGGTGCTATCATTATCCTCACTGTAAAGATGAGGAAACTGAAGCAAAGAGAGGTTAAATGACTTGTTTAAGATGACACAGTAAGTGTCTGAGAGCAGATTTTAATTCAGTTCTTCCAGACTTGTGGTATAGCATTCTACCTGTTATGCCATGTGGTTGCTTCTAGTAATAGAAAAGTGAACTAGACTTAAAATCAAGAGAACCTTGGGTTTTAATCCTGTCCGCTCAGCCGTGGGCAAGTCTCTCAGCCTTTCTAAGTTCCACTTTTTACATCTATAAAGTCTGATAAATGATACCTATAGTACCTTCATCTTGAGATGCTTCATGAAATTTCATATATATGTATATTTGTGTATTGTGCATTTATATTATATACAAACAGTAGGTATAGGTATAAATATGCAAACATTCTCACATGTATGCAATGCATATTGCATACACATATATCATGCTTATGTTTAGATACACACATGTATTTTATATGCATTTACCATATATACATGTGTATATGTGCATATGTGCATGTACCATTCTTAGGTTTGCCCAAATATGGGTAACTGAATCCTCAGATTTTGTAGCAGCACTTAAGGTACTAAATGCTTACCAGCTATAGATAGCCTTTATCACACTTCACAGAGAATAAACAAACTTCAAAAGGCTCACAGGAGCTACTAAACAAATACGGAAAACACCAAAAAGCTCTCAAATGGCCTATTGGCTCCCTTCAAAAGGAAACAGCATTTAGAGATTGCTATCAGGATAACCCTTTGCCATTTGAGCAACTTCTTCCATTACACAGAATACTATCTGGTTCTCCAGAGACTCTGGTGTCTTCTTATGTATTTTAGACTCCTTCAATAGGGAAACATACTTTAGAGCCTAGTAAAAAAGCAACGCCCTTTCCATAAGATCCGCAGTCTTGAAGTAACACATTGGTTTTGTACAAGAGGTATTCAAATAATAGGCATTCTGAACTAAAACTCCCATAGGCATTTCAAACTTAACATGCCCCAAACAGAACTAATTATGTATAATTCCAACTGGCAATGCACACCAAAAACTCAGGAGAAAAGCTAGGACTAGATATATGGATACAAGAGTCATCTGCATAGGAAGTGGGATAGAGAAGAAGGCATCTGAACCAGGCACTGAACTAATTGAGAAAGGAGAGAGAGTTTTTTAGTTTAGGTGGGTTTTTTGCATCAAATAATGAATACGCAGATTTAGAATGGGAGAAAAAATTTAAATAGAGTAAGCCTCAAGGTTCCCAAGTAATGGTGGTAGTGGAAGAGTCTGGAAGCAGCATTGAGTCAGGGAGTATGAGAAAAGGTTCAGCCAGTCCTAGAAAGGGCAGCCAAGGTTGCAATGGGATACAAATGTTGGTGAATAACAAAACATGAAAGAGACATATAAAGATGTCTAAAATAAAGAAGGTTATTAATTATAGAGTGGGAATTCCAGAAGGCACAATGCAAAGAAAGGGCAAACAGATGTTGGGTGAGATGTCAGTAGAGGGAGGGTTGAGCTGGATGGCAATGAGAAAGTGGAAAGCCGAAGTTAGGGAGATGCTTTGGAAGTTTGGAGTTCAGTATCACTAGAATGGGTAAGGGATATTAGAAGTATATTATCTATTTGGAGGAGTCTAAGAAAATTGTTTCAGTGTTTTTATTGCTCTTAGTCTTTAATATTTCTCTATCCTAAAACAAACAAACAAAAATCTCCATAAAGAAGGCTTTTCTGAATGCTATCTTCTTTGGGCTAGACTTAACAAAAAGGGACCCGGGAAGACCAACATCCTTTTAAAGAGGCTCTATTGTAAATTTTTTTCTTTTGCCTTGATCATTCTTGCATGGAACCCTGCCACAGCATAAATTGGTAGTATTAAACTTATTTTGAGCAAATTCTACCTCGGCTATTTTATTCTGCCAATTTTCCTCTCACAGTGACTTGCTGAGGGAAAAATTGTTTTGTTGTTGTGTGTTTTTCCCCCTCAGGCCTATAGATATTCACTGCATGATAGGACTCATGTGCAAAATATGGAGGTAGGTGGCTAATTTTCATCTAAAATAAGGGAGGCAAGCCTTACACTAAGATTCTTAATTTAATGCTATCTTCCCCTTGGGGAAAAAATCAGGAGAAACTATTATTTGAAAAGGACTGCTGGGATATTTGGCAAATGAAAACTAAAAGAAAAAGATTCAACACATTTCTGTCTGATCTGTTCTAAAAATCTACAATGCATATAATGTTTAAGATTTAAAAACCACGTTACTTACATTTATCTCATTTGAAACTCATGACAATCTTGTGAAGTAAGTACTATTATTAGCCCCTTTTTACAAATGAGAAAACAGGGTTTTGGAATAAAATTAAATGTAGATTTGTTCACTCCCCCTTCATCCCCAATCCTCACTTTTATACTGTCACTGTAATCAATGAGTTTGGGTTAGGAGAGAGGTCCTGGAAAAGGAATGGATTGAGTAAAGAGACCTCAGATTGAAGCTCCCGTACTTACTAGCTGTGTAACACTGGGCAAGATACTTCTTTCTGAGACTCAATTCTCTTTTCTATAAAATGAAGGGGTTCAGAGATTTTGGAGCAACATGAAGAGTAGAAAAAGAGTACACCTGAGCTCTACTCCAGCATTAAGTAATCCTATTACTAAAGAAGTCACACCTTAGACTAGCACTAAATTAGTATTCAAATCTCTTTGGGAATGAAAGTGAAAGACTTCAGACCTCAGCGGTAAGAAATTCTCTATGGGAGGAAAGTGAAAGTGAAATATCAAAGGCCTCAACTTCCAGTCCAATCCAGGAGGAACTGAGGTGAAGAGAAAGGAAGGAAGGAAGGAAGGAAGGAAGGAAGGAAGGAAGGAAGGAAGGAAGGAAGGAAGGAAGGAAGGAAGGAAGGAAGGAAGAGAGAGAGAGAGAGAGAGAAAGAAAGAGGAAGTGGTGATTAAAGAATCTGTTCATGGAAAATTGGACACAGGTTTGGATTTGGCTTATAGCCAGACTTTAGCCGAAGCCAAAACCATGCAGCAACCATGTCCAACAGAGTACCTACTGTAGGCAAGGGGCCTGAAACACATGGGCAGCAAGGCATGTAAGCGTGGAAGGGTGTAATAGTAACACTAGTCTAACAGGCATAAAAGATGCCCTAGTGAACCTAAGTATAATCCCAGGATGTACAACAGGTCGTAGAATCATAGAATTCTAGGGGGGGAAGAAAGGACTTAAAGGTTATCTCATCTAACCCTGCTCTAAAACATTCCTCTTTGTCAATCACCTTGAATTCCAGGGTCTATGCTTTGGGAAAGGTCAGGTGGCTCTTTTCCACCTAGGATTCTGAATACCTGACTTCCCTTCTTCTTAATAACTGACTTGGTTTCTAGATTTATTTCATATATATTTCTATATAGAAGGTTTCCTATATGAGTGAAGGTAAACTGTTTGACAACAGGAACTACTGGACTTTTGTCTTTGTATCACTAGTGCCTAGCATAGTGCAGGATAAAATACGAAAGTCTGTTTGGTTTTTAAAGCCCTTCTTAACCTAGCCTGGGGTAGAGAACTTGTGGCCTCGAAGTTCTATGAAGTTTGGAATCAGTCAAAGGGCTGTACTTGAGGACCTAGAGGGCAACATGTGGCCTCAAGGCCCTGACCTAGACCTTTTTCTATCTTTCCACTCTTTTTACATCTTATCCCCTACACATGCTCTCCCTACTGTTGGCTCAAACATGTAACTCCTATAATTAATACAGTTGTGTTCACTCCCCCCCAACACACACATACACACACAAACACACAAACACAGAGACTGAAGAAGCTCTGGGTTAAAAAAAAAACCCTAAGTCTAAATAACTATTGATTAGAGAAATGCAAATCAAAACAACTCTGAGGTATCACATCACACCTGTCAGATTGGCTAACATGACAAAACAGGAAAATTATAAATATTGGAGAAGATGTGAGAAAATTGGAACACTAATGCATAGTTTGTGGAGTTGTGAACTTATCCAACCATTCTGGAGAGCAATTTGGAACTATGCCCAAAGGGCTAGAAAAATGGGCATACTTTTCAACCCAGCCATACCACTTCTAGGGCTTTATCCACAAGAAATCATACAAATGGGAAATTGACCCATACATACAAAAACATTTACAGCAGCTCTTTTTGTGTTGGCAAAAAAATTGAAAGTTGAGGGGATGCCCATCAATTGGGGAATACTGAACAAGTTGTGGTTTATCAATGTAAGGGAATACTATTGTGCTATAAGAAATGATGAGCAGACAGACTACAGAAAAACCTGGAAAGGTTTATATGAACTGATGCTGAGTGAGGGGAGCAGAACCAGGAGAACATTGTACACAGTTACAGACACATTGTGTGATGACTAACTTTGATAGAATTGGCTCTTCTCAGCAACGCAAAGTTCTAAGCCAACTCCAAAAGACTCATGATGGAAAATGCTATCTTTATCCAGAGAAAGATTTATGGAGTCTGAATACAGATTGAAGCAAACTATTTGCTCTCTTTTTTTTTGCATTGTTTCTTCTTTCTCATGGTTCATTCCATTAGTTATAATTCTTTGCAACATGACTAATGTGAAAACAAGATTAACATGAATGTATGTGTAGAATATATATCAGATTGCATGCCCTCTTGGGGAGAAGAGGGGAGAGGAGAAGGAAGAGAGAAAATTTGGAAGTCAAAAGCTTGTGGAACTGAATGTTGCAAACTAAAAATAAATTAGTTAATTTAAAAGAAAAAAAACCCTAAGTAGTCCTGTCAGCATAAGACCAGTGGTAATGGTGCAAAGCCCTCCTTTTTTTTTTGAAGGGGGTGAGGATTGAATAGCAGCCAGCCCTTCTTCACTCCTGTATTAGTCATGAGTGAGCACCACTCCCGAACCTTGATTCACACCCCAGGGCCTACTTCCCCTAACCTCTAGTTTCCATGTCTGGTCCTGCTTGACCCAGATAAGGACACTGTAAAAACCCACCCTACTTTTCCCACATGGGGAGCTTAACTCCATCAAGCACTTCAGAGAATCCCTTTCTATGTCCGTTCTCCGTGACCACCCCTGTACTGCTTATTTCTTCTCAATAATGCTTACTTGCTTCACTTTGTCTTCGTCCTCTCCTTTGTTTTGCGGTGTTTTCAGTTCGTCCAGCGGTGCAAAGCCCCTCAGCTGCAACAGGTATATTCATTGCAAGATGGGCCATAGTTCAAGGCAATAACCAGTCATGCAATAGCTGCTCCTAACCTGATATTTTGATGTAGGGAATATAGAAAACAATGGCTGAACCAAGAACTACAGGCCTCTCTATCCCTCCTTCTACCAGACACTAGGGCTGTGACTAGGAGCTATGCCCCAAACTTGTACCCCTCGGGTTTTCCCCCTTGGTAACATAAATGGCAGATAAGAGAGATTTAATGTTCCTTTACCATACTTTGACATTCTGAATCACCCCATTCTGTATGAAGACAAGTCTATCATATGACAGTGAATTTTCACCAGCTGTCCTGATTCCCTGGAATTTTCTCCCTCCTCATCCTGTCTTCTGGCTTCCCTAGAAAATCCAATTTCTACAAGAAGCTTTGCCGATTTCCCTCAATGGCATGCCTTTTCTCTTTTTTGTTATTCTTGTTTTTATTGAGTCATTTCAGTTGTGCCTAACACTTCATGACCCCATTTAGGGTTTTCTTGGCAAGGGTACTGGAGTGGTTTGCCTTTTCATTCCCCAGCCCATTTCACAGATGAGGAACTGAGGCAAACTGGGATAAATGATTTGCACAGGGGTCACACAGATAGTTATCATCTGAGGCCCAAATTGAACTCATGAAGATGAGTCTTCCTGATTTCAAGACCAGTCCTCTATCCACCTAAGTGCCTTCTCTCTGTTTACTATGTCCTATTTATCATGCACATATCTTATTTGTGCATGAGTTTTATTTGCTGTCTCCCCCATTAGATTGTGAGCTTCTTAAGAGTAGGGACTTTTTTTGCTTATTTTGTTTTCCTTTCTTTGTATCTCTAGCTTTTGGCACAGATCTTTGCACATAGTAAGCACTTAATACATGCTTGTTGACTTCATTTGATCCAAAAAAAACAATGTTCATTAGAGCTGAATCTGGTTAAGCTATGTCCAGTATAAACCACTGAGGAACAGACATGAGAGAAATAAAATGTGTTTACTAAAAGAAAGAGTATCAGCAGCTCTGAATGAGTTGCCCCTACATATTTGGACCCTGGCCACACATGATCCCTAAATATATTTCTCTGTAGTATGTTCCCTATGTCTGTCCACCTTTCCAAAGATAGTGTGTATATTTATGTGAGAGTATTTTCCAGGTTTAGAAGGAAAATATTTTAGTTCTTTCTTTTTTAATTATATCTTTTCATTAAATACTATTGTTTTGAATTGTATTTTCTGACTATCAAACATACACAGATGAGTAAGGGCTCATAAATTATGATTTTATTGCCTATTGACCTACAGATCACAGAGAACCTTGTGTAGCCACCTTAAAGTATCTTCATTGAAAGTTCTCAATCTCTTTGTGCTATATAAATATATGTCTATTGTTTAAATAGTATTATCATTTCCCAATAAATTCCTTTTCCCTTCTCCTTCTGGAGAGCTAGCCCTTATACCAAAGAACAAAAAAAAGAGGGGAAAATTTCAAGAAACTAGCCAATATTTCTAAGTTTAGCATTCTACATAGTGTTCAGCACTATGAACTGTGACCTTTGCAAAGAATCCAGGCAGAGGCCTGGATCTTTGAGGCCAAACTCGGTAATTACTTTTTCAAAGTTTATTTTTTATGGTTTTGTTGAGTTGTAGTCATTATACGTACTCTTTCTGTGATTCTGCTATCTTTACTTTGCATTCGTTCATACAATCCTTCTTGAGTATCTGAGTATTGATTGTACTCATCATTCCTTAGAAAGTAGGAATAAGCTGTTATAGCCATGGATCACAATTTGTTTAGATATTTTCAATAGACAGTAAACGATTTGTTTCCAATTCTTTGCCACTACCACTGCTACTGCTGCTTCTACTACTTCTACTTCTACTACTACTACTACTACTACTACTACTACTACTACTACTACTACTACTACTACTACTACTACTACTACTATTACCACTATCTTCATCTCTTCAGACAAATCAAACTAATTTCAGGTCCTAATTTGTGAGAAGATTAAACTGGATCTATATCATCCCTTCTACCTCCAAAGAGTCAGAAAAAATGGGGTTTAAATCCATGCATGTTTTGTCAAAAATACTTGATTCTTCAACTTTTCAATTTTCTCATCCCTTTGACCTTAGGCAAGTCATTTAACATCTCTAGGGCTCTCTAGTATGAGGGAGGTTGAACTGCATGATCTTAGGCCCCTTCCAGATTCAAAGCTATAATCTATGAGCATGATTTGAACTCTAATCTTTTGTTATTCTACACTTCAAATTCTTCTAGTTACTTTTTATAATTAAAGCATGTGTTACTTTGATTTGTTAACACATTATGTATAAAGATTTCTGTTTCCTGAATTCACTTTTTTATCTATTCAGAAACCTAGAAAAACTAGTCATCTGTAAAACCCAATCTTTTCAATGAACAGGGTAAAGAACATTCCAGCTCCAAATTCCAAATTCAAGCTTCTCCAGCCATTGCTACTCTCCATGGCCTGTATCTCCAAACTAAACATATAGCTGTCTAGCTTCTAATAGAAAATCAGTTTTTAAAGCACTCCAGTGAACTAAAAATAAACTATATAAAAATGGAGTATTTTAAATGAATTTTTTAATTATCAAAAATATTTTTTTCTTTCAATGAAAAAAAATTAAAATAAAAACAAAACATATATAATAATATATATTATATATACATATATGTACAATATATAATAAACATGCTTAGCCAAATAAAACAAATTCCTTCATTGGCCATGTTGAAAAAAATATATGCCTCATCCTGCATCCTGATTCCATCACCTCTTTCATCAGTCCTCTGAAATAGTGGTTGGTCATTGGTTTAATTAGAGTTCTTCAGTCTTTCAAAGTTATCTTTACGATGTAGATGCCATTATACAAATTGTTCTCTTGGTTTTGTCTACTTTAGTTTGCATTAGTTTACACAAGTCTTCCCAGATTTCTCTAACATGATCCTTTTCATTATTTCTTACAACATAACAGTATTCAATTACTTTCATATACCATGATTTGTTCAGCCATTAGCCGATTTATGGGTGGCTCCTTGATTCCTAGTTCTTTGTCACCACAAAGAGTTGCTAGCAATATTTTTGTATATGTGGATCATGTAATATTACTAGGTTAAAAATACCTGGTATTACTGGGCAAAAGGGTAAAGTTTTAGTAATATTTGGGGAATGACTCCAAGCTGTTTTCTATAATGGCTGTACCAAATCATAGCTCTACTAATAATTCATTAATGTTCTTATTTTCCTGCAGCCTCTTAAACATTTGACATTTTCTTTTTATGTCAATTTTGTCAATGTGATTGGTGTGAGGCAGAAACTCAAAAATATACACATCTCTTAACTTTTAGTTCTTAAGAATTTTTTATATGACAATTAATAATTTGGATTTCTTCCTTAGAAAATGGCCTATTCATGTCCTTTCACTCTTTATCAAGTGAAGAATGGTTCTTATTCTTATAAATTTGAATCAGTTTTTCACACATCTTGGAAATGAGATGCCTATTGGAGGAAATTTCTCCAAATAATTTTTCCCAGTTTCCTATTTCCATTCTAATAAGAATTGTCCATTTTTATCTTCTGGGAGCTTCTCTATCTGTTGTTCAGCTATAAACTCTTCCCCTATTCTTAGATCTGAAAGATAATTTCTTCTTTGTTCTCTAATTTGTTTATAATATCATCTTTTATATCTAAGTCATATATGTATTTGAAAGTTAATATATAGTATGTCTATCTAAACTTAGTTTCTGTCAGAATAATTTCCAGTTTTCCTATCAGTTTTTTTTTGTCTGTCATACTGTGAGTTCTTAGCCCAATAGCTAGGGCCTTTGTGCTTATCAAATGCAAGGCTACTGTGTTCATTTACTTCTTTATCTTATGAACCTTCATTTACTTCTTTAACTTATGAATCTGTTCAAATGATTGACCTCTTTATTTCTTCATCAGTAGTGACTCTTTTTGATGATTACTGCTTTGTAGTATAGTTTGAGGTTTCGTATTGCTAGAACTTTTTTATAGAAATCTAGTAACTGCTCGATGTGGCCAAAGCAATTTGTGGGTAGCGGAGAGTAAGAGGAATCAATTCTGCCACAATTCAAAATTTAAGCTCACATGACTCACTTTTGCAACAACCAAAACAAAAAATCCAAAAATAATTCAGAACTTTTTTTCATCTTAGTATATGTATATACATATATATATGTGTGTGTGTGTGTGTGTGTGTGTGTGTATACGTATATATGTACATATATATGTATCTATGTATGTATATGTAGATATGTGTGTGTATGTGTGTACCTTTCAGCTGTTCCTCCAGGAACTGCCTTCGCATTACTTGTTTGGAATGACTGTTTCCTTCGTCAACAGTTCAGTCTGAAAAATCTATTCTTAAAATAAAGTGGTGTTGAAGCCAGTTGTCTTTTTTCTCTTACTATTGATCCATGCCAACCAAGCCAGATACACAGGTGGCTGAAACATAAGCAGAACAGACACCAGAATCCAAAGAACAGCTTTCAAACCATATTTCTCTTCCATGAAACAGCAACAACCTTACTTAATTTTAAACCAGGCATGTTTTTCAATGAGTAAAATATCATGAACACAAATCTGCTATTGGCAGGGCCACTAAAATACTTCAGAGAGTTCTGAGAAGAGCAAAAGAGAAAAAAAGCCCACAAACCCTTAAACAAAAACCAAAATACTAAAAAGATAACCAGTTTTTTATTTCCTGGTGGAGCAATATATTATACTTCCAGCAAAACGGCTTTGGACACCAGACAAATAGCTATGACATAAGTGCCTTATTAACAACTGCTAGAAGTGACAGTCATCACCATTGTACCTGTAGGACAGTGGGCTGTGTGTTCAGAGCTGATTAGAATGGCTCTTGAGTATGACAGGTTTTAGAATCCTTTTGCCACTTCCTTTCAAAAATCTGGCATGTTTAAGTTCACTATGTCAGAAGACCTGGTTGATAAGCAAGAGTAAGAAAGGAAAAAGACTCTAAACAATGGCAGATAGAATAACAATTCAACTTTAATTTAGTGGCACCTGCATTATCTATGCTTATTTTTTCTGAGTTATTTATCAGTATAGAAGGCCTACTCTGAGATACAAGAAAGGCTTATAAAAAGTGAATATAACTCTCTGCTTTGTCATTATATTATATAAATGATTATGTCTAACAATTTCCTTTGTACTCCTGGAACATTGAAGGTCTAGCTTTTGGTCTCTGCTTTAATCAGGAGCTCTTGACCACTGGTCATATGTCATGTTATATGAGAATTAGTTGGAGAAAAGGGGGGCATTGGGCCTAGAGAAGAGAAGATTCAGGGCAGACGTGACAGCTATGTGCAAATATTTAAAGATCCATCATGTACAAGAGGGAATTGTTTGGCTTGAGAAGGCAAAAGAAAGCTCAATGAATGGAATTTGAAAAGAGGCAAATTTGGGTTTGATATAAGAAAAAATCTATTAACGATTCAAGACAACCAAAAATGAGATGGAATATGTTAGGAAGTAGTGGGTTCCCCTTCTTTGGTAGTTTTAAGCAGATTCTTGATGACCATTTGTCATGTATGTTATAGTGGGGATTTCTTTTTTGTGTGGTGGATGGAGTAAATGACTGTTGAGGAGATTTCTCACTCTCAATTCTGTGATTCTGAGGTTGTAAAGCTCTCCTTTCTTCTGCCCACAGACACACACTTATATCCATACCTTCTTACACTGAGCAGGAGCCTAAAACCAGGATATCAAGCCTATAACCTCTGCTTTCCAATCAGTGGTCATAGCCTTGATTAAAATCATAGCTAATTTTAAGTACCCCTCTATGATTTAAAAAGTAGTTTGTATCCATTCAATCCTCTGTTCTTTACCACAGCCTTGTGTAGATAGGTCAGGTGATCTGGACCCCTTTTTGTAGATAAGGAAACTGAGATATATAGAAGGATGGGTGACTTGCCCAAGGTCTCACATATAATAATGGGCAAATCTCAGATTCGAACCCAGGTGTTCAGGGGATACAAAGATGCCAAGGTCGCGGAAAAGTCAGGTGACTTGGTCAGAGTAACAGCCAGTATATGTCAGAGGTATGTCCTGAAATCTTCCAATTTCAAAGACCGCTCTCTAGCCACTAGGCCAATCTAACTCTCTCCCCCCCCCCCTCTTTCTATAAATATATATATATATGTATATGAATACATATGTGTGTATAAATAATATGTATGTGTCTCTACATGTATAATAATAACAACACTAATAAGGGTGATAGCTAACATTTGCACAGTGCTTAATATGTACTAGGCACTGAAAGCACTTTATAATTATTATGGCATTTGATCTTCACAACAATCCTGTAAGGTAGGTGCTATTATTATCCTCATTTTACAGATGAGGAAACTGAGGCAACAGAGGTTAAATAACTTGCCCAGGGTCACAAAGCTAGCATCTGAGGATACATGTACACATGGCAATTTAAGGTTATATAAAATCTTAACAACTAAGGGTACTGCCAGGTCAAGATTAGTACAAATAATGAATCTTGTGATGTAGTCATAGCATTTTAATTTATACTCTTTGAAATGAAAATTATGTATATATATATATGTATATATATATAGTATGACAATTATTTTCCACACAATAAAAATATGCCACAAAAAATTCTGTTTATCTGTTTACTAATGTGATATAATAGCAAAGGACAATAAATATATTTCTAATTCCAGTTTATTAAAAAGTAATAGAGTAGTTACACAAATCAAAATTTATACATTAAAAAATTGACTATTGTACCTTTATCAATGTATCATACATTGATGTGATGAAAACATCATTGTCACAAAATATTTCAGCAGCATAGACTGAACTATCTTCTTTTTTCTACAAATCTTCATATATATCCTGGTAGATATAAAAAGCTTTGTCTGCATTTCATTGAATTTGCATGTCATCCTCTCACAATGAACCAAGTGTAATTGAATGACCTGGGGAATTATCTAAAATGAATTCTGTTTTAAATGTGATATTTTTGTCTTTATAATAGCTGGGCTGAAATAACTTGAAAGCTACTCTTCAAAAACAGTGTAGTAACCTATGTTTTCATATTTGACCACCAAGTAACTGGAAAAAAAATGATGGCTATCAACTCTCAGATGATAGATAAACAAACTTTGATTTTAATCTAAAATACACTTCTACATTACCTTCCAATAAAAAAAGTGTTAGATGATCCTTAGAAACTTTAAATCCAGGTTGAGTATTTTTCTTTCTTAGAAATACAGGTACTAGAAGGCATACTTCCCCAGAATAAGCTCATTTCATCTCCAAGGGGCACAACCTCACTTTCTACATGTGGTCCATCCACCTCCCCCCATCACCCATTCTGTTTCAGCTCATAATATCTCTTTTTGTTTCTCTAGTTTCTGGTTTTTTGTCTGTTAGCATTTCACCCCTTGCTCTTTAAACCTGGTATCACTGGAGTTTCTTATTTTTCCCAGGTATTCATAATCTTCCTTTCCCCTCCTGTTTTATTGCTTATGTCTTCCTTTGGTTTTCCTGCCCTCATCTTTGTTTTGGCCTGACCTTTTCTTCTTACCGTTCCCCCATTTCCAGGGGTCAAAGATGGGGATTGAGAGAGGAAGGTCTGTTGTGCTTTTCGAAATTTCTTCTTGTCATTTCTTTTTGAAAAGTATGTTACTATAACTGTGTTAATAAAAAAGGAAATATATTTAAATGCATATTGATCTCTTAAGAGACTGTTTATGTCCATGATCACAAGCTCCTTTCTCCTAAAGAATCATGAAGGACCTGAAGAAGGTTTGGTTAAATCTTTGAGTCTAGTCACTTAGACCCCTTAAATCATTCCTGGACACAATACCAAATTTAGTGAGTAGCAACCAAAGAGAGTCAACAGAACAGGCAGTCAAGAGCTCCAGAAATGATAGCTAAAATAGATATTTGATGTAGTTGACTAAGTCATGAAGAGGAATAAATGTGGCAGTTGGTGGTTGAATAACTGTGGGGAGTAGAGCTCATCAGCTCTAAGGTGTTATCCAAGGGGGCCAAGTCCTTTTAATTCAATCCCTTCAACCAGGAAGATTGAAGTTTGCATTGAAGCATAAGGGTGAGTGGAAGTGTAGCATGTTTGCCTTGAACTAGGGTAGATATCAATTAATTAAAAAGCATTTATTAAGTATTTGCTATGTGTCAAATACTGTTCTAAGTGATGGGAATAAAAAGAAAATGAAAAACTAGCCTATGCCCTCAAGAAGTTTAAATTTGAATGAGGGACACCATAAACAAGATAGATAGATAGATAGACAGACAGATAGATAGATAGATAGATAGATAGATAGATAGATAGATAGATAGATAGATAGATAGAGTGTACACATAAATATATACACACATATGATATGTTGCTTTTCTTTCATTTTCAAAGAGGACCAATAACATCACAGGATGATGTCTTAACTTGTGGGTAAATTGGATTTAAATGAGGTAGAGTCATACAAAGTCATCAGCCTGGCTCTCTTTTCCAGGGTCATCGAAGTCCAATACAAGACAAAAGTCAGGAAGATTGGCAATGGCCCTTGATGCAGTAGATGACCTTGGTATCTTTGCTCTAAGGACTACACAGTGCCTGCTTCAGTCACCTTCATGGCCACTGGAGAGAACTGTTCTCATCCACCCATTCCACAAGGGGAAGCCTTCCCACGTTTGGGGTAGACACACCCAACTCATCAACAGGTTTGTGACCTGTCGGCTACCCTCAACCTGATTTAGCCAGACATTTTACAGGGTGTGACTGCTGTACCCGCTCCAGCTTCTTAAAGTCACAGGTGAGAGTTAAGTGCCAGTTGAACACCAAAGATCTATGAAGAGGCCAGAAAAGGGCTCAACAAGCTCCCATACCAGAGGTTCTAGTCCTCCTTGAACACCCATATACCATATACATACAATAGGTATAGAATAAAATGGAAATATCCTCACAAGGAAAAGCATTACAGCTAAGGTAAAAGAGAAAAGCCTTCTCCAACTCGAATTTAAATCATAATAGACTAAGGAAATAATAGTTTAAACAAAGTCATTATGTCTTTGGATGAATATGTGTGTGTGTGTGTTCATACAAGTATAAAAATTAAGGGAATGCAGCATTAGGGCTCAGATTCTTACAGAACAACTCTAATTAACCAGATGGTCAGTTTCACTTTGACAGAGGCAGTATTGACCTAGATTTAGTGGAGGCTTAAAAGTGCTAAGGTTAGAGAGAGATATATAAATATTTATGAAATTATATGATAGGTCCATATCATCTTTGGCTACATATATTACTTTCAGGAAATGAGGGGTGCTTTCTTAATAAGCCCTCCAACTTGTGAGATCTCTGGTAGTTTTACATATGATAGTTAATAATACTAATACCAACAAATGTCAATGTGGCAGCAAATAATTTCCTGGACTAGAACCAATCCTCACTACCAATGACCCCAGGAATTTGTTTTGTTTTGTTTTTTTGTAATCTTGCTTCAAAATCTATTTCCAATTAAGGCCACCATTCATCTTTTTTTTATTGTTTTTGTCCTTGAAATCCTCTGCTAGCATTTTCTCCAGCTAAAAATAATCCAGTGGATAAGGACAGAATTGCTTCCAGAGACAAAGATTAACATGTCTGGTTAGTAATACAGGTAAATCTGCCTCTGGTCTTCAGATGTAGGTAGCAGTTGTACATGCCAGGGATATTAATGAAGTTGCTATAGATACAGTGAAATTAGTAATGTTTGATATAAGAAAAAGGCCTGACCACAAACAATGAATGAGTGCCTATTGATAGATTCATTTTTAAGGTTTTGTTTACAATTAAAATTCAAACTATAACAAACTAAGGAAATTATTTTTTAAAAGCAGTAATTATGTATGCTAATAAGCAAAAAAAAAGTCAGATCCAACATCCCAACAAGGCATATGCTTTTGAATATATAGATCAGTATGACTAGCCTCCTAAGATTATATAAGTGAAAAATATAAAAAACAATAATATTTATACAGTAATATGCATGTTATCACATATGATCCTCACAATAACCCTGTGAGTCAGGTATCATTATTATCCCCATCTTGCAGATGAGGAAACTTAAGCGAAGAGTGGTTAAATGACTTCATAAGCCATTTAACACACAGCTAGTAACAGTCTTGGGCAAAACCGGAACTCATGTCTAAGCCTGGCATTCCATCTACTATGTCACTTCTTCAGCTCAAGTTGTGTATAAGAAAATATTGCTACATGACTGTCTCACAGAATCACAGAATGTAAGGGCCAAAAGGAACCTGAAAGGCCATCAATGTGGAGGAAGAAAATAGTGATATAAAAGAATATAAAAGGAAAAAAAAGGCCTTGAACATTTTTGAGCCAATTAGGGTCAAGTGATTTGACAAGGGTCACACAGCTAGCAAGTGTCTAAATCCAAATTTGAACTGAGGTCCTCCTGACTCCAGGGTTGGTGCTCTATCTACCGTGCCACCTAGCTGTCCTGGTCTTGAACATTTAAAGAAATATGCACACACAAGCACATACAAACACACACAAAACAACAAAGAAATTCAGGAAAAGACAGTCAAGATGACTTAAAATAAATGTGGTGAATTTATTACATACTTTTAAAAGCAAGCTATATATGATAAAGATTCAGTTTCATGTGCAATCCTCTTTGTGGCTGAATTTACCAAAGATCTCAGAAGGAAGAATACTCATTTGAAATACCTTTACCATAAGCAGATAAACTAACGAGGAAGATATTAGTAACAAAAAGAAATATAGTCACCAGAGCAGATAACCAAGTCAAGGATTATATGAATAAATATTGTCAAACTATGGAAAATGAATCAACATGAGGAAAAGACCCTGTGGATTCCCAAAAGATACAGAAGGACAATCTTGAATTTTTTTTAAAAATGGAAATAAAAATTATGAAAATAGAATTTATGGTCTGCAAAACAGAAATAACTGTATGGATAGAAAAACTTGAGTTCATAGTGACAAGTCCCAGCAAAAAAAAATTAGAGGGAATAACTGATTAGGAACACAAATACACAGAAGTGAAATACGTTCTGGAAGAGAAACAAAAAGCAATAATGATGAAAGAAAACATAATCGCTATGCAAACAAAACATATAGATCTTGAAGAAAGGATGAGTAAAACCAATTTAAGGATTATAAATATTCCAGAAGAAAATTATAAATTAAACAACCTGGACACCATACTGCAAGAAAGCAAACCATACTGCAAGAACATAGACAGATAGATACATAGATACATAGATATATAGAGATAGAGATGTAGATATAGATATATGTATATGTGTGTATAGATACATAATATATATACTTACCAGAATTTCTGAACACAGAAAATAAAATGCACATTGAAAGAATCCATAGATCACTGCATACTATGCTGTAGATTCCAGGATGCATAAATGTTAAATTTAAAAATTCCAATATAAAGCAACAAATTCTGCAAACCACCAAGAATATTATCATGTTTCTACCCATAATTATCACAAATTTTATGCCAAATATTTTTTTTGCAGACAAGTGGGGTATGACCATTGTGTGAAGCATTTAAAAATGTGCCAGTATTACTTAAAGATCATTTCTCACAAAACTGTCTTTGGTGCAATATTAGGATGCATGGAATACTCATGAATATTCCTCAAAATTGGGAAGATGCAAGTCTTATCATGTCATGTGACTTACTCATAGCAGCTTCACCTGCTCCCCTTGTGCTTACGGCTCTTCATTGGGTTGAATGACAATACCATTAGTACTGCAGTGCTCTAAACAAACCACACAAGCCCACTTTTGGAAATATACTGACAGTACACATGCACTGAGAATTCTAGGCTCACGGCCCACAATGCATGAGAGATAAATGTGTGTCCATATGTCACTGGTGAATACATTGCTGCTCTGTTTACCTTTTAAGCACCATGATGAACAGAATTATACCATCTGATGATTATGTGGTGAAAATTATAAACCAAATTTTTGGACTAAAAAAATAGGGTGCGATAATTATGCAGTGACATATGATACTTAAGAATATAATGGAAACAAAGTTTGAATAACACAGGACTATTCTACATCTAAAACAAACCATAGGGGAGAATGGAATAATGTATTCCAAAGGGTGAAGGAACTCAAGATGCAGCCAACATTGACCTCCCCTGTAAACCTAAGACTAACTATGAACTAAAGAGAATAAGATGGACATTCAATGTAAAGAGGCATTTGAAGCATTCCTAGAAAGAAAACCAAGCCTGAACAAATGATTTGCTTTTAAAACATGCCAGGCAACAGAAATATAAGAAAGATAAACAAATAAAGTAAGAGGACAACAAGAAAATAGGGGACAATTAAGAGATTTGATTCTAAAAATACAAAAGTAGAAAAGAATAAAAGCAGAAAGTCAAATAGAAGTGATGGTGGATAAACAAGACAGAAACATCGTAGACTAAATCTAATAACACCATTCCTGCAGGTGTGTGTGTGTGTGTGTGTGTGTGCGCGCGTGTGTGTGTGTGCATGTGTGTGTGTGTGTCTGAGAGAGAGAGAAGAAAGAGAGAGAGAGAGAAGACAGAGACAGACAGACAGACAGAAACTAAATGATAGAATTGAAGGATGCATAGAAAATGGGGTGGGAGGGAAAATACAGAGGAATGTGTGGTGTCCTAACCAAAAGTTAACAGGGAAGGGAAAAAATTCCTGCAGTCTCAGAGAAAGAATAGGGCCTATAGGAAAATGGATGAGGAGCAGCAAAAGAGGGAGGGGAAGATTGGAACATGGAAAAGAAATGGAAAGTTTGTGGTAGGGGAGTAAACCACTGATGAATGCTCCTTTAGGAGAAGAAAGGTAATCTGTAAAGGCAGATGTGGGCCTTACAACGAATATAATATGCAGCGATTTGTTATTTTGAGAAATCAGTCATCATAACTCTAAAAGAGAATCAGAGTTCCTAGAAGCAACTGACTCCCAGAAGGCTGGGAAAGCATAGACTCAGAAAGCAGAATACATAGCAAATGAGAGAAAAATGGGCATGGGGAGGACAAAGGTTAATGATAAAATACACAATTGGGGACATAGGGAATTTTCTACTTTGAGGCATTATTTTGTCTATTAATTAAAGGGATAGGTATTTATAACACATGTACCATAATATAATGGCAATAATACAGAAACTATTCAGAAGTGGGAACTCAAAATAGGTACCTTGGAAGTTTAAGTTCCATAAATAACACAAAGAATAAAGAAGAACTAAATAAGAGACATGAGTCAAAGAATAAAACTCTACAACAGACAGAAATGGAAGATAAATAATTAAGAGAATGAGGGAAAGAAATTCTTTTTAGAAAAAAGGCACAGAGAACAACATTTTAAAAACTAATAAAATGATTAGGAAGGGGGAAAAGATTTTGCTTGACAGAGAAGGGGGAAAAGAGAGGAATAATTAAATAGCTAAGTAACAGGAAAATGTAAAAGGAACTAATAAGTTAAGCAAAACTAGAGGAAGGCATAACAAATAGAAGTGGAGGTACTTGAGGGAAAGGGAATGAGAGTTAGTGGGAACAGGGCTACCTTAAATTAGAGAAACAAAAATTATGGAACAAAGTACTGTGTTTATAGGAAAGATGATCTTAACTTGGAAAAAATAAAGACATGGAGGAAAATAAAAACCTTATTCTCATACCTTAAAATATGAGTAGATTAAATGATCCAAATGATGTAATCAAGTGACAGAGTGATTAAGAAAACACAAGCTCACAATTTGTTGCTTACAAAAAACATACCTGATGAAGCTACAGCCAAAGTTGGACTTGCATCAGTGTTTATCCCTAATTAATAGTAACTATTCTCTAATAAGCAATAACCTTTACATAGTGCTTTATGATTTACAAATTAAATTTGTCACAATCCCCTGAACAGGTCAGTAGTATAACTGTTACTATCTCCATTTTGTAGGCGAGTAAACCAAGATTTAGAAGGCTTAAAGAACCTAGCTAAATTAGTCAACAAGTCAACAGGCACGTACTAAATACTCTCAGTGTACTCAGGCACTGCGTTAAGCACTAGAAATATGAAGAAATGCATGCAACTTATAAGTGTCAGGACCAGGACTTGAATTCAGGTCTTCTCACACCAGTTCTAGTTAACTGATATAATAGTACTGCTACTTAAAGTACCCAATAGAGGCCCAATAGGTAGATATCCAATTCATATGTTAAATATGGAAGTTTGTAAGATAGATGACTCACTAGCCAACAGAAATTTACTCTCAGTCATTTCTTTTCTGTTCTCAATTTCCCAAACTGAGCCTGGCACTCTCCTGCAAAGTACCATTTGGTCTGTGAAAGCCTGAAGAGTCTGGAGTCTGGAGTCTATTCCACTGATATAAGTTGAGAAACTCAAGGGAGACGATATTTCCAGCCTAGAGGAGGAAGAATGTAGATATCCACAGGATTCCAGAACATAATAGTACCAAAAATAGAATGGCTTGTTTTGATGTTTCTGTTTTTCCCATCTGTGTGCTCTTTCTACTATTTCACTTCTCTCTGCATTCCTCTTTTTTTTCCCATTCATCCCAATTTTATTTCTCATTTCTTTCCTTTTTTGTTATCTTTATTGCACAGGTATGAAAATGGATCACAGGACAATAAATATACTAGAGTTTTGAGAAAACCCATGGCTAAAGGGCTAATATGAAAGCTACATAAATATTTGGTCGAGTGTCTTGCCTGGAGTGGCACTGAGGGGTTACTGCCTCTTCAGAATAGTTCTGTAAATTTGGTGCAAACCAACCACTTCTGAAATATATGAGTTATCTAGAACCCTGGTCAAAGTTTAAAAAAAGAAGCAGTAAAACTCATTCCTAACACAATTTTTCCAATTCAGATACTTACATAGGAAAGAAGAAAATATTGTACAGAAGAATTTGCCTTCCCCTGCCCCTCTCCTCTTAGGAATTATAAAATACAAAAGTTAGGGCATTTTACTGGGCAGGAGGGTGGATTTGGGCATTTTGAATATTGAAATGTACAGATTTTTTATATGACTTTCTTTTCTCAATTGTTCTGAGTAATCTCAAATTATATAGGGACAAAAAATAGCCATTGGGAGTTTGTGCTTCTTTTTGTTCTCAAATTTCTGTTAACATCAGTCTCACAAAACAAATTTTAAAATAACCTCTCACTATTCTCCATTCTCCTTCTGGTTTCTTGGGATACTTTGATCCTTCTTGCACTAAAATGGGAATAAACATTTAGTTCCAAATGACCTTTTATTATGGTTCTTCCTCTTAATATGCAGCATTTTTACCTAGGTTTTGAAAATCACCATAGAGATTTCTACTTTGCCTTTGAACGCTCTTTAAGAACATATAAATCAATTTTAGCACCCATTTGTTTCTGTAAAGCTGAAGAATTAAGTAATATTAATGCAATGGATTATTATTGCAACAAAAAATATGAATACGAAGAATTCAGAGAACTTTGAGAATACAGAAACCGAAGAAAATAATTTACGCAACGGCCCTAGTAATGTACAGGAAAAGAACAGTGAAAGACATCAGGGTATATACATCAATTCAGTGATCAACCTTGACCTAAAAGCACTGAAGGGGGCATGCCTCCCTCCTCTCAGCAGAAAGGTGGTGAACTATAGGTACAGAAGAAGATATAGATTTTCAGATGTGGACAATAATTGGTTTGTTTTGCTTAACTATCTTCGTAAAAAGAGAATGGGGGGAGGGAGGAGGAGTATATCATTGGAATATGACAGCAATGTTTTAATAATCAATGAAATATTTTTTAAAAAATATTACTCCTGAGTAATCATACATGAGATATTTATAAGATTTCATCTCTTTGCATAACAAACTTAAGTGCTCTATATTCTAACAATCCATATACTGAACATTTTGACTGTCTCTCCTACAGAGGAACTGAAGTTAATATAGCAAAGTGATCCATTTGAACTCCACATGGATATGTTTCCTATGATGACGCCAGACTCAGGATAATTATCATCAAAATAAAAGAACGATTAAGCCAGGCAAAGGCAGCAGTCTAGCTGGCCTGACATCAGGTATCTCAGTGACTAATGCTGAATGCTTAAGGGAAGATAGGGAAGCCAGTATGTTCCTAACTGTGCAAAACCATTCCAAGGTAAAAATAGCTTTGTATTCTAAGCTAGTTATCATCTGTGGCCAATACA
>CM053627.1:166161280-166195992 GCA_028646595.1 Phalanger gymnotis
GTGGTATACTGATGTAATGGAATATTACTGTGCTATAAGAAATGAGGAGCAGGCAGATTTCAGAAAAACCTGGAAAAATCTAATGCTGAACAAATGAGCAGAACCAGCAGACCATCGAGCGTAGTATCGGTGACATTGTGTGAAGATCAACTATGATAGATTTAGCTCTTCTCAGCTATACAATGATCCAAGACAATTCCAAAACTCATGATGGTAAATGCTATCCACATCCAGAGAAAGACCTATGGAGCCTGAATGAAGGTTGAGGCATATTATTTTCTCTTTTTTGTTGTTCTTTTTTTTCTTTCTTGTGTTTTTCCCTTTTGTTATGTTTCTTCTTTTACAATATGATTAATGCAAAAATATGATTAATATGATTGTAAATATATAAGCTATATGAGGTCACATGATGTTTTGGGGAGGGGCAAAGGGAGAGAGGAAGGGAAAAATTTGGAACTCAAAATCTTATAAATCTTATAAAAGTGAATGTTGAAGACTATCTTTACATGTAATTGGAAAAAAATAAAATACTATTAAGTAAGATGTGGGGGTGGGGAGAGAGAAGTGTGCCCTGGGTACATTTCTTTTCAACAGTCAGTTGTTAAGTATTGACATACACACCACTGCTTTTCAGTCCAGAGGGCACATATGTATATATGACAAGCTATAGTAATCACCTACCCCGAAAGCCACACTTCTCTGCGATTACATATGACCTGGCTCTCTCTCTCTTTCCCTCATTCACAATCAGTTAAGCAACTTCAGTAACACATATCGGTCCAGCCTAACAAGCCCAAGCCTGAGCTTCTTATTCTCTTATTTCTGTTGACCAAAGGCAGCCATAGAGTAAAGAAATAGTTGGTTCCCACAGTGATAGGCAAAAGCTTATTTCTTCCTATCCCAGCTCAGCAGTCATCCTTTCATGTTTCATCCAGTGACATCCATGAACCTTTTAGTGATGACCAAGACATGCTGAACATAAAAACTATACTTCTGGGTTAGGGAATAAAATAGAAGAGAGTTGTGGAATAGCCCTAATGAGTAAGTACTTCTATTGCTATTATAACACTATTGAAGTTCATTCCATGACTGTCTTTTATTACTTCCGATCCCAGAAATACAGCTATTGCATTCACTGTTTCTTGGTCATGGCAAAGAAATTCATGATTCACCCCAATTTAAACAGTCCACGGTTAGATAATAATACTGATTTTTCCTAAGGCCTGGATGTGATCATAACCATCTCTCTGCCCCAAGAAGCTTCAACAGCTACCTATTGCCTACAGGATCAAATATAAAATTCTTTGTCATTTAAAGATTTGTATAACCTAACCCCAATCCTGCTTCTCCAGCCGCCTTACAGACAACTGAACTCCACACAGTCTAGGCTCCAGCCACATTGGCCTTCCTACAGTTGATGAACATGATATACCATCATTTATCTCAGCCTTTGCACTGTCTGTCTCCCATGCCTAGAATGTTCTCCCCATTCACTTATTTCCACGGTTTCCTTCAGGACTCAGGTAATATCTCATATTCACCAGGATGCCTTTTCTGGTTGCCCCTAAATTGGGGATAAATATAATTCCTTCCTTTTCAACTTTGCTTTGCTTTCTGGTAACCACTGTCAGACTATTAAAATTCTCTTGAACTTGCAACAGGTTTCAAGAAGGCACTATGAACAATGGAAGGAGAGGGTAAAAAAAATATTAAAGTCTTTTCCAACACTTATTCCATAATGCCAAAGATCATATCCTGTTTAAATATGTAAATGTGAGCTTTTGTTTTTCCTTTATTAAATGAAGATGTTGGCTTGAATATCCCTGAGGTCCATTCCAGGTATAAAATTTTATATTCTGATATCATGAAGACACAATGCTTTAGGGACTATGAATGATAAACTTCTTAGCAAACATGAAGCATATGCATGTACTTAAAATTAGGCTCCTTATAATCATTTCATACATGTATATCTATACCAATAGTAATTATAAATTTGAGGCCTTTAGTGTGCAGCTGAATTACAGTGTTTTAGCTTCCAAACTGTGATAACACATTGCTCAGTGCCAAAATAATCATTAATAAAACTTAATGTTAGCAAGAGAGAAACTAGTAATCTTTCTCAAAATCAGCACAAACCATAACATACAAACAATAGACAGCATTAATTTACTTCAAAGCCAATGTCACTGTATTTAGGAAGAACAACTTCTACAAACTTAACAAGGGCCGTTGATGTGTGTAGTGTGTTTGAGTAAATATAACAATTGAAATTAGATTCATTCTAGAGAGGAAAAATGGACCCCTTCCCATAGTAAACACCCAATCAATGTTTCTTGAAATGAAGCTATTTAAATACAATGATCATGTATTGATCACACAGGTTAGGTGAAAATCTTTGAAGAATACTGTAGAAATAAATGGAAAATATCTCCCAAGGTTATAAATCATTCACATTTGAAAGTAGATGGACATTTGTTGGTCCCTCCAGAAGGAACAATATGGTGTTTTGTTTTGTTTTGTTTTACTGTGTTTTTGTGTGAATTATTTACAGAACCTATTGAAAACAGAGGAAAAGACCAAGTACGTGATTATATCTCAACTTGAGAGTTGGTTCCACTGTCTAATCATTTCAACTTCTATAATTATCTTTGAATTCACAAATATAAAATCCTATATTGTTGGAAACTTAACTGAGGTAAAACTTGAAATTGTAAGGTGA
Organism: Phalanger gymnotis; assembly: GCA_028646595.1. Lineage (NCBI taxonomy): Eukaryota > Metazoa > Chordata > Mammalia > Diprotodontia > Phalangeridae > Phalanger > Phalanger gymnotis. The sequence continues at coordinate 166,164,003 of CM053627.1, forward strand.
ATAGAAAGGAAGAAAATGTTTGATCATGGATGTGATAGGGAGCCATTGGAGCTGACTGAATGGAGGAAGGGGGACTGTGTGACATAGTCAGACATGTTCTTTAGGAAGAGCATTTTGACAAGTGAATAAAGAGAGAACTGGAGTGGGGAGAGACTTATGGCAAAGAAACCATTAACCAGCAGGTCACTGCAATAATCCAGGTGTAAAGAGATGAAGGCCTGCACTAAGATGATGGCAGTGTCAGAGAATAAACATGTACATATACAAGAGATATTTATGAATGTTTTTATGAAATCAATATGACTTGGCAACAGATTTGATATGAAGACTGAGGTGAGAAAATGAGGAATCAAGGATGACACATAGGTGTGATTGGGAGGAAGGTGTTTCAACAATAATAAGAAACTTAGGAGAGTGAGAGGATTTGGAGGGAAATCACAAGTTTAGTTTTAGACACGTGTACTTTAAGATGTCTATGAAACATTCAGTTTCAGATGTTCAGTTGGGAGTCGAAGATGCAGATCTGGAGGAGAAAGGATAAGACTGGATAAGTAGGTGTGAGAATGATTAGCATAAAGATTATAATTAAATCCATGGGAACTGATGATAACACCAATTAAAAGGATATTGAGGGAGAAGGGAAAATGGCTCGGGACACAGTTATGTGGAATACCCAGGTTTTGCAGTCATAATCTGAATGAAGATACAGCAAAGGAAACAGGATTGGTCATATAGGCAGGAGTAAAACTAGTGTCACAAAAACCTAAAGAAGAGAGTATGAAAGAGAAAAGGTTAGTCAAGACTTTCAAAGGCTAAAGGGAGCTCAAGAAAGATGAGACCATTAAATTTGGCAATTAAGATATTGTCAGCAACTTTGGAGAGATTAATTTCAGTTGAATGATAAGGGCAAAAGCCAGACTATAGAGTTAAAAAGAGACAGAAAAAGAAGTAGAAGCAGCTATTATAGATGTTCTTGTCAAAGAATTTAGTCACAGATGGGAGAAGAGATATGTGTTGATATCTAGCAATGAGGGATGAATGGATTAAGTGAGGGGGCTTTTGAGGATGGTAGACTCATGAGTGTATTTGTAGGCAGCAGAGAGGGAAAAACTGAAGATAAGAGAAAGTAGGGATCACGGAGGAGGCAATCTGCTTGAAAATATAAGATGGAATGGGATCACTTGAGAATGTAGAGAGATTTGCCTTAGCAAGGAGAAGGGCCACTTATGGTAGATGGGGCAAAGCTGAAAATAGGGAGCTCCTAGCAAATTACCTCATTTGTTTGTTTGTTCATTGTTCCATTAAAATATGAATCAATGTTTGCATTTGACACAAAAGGGGAGAAGAGCCATGGGAGATTTGAGGAAAAATGAAAGTATTTGGAAGAGCTGCTGTGGTGAGTGGGGTAGTTAGTTAATTATGGAGATAAACAAAAAATTACCTGGTATCAGTGAAGGCCCAGTTGAAATTATGCAACATAAATTTATACTGGACCCAGTCAACATGGTTTCATAATTTTCTCCAACTTCATTTAGTAGTAGACATGTAGGAGCAAAGGCAGAGGAGGGTGGCAGTGGTCCAAGATTGAAGCTTGTCAGGAAAAAAGTAATAGGGAATATAGAAAAGTGTAGTGTTTGAGGGAAAGGACAACGAGTTCAATTCTGGATATGTTGAGTTTAAGATGTTGATATCTATTAAATATCCAGGTCAAGATGTCCAAGTATGGAGATGAAGAGACAGTTAGGGGTGGGTAAACAGATTTGACAATGATCACCTTAAAAATGACAATGGATTGTCCAAGTGAAATAGTATAGAGGGGGAAGAGAAAAGGTCTATAAAAATACTAGCTATCATTATGATCTTTAAACCATAAGGATATTTTAAAAGACTTCTAAATCCTTAACACTTCCCCATTTTTACACTTCTAGCATTTTTAGATCATCTGTCTGGCATTAAAAACCTAAAATATATATGGCATAATAGATAGTCAACCTCAGAGTCAAGATTTAGCTTCAAGTGTCACCTTTGATACATAAGATTTAGACTTGGAAGGGACCTTGGAAGTCCTCAATTTCATTAAAGTCCATTATGTTTTGCCCTGTAGGACTGTGATCAGTTTTTACCAATCAAGTTACCCTTAGATATAAGCATTGATTTTTGGTTTTTTAGAATATTCTAAGCTCTTCCTTCAAAGTGGCAGATGTCAAATCATGTATAATTCAGCCTATGGCACTATGTTACCTGAACCCTTTCTTTTTATGTGTTTGCTGTACTTTTTGGTTGTCTTTTCCAAAAAGTCATTCCTAAACAGCAATGTTACAACATTTTTTTTCTCTTTTAAATGATGACAGTCCAAATTTTTCTATCCAAAAAGTCAAAACCATGCCTATAATACTAAATTGCAATACAAGTATGTGTCAGATTTTGCTTAATAACAATTGCTCATATATTTATTAATATATTCCTTAAAATTTGTATCTATGCTGATGTCAGTTTAGAATATAAACTTCTAGGCCACAGGGACATACACACACAGTTACATATGTACATACACACATACATACAGAGGGACAGCACATATACAGAGAGAGAGAATATATAGAGTATATATAGAGAGCATATAGAGCATATATACATATATGCATTATTTCTGTTTTATTAATTTTCACAAATGCTAATATATCTGGTGAAATGAAAATTATTTTTCTAAATAATATAAAATCCACAATAAAGCTATGTAACTATATTGCAGTATTTCCTCATTGGTCACCATTATGTTCTTATAGAACAATTGCTACAGTTGTATAATTTTACCTATGATTCTGTTTTGATGTGAAAATTATAACTATTAGGGAGGGTTGCTGGGAAATAATATTCGATGAAAATTAAACACCAATATTAGACTGACCAGAGCCACTTTTAAATGCAAGGAGTTGAATTCTCCTACCACTACTATTTATATGTCTGATAAACCATAGTCTGTCTTTAGAGTACCATATACTACAGTCTGAAGAGGGTATTGGTGTACTTTTAGTCAAAGAAGCCACAAAGCCTTCCACGGTTATTAATTATTTTAAGCTCTACAAAGGAATAATCTGGATATTTTCAAGATCCTGGTAATCTGTGAACTAGACATGGTTAGGATACTAGTCTTTATATATTTATGAGGAAACAAAGAGTAGTTTTTGAATGCATATGGAGACAAGAGTATCGCTACAGATCTGTAGTTGTATTTTGAATTACTGATTTGCTCAGTGAATAGAGCACTGGGACTGGAGTCAGGAACACCTAAGTTCAAATCTGGCCTCCGACACTTACTAGCTGTGTGATCCTGGGCGAATCACTTCACTCTGTTTGCCTCAGTTTCCTCATTTGTAAAATGAGCTGGAGGACATAGAAAAATATTCCAGTGTCTTTGGCAAGAAAATCCCAAATGAGGTCATGAAGGGTTTATCATGACTGAAACAATTAAACAACAACAACAAAGGGTATGATAGAAAACAGAAGATAAAATATGAAGGTTTCATACATAGAGATCCCTACATGGGAGAAAAAATGGAATTTTTAAAAATTAAATAAAAATCACTTTTACTGGAGGCACAACCATTTATCATGTTATTCAGTTTCATTACTTTGAACAAATCCTCAACCTTCTATCTTCCTTATCCCCACTATGCAATCAGTTAACAAATCCTCCTGATTCCATCTCCATAACATCCATCCCCTTCTGGATGTTAACTATCTTAGTTCAGGCCTCTATGCTTTCTCAGAAGGACTATCACAATAGTCTACATAGTTCTAATCTGCTTATTCTCAGATCTATCTACCATAAAAAGCTGCCAACATTATCTTCCTAAGACTTGGGTCTGACCATGTCATAATCCTGATTAAAAATCTCTAATGGAGCTGTACTTTCTCTACTACAAAAATTTTTAAACATTCTCAGGTTGGCATATAAGGGCATTCACAATCTGATCTTAACCAGCTTTTTATAGTTATTTCATTTTTCTCCCTTTTCCACACTTTTTGCACATAATCTTCCATTTCCTTCCACCATGCATTTAAACAGGCTGTCTGCCATGATTAGACACACTTTCTCCTCACTTCAATGACTGAGATTCCCTAGCTTCTTTCAAGGATCAACTCAGATGCCAGTTCCCACTCAAAGCATTTCCTAATGCCTGCAATTAGCTGTTAGTGTTCATTCCTTCTTCAACTTATCTCATTTGTATTTAGAGTACAAATTGTGTCTTCTAGCAAAATTTGACATCACTGAGTATACTCTCCTTTTTTTTAAAGTATCTCCAGCAAATAGCATACTGTCTTGTACACAGCAGGCTCTTAATAAATACACCCTGTGTTGCCCTTTAAACTCAAATTATAGCCTCACCCACAATATCTTCCCAAGACAAATATGTGGATTAATCCCTTCCAGAAATTTCCTGTCACATTGGCATTTATTCGTTAGCCTTATATAACATCTTTCTTTTGGAGACACCTCATCAAAGGCAAGACCATAATTTACTTTGCTTTAATTTTAATTGGTTTATGGTGTCACTCACATTCCTGACCCTCAAATATTGTTCATTATACACACAGAGGTGCTGTATCATCATACTGTGTCTTTAATAGAAAGTATCTTATGTTTTGTAAGGTTAAAAATCAGGTCATCATTTTCAAGCTTTTCTTTCAACTCAGAACAAAATTATTCTCCTTGTATGAGTTGGATGATAATGTTATAAGTAGGAAGGGAAGAAATTACATTAGCTTTGAAACATGGCAACTGAGCTGTGGATTTAAATTAAACTTTGTGATCCACCAAATTTGAAATGAAGAGAAGAAATGTGACTCATTATATAGAACTGCATGTAAGACTACTTAAAAAGTTATTTCATTTTTTACAGAAAAGTAATAGTGGTTATTCATTATTTTGCTATGTAATCAGCCTCCCACCATGTACATAGTAAGAGTTCATTCCTAGCCTACAGCTCAGGTATGAAGATGATGGACTCATCAACTTGAGGGTATTGTTCTGTTTGTTTCCAGCTTCTCAGAAAAACTTATGCTTGGTAAAGTTTGATCACTGAGTGGAAATCATTCAATAAAGTTCCATTTTAAAATAATCTTCTCTAACATATCAAATAATTTTTTGGCTCATTAAGCTCATTACAAGACCATCCAAGTCAAAGATTAATCACTATTTTCACTCTTCCTAAATAATTACAACCGTCTTCAGGCTTTCAAAATGAAGAACAATGTCTCATATCACATAGATATAAATTTCGAATGAAATATAAATTAACTCATCCTAATAGATACTAATTCAATCTAATTTGAGATGTGCATTTGTGATGATTTCTCATTATGTTAAATCTGCAATAACTACATGAATAAATCTCATTCATGCAGCTTCCTGTTTATATAAATATCTTCAAACATTGCTGAGGCCAAAATATAGGCTCTATCGAGTGGTGTTTATTATGACTTTATAACTCTGTACCTAGTCAACTGTAAGTTCTTTCTCAGTAACCACGTCTGTTGAAGGTGGTCAACTCAACACCAAGTGCATGTTACAGAGCTAGGGAGCAGGATAAGGAAGAATCACCAAATGTCTATTGACTCATTGTTAAGTTTCAGCTATAACCTGTTCATTAAATCTCTCTTTGGTGCTTTCCACATTTCGCCTTAGAATAATGGCATAGAATAGAATGGAATAGAATGTCACACTGATATTTGTAGTTCACACAAACAAGTATTCCCATCCCAGCCTAGAAAACTGACTTAAGACTATCACAAACTTTGATCTGGAAGGTAGAGTTGAGTCACACACTTTGGTGTTAGTCAGTCACTTTTCAATTCTATCCTATTCTTTGTGACTCCATCTGGGGTTTCACAAAGATATTGGAATGGTTTGACATTTCCTTCTCTCGATCACTATAGTTGTGGAGAGTTAAGTGACTTTCCCAGGCCCAGCCTGAGCTGGATTTGAACTCAGATAAGTATTCCTAACTCTAGGCCTGGCAGTAGATCCATTGCATTACCTATTTTCCCAGTCACATTCTAGATTTCTTAAAACAACACATGAAGTCTGTGAAAGACAGAGAAGAAGAGGAACCACAATAGCTGAACAAGACCAACAAAAGCAGCAAGAATAAGGTCAATTGCCCTAGCCTTATTAAGAACTTAACGAGATAATGTGGTAAGAAGCTAGTGGTACAGGAGTTACAAGAAACCAACAAACCTATCAAAAAGAAGGGCTCAACTCTAACAGGTAAAGGAGAGATCAAAAAGAGCCATAACTTCTACATACCTATCAAAAGACCCAGGCTGAATTCAGTAGTTGTATTTTCCTCATCAAGGACTGAAGGAAAAGTTCTCATCTTTCTCTCACTTTGCCTCTTAATGTCTGTCCATTAAAGACATTATAACTTAACCTGTATATTTCTTTACCCTAATGCTTTTGGTAATTTAAATTTTACCTCAATTTTAAAGAAGGCAAAGGTTAGCTAAAAAAAAAAATTTAAACTAGCACAGAGGATTAAAATTCTGCCTAAATATTAGGAACATTCCCAACTGGAAGACTCTGAGCTAGAGATTGCATTCCTAGCTTTTTTCTTTTTTATAAACTCCATTAAGCAAAAAGAGAACAGGTTCACCATGACTTGAAAGATTATTGTGTTGGTGAGGAAAATGAACTAATTTTTGTTACAGGTTATTTTTTATTAAACCTCTAGGTAGTAGATGTATAAAGAGGTTAAGTTAATGATGACTATAGTTACAGTATTGACCAGCCCCCTGCAATACCCCAATACTTACAATGACTGATATTAAGAAATCTTTTATGTATAGCAGATGAATTTGAATTTTTGTATCCCCTAGTTTCTGAATTTTACATTTGCAAGATCAAATCTGCCCAGGTAAGATGTATTTTGATCTCAAATCCTGAGTCTAAATTCCTCAGTCCTTTTTCGGAGCTTATTTTGTTTTCTCCTTCTAGTTATCATCTAAGGAATTAAAACAAAATATAAGTGAAATAGCCGTTGACTGTTGTTAATCAGCAGGAGGGTCAAAATACTTTTCTTATTCTTTCTCTCTATAGAAATATGTTACAAAAATTAGTTTTAAGTCCATTAAAACATCTTATCTACCTACTGGAGCACTATGACCACATCTACCTACTGAGGTGTTGGTATTCTTGATTAGGACAACATGCGATGAAGTTGTCCTTACTGCTATCACCAACTGATGGCAACCTTACACTGGACACATTGGAATTAACTTCGAAGAGTACATATAAATTTTCCATGAATATGTATGAATAATTTTATTAAGTCATGTATATTAAAATGAAACTGTTCTGAGGTAGTCCCTTCTAGAAAGATATTTTCCGTTCTCTAACATATGTCACAAAAACCCTTCACAATAGCTTTAATTCCATTACATCCAGAGAGAAAAATATTTTACATTTTTCTATTTCTCACTATTTTTAAATATTTATTGAATGTCTTCAATCCCTATAATTGTCCCTTTTCTGTTCCTTTTTCCCCACCTCTGACATGTAATACAAAAATTTGTCTCTATTACAAAGGACAGTGTCCTGATCCAGAGTATCTACAGTCCTAGAATGGCATTCATGAAAATCTAGTTTTAAACTCTGCCTTATACACTCGCTGGCTATATGACCCTGGGCAATCAGTGAGTCCAGAGGCAATCATTTATTACCTCCTACAGATGCTGGGTACTGGAGATGCAAACATAAAGAACTAAACAATTCTTACCAGCTGGCAGATTCAAGAAAGGCATCACTCTTAAACTGTCTTGAAGAAAAAGAATCCTATGAGATAAGAGATAAAAGGGAACCAATTTCCCCTGATTCTAGGTTTACTTAACATACCTCCCAAGCTACCAGCAGGGAGGCTGTACTGGCAGATCCAAGGAGAAAATACAGTCTCATATCAAAATCCAGCATTGCACTCCAGTCCCCTCCCCCTCTTTCCATTACTGTGGAGAGTCTGGCTCCAGGGTTCAGAAATTGGCTTGGGCCTTGATAATCAGCTTGACTAGAGCCCCAAAGGAGTCAAAGCCTGCTGGAGGCTACAACCTGGAAGCACCAATGCTACAAATTTCAGAACTGGCGGTGCTAGGAAAAATGGGCTCTGAACTCCTGAGGAGCAGAGGGAGTGGGACAGGTCACCGGGATGGAACACCATGTGTGTGAGGGGCTGTGAAGCATCCTACCACGTCCAAAAAAAGAGCACAGTGTCCAGCTGGGGCCACTTCTGACTACCTAAAAGTTAATTGGGGCACAGACCTAGACTGGTAAGCGGTGAAATTCCCAGTATGGGAGCAGGCTGAGATGCTTTGAGATCCAGTCCCCATGGAAACCACAATCAAAAGGGAAAGGATCAGTGAGTGATAAGAGAAATAAGGGGGTAGGAGGAAGACAGAAAGTATCAAGGATTTCAAGAAGAAGAAAATTTACAGACCTTGAACACAAATCAACAGGATAAAGAGTAACAGCAGAGGAATATATGGTCTCCATATGTAGTAACTGAGTTCAGGCATCTATGAGTAAATACAGCAAAATAAAGGAAAATGATTCTATACTTCATGAGACAGAGGATCCTGTAGAATTTGAGGAGAACATGGAACTGTCATATATTCTTCTTAAGTGGTTTAAAAGAGAAATGAGAATTATAAGAACAGAATTTATGTCATGCACAGCAAAAATAAGAAACAAAATAGAAAAACTTTAATCTGCAATGTCAAGCCTCACCAAAGAAGAAAAAGAGACAACAATAGATTAGGAATGCAAGTACACAGAAGTAAAAAAGCAAAAAATAAGATTAAAGAAAATATGGTCACTATGCAAGCCAAATATAATGAACTCAAAGACAAGATGCTCAGAAACAACGTAAGGATCATAGATCTTCTAGAGGAATATAACAAGGCAAAAAACCCTCATCATTATAATGAAGAAAATAATAAGAGTACTGCCCAGAACTTCTAAACATAGAAAATAAAATTCCAATTCAAAAAATTCATAGATTCCCTCCAGGAAAAAAAAAAATAACACAAGCCTGCAAACTCTAAGACACATAGTGGTAACATATAACAAATTCAGAAAGAAGCAAGAAAAATAAAGTGGAACAATATGCTTCAATCTGCACTCAAGGTTCATCATTTCTCTCTCTAGAAGTATATAACATTTTTCATTATTAGTCCTTTAAAATTGCTATGGATCATTGTACTGATCAGAGTAGATAAGTCTTTCACAGTTGATTATCATTACAATATTGCTATTACTATGTAAAATCTTCTCCTGCTCTTGCTCTCTTCATTTTGCATCAGTTCATGTCTTCTCAGGTTTTCCTGAAACTATCCCTTTCATCATTGCTTGTAGCACAATAATACCCTGTCATAATCATATATTATTTTTACTCAGTTATTTCCAAATTGATAGGCATCCCTTCCATTTCAATATACTTATGCATATGGATCCATTTCCTTTTTATTTTATCTCTTTGCATTACAGACCTAGTAGCAGTAAAATTGAGTGAAAGGGTAGGCACAATTTTCTAGCTCTTTGGTCATTATTCCAAGTTATTCTCAAGAGTGGTTGGACCAGTTCACAACTCTACCAAGCATTCATCAGTGTGCTTGTTTTTCCATATCTCCTAGAGCATGTCTCATTTTTCCTTTTCTGTCATATTAGTCATTCTATCAGGTGAAAAGGGATACCTGAGAGTTGTTTTAATTTGCATTTCTCTAATTATTAGTGATTTAGAACATTTTTCACGTGACTTGAAAGCTTTGATTTCTTACTCTGGAAACTCCCTATTCATATCTTTTTTTGCTGTTTACCAATTGGGAAATGGCTCTTATTTTGATAAATTTAGCTCAGTTCCCTATATATTTGAGAAATGAGACCTTTACCCAAGAAATTTACTGGAAAAAAAACCCATTTCCTGTTTTCCTTCAAATGTTGACTATGTTGAATTTGTTTGTACAAAAACTTTTAGTTTCATGTAATCAAAATCATCCATTTTACCTCCCATGATACTCTCTATCTTTTGTTTCATCATAAACTCTTTCCTTGTTTATAGAACTGACAGATAATTTTTGCCTGCTTCCCTAATTCCTTTATAGCAACCTCTATGCCTAAATTATAAATCTATTTTTACCTTATCTTTGTATATGGTGTGAGATACTGGTCTCTGCCTAGTTTTTGCCTTACTGCTTTCTAGTGTTTCCCAAAATTTTTGAGTTCTTGCCCCCAAAGCTTAGATTTTGGGGATTATCAAATACTAGGTTACTATGGTCATATTTATCTGTATATTATGTACCTAATCTATTACACTTATCGTCTACTCTGGTTCCTATCTACTACCAGATTGTTTTGATGATTACTAATTTGTAGTGAGCTTAAAATCTGGTACTACTTAAAATACATTTTTTAAAGTTAAGCAAAGGAGTTTATATTTTATAATAGAAGTAATAGAGAAGCCACTAGAATCTTTTGAGTAGTTGATATTACCAATTGGTAATATCATTTCCTAATTGCTAATATTTCCAGAATAATGCCTCATTTTGGACATCATGGCCTTTAACCTTCCCTTCAGTTCTAAATCTGTATTCATTTAATCACTTTCTCTTATTTCATTCTTTTCTGATGGCCCCAATATCTATAGAATTTTTTTTCGACCAAATGCCCTGCTCCCCTACAGAAACGGCCAAATACAAAAATATTTCTCCTAACAAAAATTACTATGAATAGATCACTAACTTTATCCACAAGTATATTTTTAATATATTACATTTAACAATGTGAAATGGAGGTGCCCATTCATCATTAGGCAGCTTACAGAAGAAACTAAAATAAATTGATTCATATTATCTGTTAAAACTAGTATATTAGAAAAAAATGTTTAATAATATTAATTCGATTTTGATTGCCTTGTAGTTGCATATCTAGATGTAGTCTCAATCTGGCAAGATGAATATTGGGCAAAAAGTCATGAAGTGTTGTTTGTTTTCCCTGTCAGTAAAGAATATTACTGAGAAAGTAGCTACTTCATTTTAAAATCTAGTTTACAATTAATATGACTTTGGAAAAGTTTTTTTTTTCCTTTGGTCCAGATGGGTTTTTTTTATTTGTTTGTTTTGACACAGCAATATAGCATTATTCTTGGAAGACTTCATCATTACCTGTCTCTACCAGTAGCTTTTTCAGGTATTTGGTAAATGCTTAACAATGAGGTTTTGTCCATTTTTGTTTCCCAAGAATATCTCTATTGGTTTATTTTTATCCAAGCTTAGTTCTTGAATTAAGAATCAAGTCAATCATTTTCTTCTCTCTCAAGATACTAATATCTTGTATTTCATGGGTTCCTTCTATATGTTGCCAGTCATATTTCTCTCTTTACATTTGGTGAAAGAGAATTCACATCTCCAACACCTTCATTTACTCACTTCTCAACTTTAATGAACTTGGTTCTAAAGTTCTTTTTTCTTCAACTCATCAGTGTAGGAACTTCATCTGAACTAGTATGAATATCTTTATTTTGAAACCAGTGAACCAACCAACAAAAACCTTACATCTGCTTCCCTCCCCAAAATTAAAACGTTTACAATTTTAGCCACATAAGACCAATTTGCTGTCCCCACACTCATCATAACTTCCTTTTATGTTGTTAATCACTGACATTTTGTATAGTTTGTACTTTCCCGGAGAGTGACACTTCAATTCTGCCTCTTAAGAGCTTACAACAGCAGATGTTCCCTATGAAACTGGAAAGAGTTGGCCTGGTAGCCTGGTTTCTATAGTTTTAATCAAATGTCCAGTTATGTGAAGCCAGAGGGAGTTTCTTGTTGAATTGCTATAAAATTTCACAGTGTGTGATGGGAAGAACCTAAAACACTTTTTTTCAAAAAACTAAGAAAACCGGTCAAGATCTAGCTTTCTAAGAGTTTGCATTCTAGTTTGTAGAAGTTAAAGTAGCAACCAGGTGCAAATCAGCTTCCCTCTTGTATGTAAGGTGGATTTTGTTAGTCTCTTTTATATGTTCCCAGGATCCTAGATACTAGTTCCCAGGATCCCTGGCCATAACAATCTCTAGGTCACCTGCTCATGGTTTGTAACCGTCTCCATCACACTTGTGCATCATATTATAATTTTAAGATAATGTAAACATTTGAGTTAAGCTGGTAAACACCTACTGCAATGCTCTGTGCTAAGTCAACATGATATTGCTAAAGTTAATGTAAATTTGTGAAGCTATTGCTGGCAAATCGCCTTCTTTGTCTGTTGCCCTATAAATTAAATAGGCACTGATCAGTAAGGTGGTGAATAGGAATGCACAAGGGGAATATGCACATGTGCTTGGCTCAACCAGCTCCCGTTGAGGCTTACAGGAGAATACACAAGCTGTAATGCTATGTGTACTTTGATCAGCCCCAATGAAGGTTGGAGAGATTTGTCTACGTGTGTATTAGTCTCGACTGGCCCCCATTGAGACTTAGGGGACCTGTAAGGGTTGTAGCTTCTACTATATTCTTGCCCACTCCTGTGAGAAGAGTAATTAGGGGATGCTTTAGGAGTTAGTGCTCCCATAATCAGCAAACCCTCTTCAGAAGACTAGAATAAAGTAAGCTTGTTTAACTCCCTTTTTTGTTTCTGATCCTGTCTTCCTGTTTGCCTGAATCAAAAGTGAACCTGTCTCCTGTGTCTACCACCCAACAATTGGTGTAGTTGGTGCATTTACCTCTCTGACACCTCATCTCATGCTCTCTCAGTTTTCTCCTTCCTCTATTCCTTGAAATCCTCCTGGTGCAGCTGCTCTTCCTCAGGATAGAAATATAAAATGAGGAAGTAATGACTTTTGGGGGCCCAGTAGTCAGGATTCAAGTTATGCTTGGGACTTCTCTATCCTGCTGCAGAAACCTCTTCATCCTGGAAGATCACTTTGGCCCCTGCAACTCATGCCTCCTATGTACATTCTGTCCCCATGCCCTTCATTCTTCCCAGAACCTCCATTTAAGAAGGGCATCTAGGCCATCCATCTCTCCATTTCTCTGTAGTGTAAACTCAAGATTTCTCTATCATGCCCCAATATGTTCCCTACTCCCACCTTTTTGCACCTTCCATGAAAGGCTGTCTGCCCTTTTTAGAATATAACATATTTGAGGGCAAGGACATTCTTTTTTTACAGTGATATTCCTAGTGCTTAACACAAGGCCCAGTATTATAGTAAGCACTTAATAAATGCTTGTTTACTAACTGAGCAGCATTTATTGAGAATCTGGCTATTATGTTCCAAATGCAGAGTAAGATGTCCTATACACAAGTACATAAACTAAGGCCCTTGCTGTCAAAGTACTTAACTCCTAATGGGGAACAGAAGATATATACACAAACAATAATATACTTCAATGGAAAATGTCATTATTGCTCTAGTCTAGGAGGAGGTACACAACAAAGTGCTAAGGATATGCTTAGTCATGGTCCATGATATAGTGGAATTTTAGAAGCTCCAGGAACAGCACCTGTTTAAAACCTGCTCACCAATGCTTGAAATCCTCTAAATAGAATACAGAAATCCCCTAACAGAAATAGAACACCCTAAATAAAACATTCATTTCCCAATTGCTAAGAAGCCATTTAAAAATGTCCCCAGGTGATATAAAACATCATATTCAATTCACACTGTATTCTGCCATTTCCTATATGAATGGAGGAAGTTGCTTCTCTCTGGGCCTCAGTTATCCATGTATAAAACAAAGGGATTGGACTAGATGATCTAACATCTTTTCTAGCTCTGAATCTATAATCTTGGATTCTTGAAAACTGAGAGGCTAAGAGGCAGTGTGTTGCTACCTCTAAGAAAATTTAGAGTCAAATCCTATATCCTATATCACCCCTACTGTGCCCCCTAATGAATAAATTATATACATTTACCTGTGTGGATGAATTTCTTTTTCAGTTTTAAATCCAATTTATTTATTTTTCTCTTCACATACAGAATTTAAGGTGTCTCCACATACCATGATTCTTGCAGAGTTAGAAATTACTTTAGGTCAGGTACCTTTTTATCGTTTAATCCTTAAAGGATTTGCCATTGAGACAATAGCAAACTAAACCAGTGTTAAATCCATAAAAATCTTTACATATAATAGTACATTGAGCTTTTTAGGCATTTGTAGATAAAACCACACTAGGACATATATATGTATGTATGTATGTATGTATAAATATATGTATATATGTGTATATATATGTATATATACATACATGTGTGTTTAATAGAGAGAACGTATGGACACAAGTATCTATGCTACATACACTGTTTCCTTTTTAAAGTCTATTTTTTAAAGTAAAGTGTAGCTGTTAATATAAACAATTTTATTGTATGAAGGGAAAAAATGTCCTTAAGTAACTTCTAAATCTATATATCCTAGGTACCATGTCAGAATCACCAATTGCCAATTGTTTTTTTTTTCAAACTAGATATACCATGAGCAGCTCAAAATAAACATTCTCAACTAGAACCCATAATTATTCCTGTCATTATGAGATCTCTTTCACACATTCTCTTTTCTCTTCTCAGACAACTACCACCATAGCTCAGATCTTCATCACCTCTTACCTAGTAATAGTTTATCTGGTCTCTTCACCTCAAGTCTCTCTCTACAGTAATCCATCCTACACACAGCCATAATTTGGCCCCATTCTAATTTGCCTACTTTATTATGCAATACTCTCTTCCTTACACTTTGTGGTCCAGCTATACTGGCCTTCTTGCTTGTGCTCACACAGGATACTTCATTGCATGTTTTCATGCCATTTTGCTGTCTGTCACCCATGCCTGGAATGCTCTCTCTCCTCACTTCTTCCCCTTAGAATTCATGTTTTCTTTCATAATTCAGTTCATCTCCTTCTACATAAAACCTTTTCTTGTCTCTCTAGATTCTAGGGTCTTTTCCTTCAAGGTCAGGGGTATAAAGGGTGCATGTTTGGAATACCACAGAAAAGAATTTCATATGGATTTATTGAAAGTATAAAAGTAGAGATAATGAACAAAGTATATTGAGGTCTGGTGGCTCAGACTTATGACAGAGGCCACCAAAATATAAGTGATTCTTTTGGAATACTATCATACCCTGCCTCCCATGCCCCCCAAAATTATTTCTGATACTGCCAAGTCACATCAAGGAAAAGACAGTCACCTGACTACAAATCAAAGGATTAAAAATGTCAGATATGGAGGCAGCTAAGTGACACAGTGACCTGCCCCGGAGTCAGGAGGACCTGAGTTCAAATCTGGCCTCAGACACTTGAAACACTTACTAGCTGTGTGACCTTGGGCAAGTCACTTAACCCCAATTGCCCTGCCCTCCCCCCTCAAAAAATGTTTAGATAGCTATGATAAGTCTAATGTAAAGAGAAATGGAAACATAACTCAGTGACAATGATGTCCCCTCCCAATTTACTAAAGGAAGGGACCCAGGTTGGTCAATCTTCATCAACTCCTTCCCCATAAGAGAAAGATGAGATTCTCCTGAAGCCTAGTTTCATTGGATCTACTTACCAGAAAATAAAAAGAAATGAGAAAGGAAGTAACAGGGAATATGAACTATATGATATAGGGAAAGAACACTGACTCTTGAGGAAGAGGACCTGACCTTTTGCCTCTGCTACTTACTTGTGTGACCTTGAACTCATCACTTAAATTCTCTGGGTCACATTTCCTCATTTCAAGAATGAGAGGGCTGGACTAGATTGCTGCTGAATTCCCTTCCTTACACAAAGCTATTACTGTTTAATCCTGAAAAAAAGGATGAAGTAACAAAGATATCAAAGGAAAGGGCTTTAAAAAAAAGCACAGTTCAGAAGCAGATAAAGCAACAGAAAGAAAAATGAATAAAACTTCAAATGGAACACAAGGTCACTTAGCAAATATAATATGAAGGAAATCAACCAAGTTTGCTTGATTAAAAAGACAATCTTATAGAGTCTCCAAAAATAACATAACAATAGTAAACTTCATAAGGTTTCAAACAAGAAATAAAATTAATAAACTCAGAAATTGGTAGTGACTATAGGTCTGAAATTAGAACTCTCAATGCAGATTAGCAGAGGAGGAAAAAAAATCTGTAATAGAAAAATCTCTCTAAAGAAGTAGAAGATGTAAAAAAGCAATTAACTGACAGACTAGTGACAGTCAAGTTGAAACTAGAACCCAAAGGCAGCACAGTATATTGGATGGACAAATGAACTTCACAAAAGCCTTGGATTTGAATTTTGCCTCACACTTTTTAGTTGTAGGATCCGTAACAGGTTGTTTAACTTCCCTATACTTCAATTGCTTCCTTTGCAAAATGAGATTAGACTTGATGATATCTAAGATCCCTTCCAATTCTCAATCTATAATCTTATAAATCTGCTAACTCTTCCTTTCAAGTAGTTGTTTCTGGAGAAGTGAGGAAAAATTTGACAGAATCAGTCAACTAGCATTTATTAAATATCTATTATACACCAGGTACTGTGCTAGGCACTAAGGATACAAATACAAAAATTAAACAATCCTTTCTTGAGGGAATTATATTCTTTCAGGGGAGAAAACATGGGAAAAGCGTGTGTTCGCACAATATACATGTATATGCATAATACATACATGTATGCATGTATGTGCATACACATACATGCACATGATACACACATATATATGTATAGAGATATACAAAATAAATACAAAATTCATTTGAGGGGAAAAGTACCAGCATCTGGGAGATCAGAAAAGTCTTCATACAGAAGTTGGTTCTTGAGGTGAGCTTTTAAGGAAACAAGGGATTCTAGGAAAGAAAATTGAAGAATCCATTTCAGCCATGGGGATAGTCAATGCAAAGGCATAAAGACAGAAAGGAATTTGATGTGAGAAGAACAAAACAAAAAGAAGTCAGCTTACCTGTCTTGGAAAATTTGGGAAAAGGATCTTTTACAAGGTTGGAAAGAGAAGTTGAGGTCAGTTTGTGAGAAGCTTAAAATTCCAAATATAGAAGTTTATATTGGATCATAAAGGCGATAGAGAGGCACTGGAATGTATTAAGTGAGGGAGCAACATGGTCAAACCAATGCTTTAGGAAAATCACTTTAGAAGTTATGTGAAGGATGACTCGGAGAAGGGAAAGATTTGAGTCAAGGAGGCCAATGAGAAGGCTGTTGCAGTAGTTCAGGAAAGAGATAATGAAGACCTGAGCTAGAATGGAAACAAACAAAAAAAAAAGGGTGTATGTGTGCTAAATGCCTTACCTTGGGTCTCCATGCTGGTTTTAATTCCAAGACTTGAAACAGCACATGGGATAGTGCTAGAGAATCAACACTTCCCAGAATCCAGCAGGCTGGTTTGAAATGTTCTGAGGAGGCTTTAATCCATAGTGTAACATGCTGAGGTGAACAAAGGGAAATAGAACTTTTTAAAAAGGAATAAATCCAGGACAATATATCCCTGAACAACCTTTACATATATCAGTCATGAGTATACCCAGTAAGCTTGCATGCAAGGGTTAGTGGAATGTTTTGGTGTTATGTCCTACATTCATGGATTTATTAGTAATGTCAGATATCTTTGTCAATATGAGACCCTTCCTCCTGTAAGGAAAGATACCTCTGCTTCTCTAATTTGGTGATATTCTATTTACATATTTTTCAAGTATATTAAATAATATATATTTTATTATTGATAATAAGTATTTATTATTGGTAAGTATTTATTGTACCTTTTTCAAATTGGGTTAATGATTACCAAATTCTTGATTCTAACCCTAACACCCTTGAACCTGACATCTATCTGAATATATAGCTTATATATCTATATCCTGAAGCACTGTTGGTGCTTGCAAAGTAGCAGAATGACAAATACTGTGAGAGAATTGCACTTGCCCTAATCCCCAGAATAATGAAAGGAACTAATCATCCTGCACAATTATGGGTTGTTTTGTAGACATTTAATGTATACCTATACACTTGCATTGACTGCTGATAGATACTGGAATGACTGCTATACATTGGGGTAAGGGAACTGAGTAGCAGTCCATCCTATACTGTGTATGTTAAAGTAGTAAACATAAAGTAATGAGACATAAATTCAAACCTATGTGACTTTCGGCAAGTCACTTAATCTCCTTGGTCCTCAGAAATTTCCTTATTTGTAAAATTAGGGAGGTGGGCTATGTGTTCTCTATGGCCGCTTTCAACTCTAGATTTATGATATTGATTTAATCTACTATTTTATGTTTTTTATATTTTGTATTTATATTTTATAACTAGAACTATAAATAGAGCCATTTATAATGCTGCCTCTTAACCACATGATCTTTGTTTAAAGAACTTTACCCTTCCCTGATGATGGCATTAAGGAAGAGACCTTATCATCAACTTTGCCACTACACTCTAAAGACCATATGACCTTTTTATCTGATTTGTAGCTAAAACCTTCTATGTGTGTTGCTTACACCCATTAGAATGTGAACTCTTTGAGGACTGGTGAGATCTTACTTTTCTATTTGTAGTCTCAATGCTTGGCACAATGCTTTGCATAGTAAGGGTTTAACAAAATGCTTCATGCCTTCATTTATTTTTCATTCATTCATTTCACACTGTTGTTTTTGTTGTTCAGTCACCTACAACTCTGTGAGCCCATTTGAAGTTTTCTTGGCAAAGATACTGGAGTGGTTTGCCATTTCCTTCTCCAGCTCATTTTATAGATGAGGAAACTGAGGCAAACATGATCAAGCGACTTGCCCAGGGTCACACAGCAAGTAAGTATCTGAAGTCAGATTTGAACTCAGAAAAAAGGAGACTTCCTGACTCGAGACCTGGCACTCTATCCTCTGCAACACCTAGCTGCCCTTCATCCCATACTAGCCTGGTCTTTTAAATTTTTCTAGTGGTTCACAACTGTGTATCAGAACTGATTAACTGAGCTGGATCCAAGATCTTGTGAGTATCCTGGGGAAAAGGAGCACACTTGAGATCACAGATCCTTATTTCTCATCCACATTGTTAAATAATACTATTTCAATCCCCTCTCAAGGCATCATTATTGATTTATGAATTAAACTGAAACTGAAGGAGACTCATTCTCTCTTTCCAATACATGACTAGGAGGTGTATGAGGCTAAATTAATTCTGGTTAGGATAGAGGCAGCCAGAGATTTGTGCTGAGAAAAGTCACCCTACTTGTTACATTAGAGTTAAGTTATATTAAATTATAAAGATGTTAGATCGATGGATTAAGTTTCTATAAGCTGATTTTAATTTACTCGATAACTTTTGGAGACTGAAATTGATTCTACGTGTAAGATTTCCTTCTTTTTTTTGACAATAAAACCAATCCTTTTCACAAAATGCATTGCTCCCTGATGTGTTCAAGAGGTCAAAATGCAGAACAGTTATTTTATTCTTACTAGTCTCCGTGGTGATATTCAGCTTTCTCAGGGTTTGATTTAGCTCAGCAGGTATTTTTAAGAGTCTACTATGTACAGATAACTTTCCTAGACAGTACGGTAGTTGGAACATTGAGAGAGGATATGATCTGCACACATAAACAGCTTACAATAATCTATAAGACAAAACGTATTCATTACCCTAGAATGTGGAGTTAGGGATACCTTCATCCCAAATTCAAAATCTCAATGACAGTTTGACAGATGTCTTATATTTCCTGATGGAATTTTTTTTACTTTATCTTTTTGAGTCAGGAAATCTGAGTAAAATTAAGGTACACTTGAAATTAAAGCAAAATCTTTTTCTATGCAGAGAGAAAATCCAGAGGAGGAAATACTTTGGACATGAGTCCATAACAGAAAAATACGCTGATTTGTGTTTGTTTTGTTTTTTCAATTCCATAGGATCATAGATTTGAAGTTGGAAGGGGTGTTTGTGACCATTCATTCTAATTCCTTCATGTTATAGATGAGGAAACTGAGGCCTAGAGAAGTTAAATGCAACCTAGCCTCATGCAAGCATCTCATCAATTAATCAATCATTCAACATTTATTGAGTGTTAACTATCAACCAGGCACTCTGCTAAGCACTGAGGATATAAAAATAGGCAAATGTCAGTCCCTGCCCTCAAATAGTTTACCATCTAACAGGGGAAAGAATATGCCAACAAATATATACAAAGCAAGGTATATACAGGTTAAATCAGAAATCATTGACAGAGGAGGGATACTAGAATTAAGAAGAGTTGGGAGGCACTTCTTATAAAAGATGGGATTTTATTTTAAAAATATCCAAGGAAGTGAATGCATCGAGTCAAGGACAGAGCATTGCAAGCATGGGGGACAGCCAGAGAAAATGCCCACAATCAAGAAATGGGCTATTTTGTTCATGTTACAGCCAGGAGGCCAGTGTCACTGGATCAAAGAGTATATACTGGGGAGTAAGATGTAAAAAGAATGGAAAGGTAGGAGAAGTCTAAAAATTATGAAGAGCTTATATTTAATCCTGGAGGTGATAAGGAGCCACCAAATCTTATTTAGCAGGTGGGTGATATAGTCAAGCCAGTGCTTTAGGAAAACGATTTGGGTGGCTGAACACAACATAGATTGAAGTGGGGAGAAACTTGAGACAGATCCACAAGCAGGCTATTGCAATATTCTAGTTGTCAGGTGGAGGCTCTGCATGGGGTGGGGGGGTGGGATTGAGAAGTATCAGAGTAAAGACAGACATTTTTTAATTGTTTTAAAAATTTATTTCTTTTCAGTTTTCAACATTCACTTCCACAAGATTTTGAATTCCAATTACTTCTTCCTCCAATGTGCACTCCCTGCTATCACCCCCCTCTTCTCTTATCCCCTTCCATTCTTTTTTCCTATAGGACAAGATAGTAAGCAGTTCAATATAGGTTATACATGTATAGTCATGCAAAACATTTCCATAACAGTCATGTTGTGAAAGACTAATGATATTTCCCTCTATCCTGTCCTGCCCTGCATTTATTCCCTTCTCTCCTTTGACCTGTCCCTCCACAAAAATGTTTGCTTCTGATTACCCCTTCCCCCAATCTGCTGTCCCTTCTATTATCCCCCCCTGTTTTTCTGTACGGTAAAATAGGTTTTCCATACCAAATTGAATGTGTATGTTATTCCCTTCTTAAGCCAAATCTGACGAGAGTAAGACTCACTTATTCCCTCTGGCCTCCCCCCTGTTCCCTTCCATTGTAAAAGCTCTTTCTTGCCTCTTTTGTATGAGATTATTTACTACATCCTACCTCTCCCTTTCTTTTCTCCCAACACATTCCTCTCAACACTTACTTTTATTTTCTTAGGTATCAACCCTTCATATTCACTTCACTCTGTGCCCCCCCACTCTCTCTCTCTCTGCCTCTGTCTCTGTCTCTCTCTGTCTCTCTGTCTCTCTCTCTCTCTCTCTCTCTCTCTCTCTCTCTATATATATATATATATATATATATACATGTATATATACTTACACACACACATACACATACATATATAGATATATACATATACATATACATATACATATACATATACATATACATATACATATACATATACATATATAAAACACCTCCCTTCAACTACCCTAATACCAAGAAAGGTCTCATGACTTACAAACATCATCTTTCCATCTAGGAATGCAAACAGTTCAATTTTAATAAGTCCCTTATGGTTTCTCTTTCCTGTTTACCTTTCCATGATTCTCTTGATTCTCATATTTGAATGTCTAATCTTCTGTTCAGATCTGTTCTTTTCAGCAAGAATACTTGGAAGTCCTCTATTTCATTGAAATTCCATCTTTTCCCCTGAAGTATTATACTCAGTTTTGCTGGATAGGTCATTCTTGCTTTTAATCCTAACTCCTTTGACCTCTGGAATATCATATTCCAAGCCCCAATCCCTTAATGTAGAAGCTGCTAAATCTTGTGTTATCTTGATTGTGTTTCCACAATACTTGAATTGTTTCTTTCTGGCTGCTTGCAGTATTTTCTCCTTGATCTTGGAACTCTGGAATTTGACTACAATATTCATCAGAGTTTTCCTTTAGGGATCACTTTCAGGTGATCAGTGGATTCTTTCAATTTCTATTTTACCCTCTGGTTCTAGAATATTGGGGCAGTTTTCCTTGATAATTTCTTAAAAGCTGTTGTCTAGGCTCTTTTTATGATCATGTAGTCCAATAATTTTTAAAATATCTCTTCTGGATCTATTTTCCAGTTTAGTTGTTTGTCCAATGAGATATTTCATGTTTTCTTCTACTTTTTTCATTCTTTTGGTTTTGTTTTATAATTTCTTGATTTCTCATGAAATCATTAGCTTCCATTTGCTCCATTCTAATTTTTAAGGAATTATTTACTTCAGTGAGTTTTTAGACCTCCTTTTCCATTTGGCCAGTTCTGATTTTTTATGGCATTCTTCTCCTCATTGGTGTTTTGGACCTCTTTTGCCATTTGGGTAGTCTATTTTTAAAGGTGTTATTTTCTTCAGCATTTTTGGGTCTTCTTTAGCAAGCTGTTGACTCATTTTTCATGATTTTCTTGCATCCCTCTCATTTCTCTTCCCATTTTTTCCTCTCTTTCTCTTACTTGATTTTCAAAATCCTTTTTGAGCTCTTCCATGGCCTGAGACAATTTCATATTTTTCTTGAAGGCTTTGGATGTAGGAGCTTTGATCTTCCTCTTCACCAAGGATGTAAGAAAATGCCTTTTCACCATGTCTGAAAGGAGGTGTGAGACTGGAGATCAGCAGAGAGGTTGGGGCAGAATAGGCAGATGATAATCATCAGAATAAAAATGGTACTTAAATCCATGGGAGCTGATGAGATCACTAAATGAAGTGGTAGAGAAGGAAAAGACAAGAGAGCCCAGGACAGAACCCGGTGAAATCCCCACAGTTAGAGGCTATGATCTAGCTAGCTATTACCAATTTTAATGAATTGGTCATTTGCATATACTAAGCTACTAAACAACATATTATTTATTTGCTTATGATCAAAGTGCCTTGCAGAAATCATTTTCAATTCCAAAGCATTTTGTTAAGCAATTCATAGAAGAATTCAAATGATACTATGTAACCCATCTTACAGGTCAACTCAAGTGACTTTAATTTTCAATAAAGTAGCTACTTTGAAAGGGAAAGGAACAAGAACAGAGTATAATAGGGAAAGTGCTTTCCTTGAATAATAGGTGTTACCTGGAATAACAACTTATGGGACAGTGTAGTACGTTAGAAATTAATATTGACTTCTTTTCGATCAGAATAACAATTGCCATCCTTGTTCTGACATTTTTTACTTGTGTGACCTTGGACAAGTCATTTCACTTGCCTAGATCTCACTTTTCTAACTGTTAAAATGAGAAGGTTGAACTGCATGGCTTCTGAGCTCCCTTCACACCTTAACACGTGATTCTATGATCCTAAAATTTCTCTTTATCAAAAAATATGAATGATTTGTTAAAGGCCTTCCATCACTGCATCTCTACCCATGTAAAGCATTCAATTTGTAAGTTCTTTTATTGGTTTTATATAGATTTATTTTAAAGTAATTCATTTAATGCTGAGTTTGACACATAACCCTGAAAATCCAAAAGTGTCACCAAATGGATATGACATCCTGAATAAATTCTAAGTTAATTTTTATCATGTTTAATTCAATAATGCACTGGAAGATCTTTCCTGACACTAATGGGCTGGAAATACTTTGGAATACCTCTCATTTCTTTGACTCACTGCCCTAATCCAGATGATTGAAAATTTTAATCCCTATTATTCTCCCTTTCCCTTTCACCAGATTATAGTCACCAAATCCCCTTACAAGCAGACAGTTTACAATGTTCAAAACATGAAGAGGTGAATTTATGGATTTAAGGAAACCCATAGGAGTCACATCAGAACTTAGAAAAAATAATAATTCCCCATAGTGAACAACTCTGTTCCCATAGGCCTGTGCAATCTCGGTTTCTTTGGTGGTCATACAGCCAGGGTTTCCTGGGTTCTGCGATTCTACATTGTTCTTCTCTAATACTCCACTGACTTCCCCCAGAGCAGTGCTTATTTTAAGCTCTCACCTCTAGCCATTCTCAGCAGACATCAGTGGTGCTTGCTGGAAAGCATGTCTGATTTGGATTAAAAAAAAGATGGAGATGAATTATGGCTCTGTTGCTTAGTACCAGAATGATCTTGGGCAAGGGGACTGTATTCTATCACAATGATCATCCCTTTCTGCTATAAATCTATGATACTCAGCTCCCTCTTTTCTATATCACACCGCCTACACATTTCCATATAAAAAAATGACAGTGTCTTGAGGGAGTAGCTAGATTGAGGGGAGGTTTTGTCCCCTCCCAACCACCCTCAAACTAGATTGATTCAAGTGATGTTTATGGATAAAAGAAACAGAGCCTGTGGGGATAACAGGTGGCCAAGTCCATCAAGGCCCACTAGTCCTACATTATTTCATAGCTGTTTAAAGTTTAATGACCTTATGGCTGTGAATTCTGTGTCATATAATATGTTCTATGATCTGGTAGAATTAAAATTGAATTTTCCTTTGTAACCACTTTAAATGAAATGGCAGGTGGACCACATTCATTTTTTTCTCTTTTATAATAATACTATTTTAAAACTTACATACCCTTTTAAAAAAGAGGTATCAATAG
The DNA here is from genome assembly GCA_028646595.1 of Phalanger gymnotis. Classification (NCBI taxonomy): domain Eukaryota; kingdom Metazoa; phylum Chordata; class Mammalia; order Diprotodontia; family Phalangeridae; genus Phalanger; species Phalanger gymnotis. Next base: position 166,188,686 of record CM053627.1, read on the forward strand.
TAAAACAATTTCCTCAGGTTCAGAAAAAATCTTGCAAAAATTGCACATTTATGGTTTTGATTTGAGAAATAGTATCTAACAGTAGAACAAATGCAATGAGTGGTATGCCTACAGGATATGAATTGCCTGCCATTTTAAAGGCTATCTAGATCAATGGTATAAAACTCAAAAATAAATGAGGACTATTAAATCACATGTAAGAATATTTAAAGGCTGCATATTGACTTTTTAAGTTTTAAAATGTAATACCGTCTATGTTTTGTTGTATTTTTATTTGTTTTGTTAAATTTTTCCAATTACGTTTTAATCTGGTTCACACCACACTTGAAAGTGTTGTGAGGTTATATGCATCTCAAAGTCCTGTGTTTCACCCTCTGATCTAGATTCTTCAACCTTACCGTTGTACTCAAAGATAGAATGATATAGTAGAAAAGTCACTGCATCTAGAATCAGGAAACTTGAGTTCAAATAGAGCCTTTGTTACTTGCTGTATGTCTGTTACCTTATACAACTCATGTCACTGCTTTAGGATTCAGTTTCCTCCCTTGGCCATAAAATAAGAGGGCTGGACTAGAAAATCTCTCCAAGACCTAATTTTCTTAACTGATAGCAAACTACTTGTCTGCTCTTCCCCATACACAACATCCTATTGCTTACATACATGCTTTTGTACAGGCTGTCTCCCTACTCCTCTCTAACCCCACAAATACACACTCCTCTGCCTAGAAGGCTCCTCCCTTCTTCAACTCTATCTGGAATCCCTAGCTTCCTTCAAGTGCCACTTTCTATTAAGGCCTCCCCAATTCCCCTAGTATCTATTGTTCCCAACTCATGAAAATTACTTTTTATTTTTATGTATTACATAGATAGATAGATAGATAGATAGATAGATAGATAGATAGATAGATAGATAGATGGATAGATAGATTCATGTGCATTCTATTTTTTTCGAATAAATTGTAAATTCTTTGAGATCAGAGACCTTTTTTTTCTTTGTATCCTGTCCCTAACCTAGAAATGGGTACCTCACAGTCACTTAATGAATTCTTCTTGAATTTAATTAATTACATTCCCCCTATAAGTCTCATATTTTCCCTTTTTTTTGGTTGCTATATCTAGGAATTAAATTAGAAATTTCAAGGGGATTTACCTCAGAATGAATATAAATTCCTTCACCAAATTTTCATTGGCAAGATTTAACTCTATTTACTTGAAAGAACCAAAAGACCAAATCCTCTTTAGGAGGAAAATAATATAAAAATCTTACACACATACATTTGCATTTAAACATTTTTTGGGGTGTGTTTTTTCTTCTTTTTTCTTTTTTTTTGGTGATTATTTTTTTCTTTTGCTGGTGAGTGAAGGAAGACTATACAAAGATTATACTCATAGACCACCACTCTCAGGAGTATTTGACTCTCCAGTTTTTTGCTAGTAGGTTTCCCTTCTTTGAACTGGCTATGTTCCTTTTCTTTTTGCCCAACAGTATGCTCTTGCTAGGATTAGAGATGAAGTTTTTTCAACTAACATTGGAACAAAGCGTTATGATCTGTCTCTACACAAGACTCAAACTCAAAGCCTCTGCATTGTTAACATACTACTCCAACCAAATACTCCACTTGGGGAAGATAGATAGTTATCCAGTCTTTAATCAACATCTATCCCAATCAATCAAAAAGTCAATAAGTATTTAGTAAACCCATGCTATTAAAATAGGAATTGTACTAGGCACTAGGGGGGTACAAGCGGAAAGAATGAAGCAATCCCTACTTACAGTGAATTTATATTTTAATAGTCAGAGACATACATGTAAGAATAAACAACACAAAGATAATAAATATAAGCTTATATACAGTAATTAAATTCGAGGTAGTTTCAGAGAAAAGGTCCTTGAAAGTGGGATGATCAGGAAAAGTTTCATGAAAAGCACAGGGTTGTGGCAGCCAGGTGGCACAGTGAGTAAAGCACAGGCTCTGGAGTCAGGAGGACTTGAATACTAATTTGACCTCAGACACTTGACACACTTACTAGCTTTGTGACCTTGGGCAAGTCACTTAACCCCAACTGCCCTGCCTTCCCCCTCCAAAAAAAAGAAAAGAAAAAGACTGTGCTTGATCTATGTCTTAAAGGAAGAGAGGGATTCTATGTGGTTGAAGTAAAAAGGGAGTCCATTCCAGGCCTACGAGCCAGCCAGGGCAAAGATATTAATATAAGAGATGAAGTATTGTGAGTAAATAAGAGAGAAAAGAGGCATCTCAGTAGGATTAGAAAGCATGGGAAAGGGGACAATATTCAATGAGGTAGGGAAGTTGAATTGGGGTCAAATGATATGGAACGATAAGAGTTTCGATTTGTAAATTCTAATCATTTCAGACTTTGTTCCAGGACAGCTATTGACAATCTTTTTGGATAACCAGAGTTTATCTTTGGTATTTTCTCATACCTTATCATCTCTATTTTCCACCACCCACCAAGACTCCATGACCACGTCATCCCTGTCCCAAGGAGGCCAAAATCTTCTGCTCTGTCCATCTTTACCTTGATTTCAGTTAAAATCCCTGATTGCTTAATCTCATTTATCTTTGTTTCTATTCCAAGGTATCTTTCTATATAAACACCATAAATGGGTGAAGGGACCATAAGTGGACAAAATGTATCTCTAATATTAGAATTTCCCCAAGCTTATATGGGGGGGGAGTATTTTTGCAGAATTGGAGGAGGAAAAGTATGTCTGAATCCCTGAAATGACATTACTTAGATGGAAACCTCATCTACTCATTCATGACCTTGACCTTAATTCCTCCTTAACCTATGTTTTAGCAGATGTTTAACAATGTATAGGACCCTTAAAACTGCTGGAGTGTAATGACTTTTGAGAAAAATCCAAAAATCTCCACTAGAGCAAGTCAAATCTACAATCTCACATTATAAATTCAGAAAAGTGTTGGAAGCCTTTAATTTTTTTGGAAACTACGGAATTTTCCATTTCATCAACCATTGATATTACCATCTTGTCTTTGCCCAACTTTTTACTAAACCAAGAAATTTAACGCTTTCTTTTGTTTCTTTGCGTAAGGTGAAAGGCATTTTAAAAGTGTGTGTGTGTACATATATGTATGTGTGCATATATATACATATATATGTACATATATATATGCACATATATATATATAAAATTACCTTGATTCTACTTTCAACCTGCTACTCTCATTGTACATAGGAATTTTGTTTTATTATCTTTACATCTATTTAGCATCTCTTTCATTTTTTTTTCCTTTTTTCTGCAATGTGATTTTTGTCCAGTCATCATGAAGGCTGAAACAAGTCTCTGAGTGAAATGGGCTTTCAATAGGCATTTCCATTCAAAAATTACTTCTTGATCTGCTTTCTCAACCTTTGCAAAGTTCCATTTTAGAACATTTGTTAATAATCCCTTTCTTTTCATCTCTCACTTTACTTCCCAGCCAAATAATTTATTCTTTGCTATAAAAACACTGCTATAATTTCCTTTCACAGACACAATAGCTCTTCATTCCTCCTTTTCTCTTTTTACATTGGGAAGAGGCTGCAATAATCTGTCTGGGAAGTGAGCAAACACCATCAGATTTGTCTTCTCATCTGATATATTCTACTCTATGAATTAATATGACACTTCTGTAAGTCATTCCAGAGTACTAGACAGAAAGATACAATCAATAATGACACAATTTCAAGATTCATGTGATTAAATTGAAAAGAAAAAAAAAGTTAATAAATTGGCCAAGCAGACAAACTAAGGGAAGGAATTACACTAAATGCTAAAGTAGTCTGAAAGACAAAATACCAGAGTCAAATTCAAAAGGCAAAAACTATTTCCATTGAATTCTCTAGGGTAAGTTATATGCAGTTACAAAAACATTCATAAGCCTTTGGAAAGAAGTAGTGGGGTTTAAGGGAAAGTACACTTGACTTGAAGATTATAAGCCAGTATTTAAATCCTGTCACTGATGTTAACAAGGTCAGCGATCATACATAAGTCATTTAAATTTTCTGAACCTCTGTTTTCTTGTGTGTGAAATGTGAGTAACAATATTCCTACTGCTTGCTCCCCAGAGTGGCGAGGAAAGTGCTCTGTAAATTTTAAAGTAAAATTCTTTAAATTTTAAAGTAAAAAATTACAACATGGCCTGATAAATAGAAAGCTGGCCTCTGGGCCAGGAAGTTTTGTATTCATATCTCACTGCTGACTTTGGAGTCAGAGAAGATAAATTCCAATCCCCCTTTGAAGCTTACTACTCATGTGACCTTTTTTCAAATCACTTCACTTCCTTGGGCCTCAGTTTCCTCATCTCTAAAATGAGAGGGTTGGACTAAATGGCCTCTGAGGTCCTTTCCATTTTCTACATCTATGATGCAGAGGAAGTCACTTAAATTTTATCGTCTCACCAACCCTCTAAGAATAAAAGTTACAAAACAGCCACTAAAATTATGGAAATAACTATTATTATTACATTTGCTGCATTTTTATTTAAACTATTTGATTTTTAGAGACTTTAGTATTCTCCCTTAAAAAATAAGGATGTTGCTCTCAAATTCAAATTTCATGTCTGTTTCTCATGTCTAGTACTCACCTGGTTTACTACCATCTAAATCTTTTCTTCTCTTCAGAAGGATTTGTACATCTTATTCTATATTTTTTTGAATTGTAAAGGGAACATAGATAAAAACAGTCACCTTGAGTTGTGAGATGAGTATACTAAGGTTAGAATGAGGAAAATCTAGGTTCAAGTCTCATCTCTGACTTCTAACCCTACATGACATTGAACAAATCACTTAACCTCTCAGTGCCTTAGTCAACTGCCTAAGAGAGGGAGTGTGCCATGGATTCCGTTTTTGCCTGTGTCACTGATGCTTTTGACACTCCAGCAAAGTCTATGAACTCCTCAGAACATTGTTAAATACATAAAATGAATATATGGGATTACTAAGGAAACCAATTATATTAAAAAAGTATGTTTTAAGTTCATCAACCCCAGGTTAAGAACCCATTCCCTTGGACTTATTAATCATAGACATGGGTCGTAAGCAGCGCCCATGGAGAGATTTTCCAGTTATGAAATTAGAAACCCTTCTCTTAACATTTGCATATTCCCAAAATAAAGCAATAAAGAGTTCCTACTATTTCTTGGGATGCCATGTGTTTGGAAATCCTGGACAAAATGGAGCAAGCATTTTAATTTTATGAATCTTGTTTAAGCAAGATTTATCCAATCCCTTCCTCTTTCACTGTTGTTTATTTTCCCATTTATATCTAACTAGTTCTTAACTCTAAACTGCCAAATCTTGAGACTTTCCGCTCCTATGAACCTGCCACTTGTTTTCTGTAGGTTCATCATTCTGTTCTGGGGACACCAGTTGATAAGAAATGTAGATTTTGCTCAGGGTAGCATTGATATGCTACATGCTTAGTTTGCATGTTTAGTCGACACAACCACACCAGATTTTTTTATTCTGTGTGCCAATTAATGCTTTCTCTTCAAAAAAAAAATGAGGTTGTTGTGGTTGTTTGCACTATCTCCCTTTTTGCTATTTTGTGTACTATTGTCAAACTGACTTCTTTCAAAGTCAATTAAATACACTAGGATTAAATTTCTAAAAGAAACATTGACTTGCAGTAGGCATGGGGCCTCCCATGATAGGAATAACACATTTTTACTTTGAAATTTCTATACAAAACCTTTTCACTAAAATAACAAATTTTATTACATGAATGTACACATGAGAGCTTTCTATCCCTCTCAAATGGATTATGTATTTTATGAAGTTTTCTTGTTCATTTCATGAATAATCACATAGGATTTCACTGGTATAATTGCTATTGTTTCTTTTTCCCTTCTATTCAATTTTTATTCACTGTATTTTTCATAAAGAAAAGCCAGTTTTTGTAACATAATGCATTCGTTACTTGGAGTAGGGAGCAGAAAAAAAAATGCTCTTTTTTCGCTCCTCATTCTAAAGATGTTTAAGCTAGCAAACTGATTTGTTTTTTCTAATGAAGAAAAATCAAAATTTATTTTTGGGGGTGGAAATGCAAATTGGAAAAGATGACAAAAGAGTGAAATAATACGTGCTTATTGGGTTGCAGAAAGAGAGGCATACCAATACATTGTTGGTGGAACTAGAACTTGGTCCATACCCTTTAGAACACAACTTAGAATCAAGGTTAAACCTTACTAAAACTGGTCACATGATGAGCAACATGGAGGACTAGACATTTTCTCTGGTCCTAATGACCTCTCAAACCTCTCCAAAACAGAAATTAAGTGCCAAAGATAAAACAACTTCAACTATTTCCATGGTTTAAGATACAATGAAACCAAAAGACATTTTAAAAATTCTATTAAATAGTGCCTAACTCAAGCTCATTAATTAATTCTTTTCCAACCACTTGCATCACTATAGGTAGTAAGTCTATACTAGCCTACCCTGCTCACCTGCTTACGATAAAATGCAACCCGTACTCCCATCTATGCTCCTCCTTTCCAGTGGAGATCCAAGCTCAAAATTGCAAAAATTTTCTGAGGCCTCAATAGACTAGGCTACAAAAGATCTCTTCAGAAGAGAAGAGGAAAGCAACATGAAAGGTCAGGACATGTGTCTGGGCTTGAAATCGAGCCCAGACACAGACTCCTAGGAGTGCTCAGAGACTCACTGATTCAAATTCTAAATTACAGCAGTTATTTCAGGCTGCCATAATACTAGCCTGGCAGTGTTTTGTATGGCAAGGCCAAAGAACAAAGATACAGAGGGAACAGGACAGGCAACATGGAGGGCTATGTGGAAAACTAGTAAGCCTGAGGGAAAGAACCCGTCATCCAGATGGTGCCAGTTCTGTCCTCCAAAAAGGCACTCAGGGCAGAGATCTAGACTGATGAACTGTGAATTTTCTAGCATTGGAGGAAACTGAAATGCTTTGAGACCTAGTCCCTGGAGAACCCACCATCAGAGAGAAGCGAGTAAAAAAGAGAGAAGTAGGGGAAAATAATTTCTCTGATAAAGGTCTCATTTCTCAAATATTTAGGGAACTGAGCCAAATTTATAAAAAAAAGACTATGAGCCATTTTCCAACTGATAAATGGTCAAAGGATATCAACAAGCAATTTTCAGAAGTCAAACCTATCAAAAGTCATATGAAAAAAAAGTTCTAGTTTTCTTTTTTTATTTAATATTTTTAGTTTTCAGCATTGATTTTCACGAGTTTGAATTACAAATTTTCTCCCCATTTCTACCCTCCCCCCCACTCCAAGATGGCATACATTCTGGTTGCC
>CM053627.1:166196492-166219214 GCA_028646595.1 Phalanger gymnotis
AAAAAAGGAAAAGAAAATTCATGTAACAAACATACCTAGTCTTCCTGCATTGACCATGTCCAAAATACGTCCCATTTTGTACTGAGTCCATCACCTTTTCCATCTCATAAAGGTACTTTCTCAATAGTCCCCTGAATCAGGTTTGATCAATGTTTTGATATGACTTCTCAAGACTTATTATTTCTTGTCTTTACTATGTACTTGTTATTGTACACATTGTTCTCCTGGTTCTGTTCAGTTCATAGAGTTTTCAATTCCCAGTTCAATTCCCAGTTTTCTCTGAAATTGTCTACTTTATAAGTTCTTAAAGTACAATAGTATTCTATTACATTCACATATTATTTGTTCAGCCATTCTCCAATTGATGAATTGATATTAATTTCCAGTTCTTTGACATTAAAAAAGGATTAGCAACAATAATATTGAATTAATTATCAATACCTGAGAACAAGGTGGAAAACAGGGGTCAAGGGGAATACATTGATAATGCAAGTCCCTCAATGTAGTTGGTGGTTTGTGTTGGCATTGGTAGGGTCCTGAGTCCTCCAGCCCAAAAATAATAGATTAGTAATGGATCATTAAAACCCACCATAAGGGAAGAGATGGCGAGAAAGCACCTAGTTGCCCTTAATGAGTTCAAATTGTTCAAAACCATGTCAGATTACTGGAAGGATTTGGGAATGTGGCTACTAAAACCCTACAACTAATCTCTGAAAACAAAAGGAGAGGTAATAAAGGATTAGAAATGGGCAAATGTCCTGACATTCAAAAAGGGAGAGAACGCAAATTCTTTAAATGACAGAATGGTGAGCTTGGTGTAGATTCTCGACAAAATTTTAGAATACATTATTAAAATGATGGTTTGTAAGCACTTAGAAAGAAATGATGATCACTAGAACCTAGAGTATGGGCATTAAGAATAAGTTATGGCCCTGGTGCAAATGGTACAGAGAACGAGATTGTCAATGCATAATAAATCACAAAACTGATTATATATTGCTAGTTCTCTATCCAAAAGTTATAAAAAATAGGAAAAAATCATCTGGACAAAATATTAATAGCTACTCTATTTGCAAACTTTAAAAAATGTTCACAACCTTGTTAAAAGTTCATCAGTGGTAATAAAATCAACTTTGCTGAAGATCTAGACTAGTCAATCAGTGTTAAAAATAAGAGTACCTAAGAATTCCTTTCATTTTCTTCAAGTGGAGACCCAAAAGAGGACAGAGACACTTAAAGGAGTGGGAGGCAGAGACAACAGTGAAAAGATAAAGGGGAAGATCACAGACTTACAGCTTCGAGGTAACTTGGAAGGAAGTTATCTAGTCCAACCTCAATATTTTTCAGAGGAGAAAAGGGAGACTGAAGAAGTCATGTCTTGCCCAAGTTGCAAATTCAAGACTTGAACCCAGCACTCACCTGATTCTCTGACTCCAATTTCATCCTCCCTTCCATAACACCATGCAGCCTTCCCAGGGTACTTTATAGGACATTGGTCTCCAAGAGGGTAGAGTGAGAGCTGAGAGACTTTATCTAGGCAGGGGATGTGTCCTCACCCAAGGGTTTTTGATTAAATAATCAGGGCATGGAAAGATAGTTTGGGAACCATGCTCCTGTCTATTGAGACAGCTAATCCAAGAGACTCGTTCCTAAAATATCAGCACCTACCCTTCTTAAAAGCTCTCATTTTGCTCCCTGACTTTGTTGTACAAGGTCTGAATCTCCCCTATTCAGAGCCACGTGTTGCCCCTACCTAGGGTGTTTATAACCTAAACTAACCACTACCCATAGCAGCTGCTCAGGTGCAATTGGAAAAATCCCTTTCCCTATTTCCTATTACCTTATAACTCTAGCAGATGCTCCTTTGACTTGTTGCCAAAGTATACTATAAAAAGCCTTAGTCCCTTACTCTTTCTTGATCCCTTCTCATTTATAGTCCAAAGTGAGTCCCACAGGATCAATAGACACAGATGGATTGTAATTTGGATTGAAGATATCATTGTATTATTGCTCCCAAATAACCCCACCAATCTTCCAAACTTCCATATTATGTCCAGGCCACCACCATCCTATAAGTCACTCAGATTTTCATAACCTCCATGGCATCTTGGAAGTCTCACTCTCCCCTACATTTCATATCCAAACAGTTGAACCTTGTCATTTCCATCTCTATAACATCCTTCATGTCTACACCTTTCTCTCTCCTCCCACAAGCCACCACCCTAGTTTGGATCCTCATCACCTCTCATCTGGACTCTCATAATAGCCTAATTGGTGGCACTGCCTTAAGCTTTGCCCCACTTTAATCCATCCTATATACAGCTGCCAAAATGATTTTCCTGAAGCAAAAGTCTTGCCATGTACAGCTATCCCTTCCATATCACAACTTCCCCCATTGTGGTTTCCATATATCAAGGACCAGCATAAGAAATTAAATGGGAATTTGGGGAGAGTTTTGCAGAAGCCCCATATGATACATGAAGGACAGGAGACAACACAGAAAAATACTTAGCCTAAATTTTACAATAAGGTACTGTAGACACTCCATAAAAGAAAAAGAAAGAATTCAGACTTCTTTTTCAGTAGGAAGGGAGGGCCAAAACATTTTACATGGATTTTACAGCTCATGGGTGTCCCTAACCCCTGTTATGGAAGAGATAACTGTATGTCATTCTCCTCAGTTAAGTATCAGTATATCCCTGATTGACTCTAAGGCCAAATGTTATTCTATCTTTATTTCCTCGTTTGTTATTTTCCATTTTATGCAAGTTTTATAGTATTCACAATCTTAGTGCATGTGATATATAAATAAATAAATATTATTAGGGATATCTACTGATCTTTTTAACTGATAGGGGCAAACAATCAAAAAAAAGTTTGGAAACTTTTGTATAAGAGCAAAGATTAATGCCTCCAAACTAGGTTAGATTTCCAGTCCCCACCCTGTAAAACCTTCCCCAGTCTCAGTGAGCCTGTGACTAACATATTCAAAGCAGGTTTTAGGGATAGAGTAGGGAAAGAATCCCATAAGGGTTTCTCTAGTTAGTCTATGGTAAAATGTTATTTAGCCTATGGAAAGGAGTTAAATGATGATTATCTAGACTCCTGGGTCTATGTCTCATTTGTGTGTGCATCATAGAATTAGCCTAATTACTTTATAATTAGCACCAAGTATTACAGTTAGAACTGATCATAGCAATCACTGAGTCCAATCCCACCATGGTCTACAGATGACAAAACTGATGCTCAGAATAGGAAAAGCAAATCACTTTGGCATAGGTAGTTATTGGCAGAGTTGGAAACGAAACCTCGGTTTTCTACTTCAAATCCAGTATTCTTTCTGCCAACTCAAGCCCAGTACACAGAAAGCAAGAAACTGAGATATAGGGGAGTGAACGAACTACAAAGGGGAGTAGAGGTTTTATAGATGTAGAAAACATAACCCCGCCGTCTTTGAAATCTTTATGATCTAGGGTAGGAAATGAGGTACGTAGAAAAATGAAAATGATGATAATAGATCGCCTTTACAAACAATAGCAAGGAAGAAAACTAATGGATGCAGTCCAAACAAGAAAAAAATGATGTTTATTTTAGATGCATTTGGAGCTTTCTCCTGGTACCTAGGGCTCTGGGAATTAGATGCGTTATGTTTTCAGATGCATTAAAGTGTTCACATATAAAAATATTCTGATCATAAAGAGGTCTCAGGTGTTTATATATTTCCCCCATGGCTTCCCCCCACATACCATTTCTTCAGCCTCCAACATTACTCTATTTGTATTTGAAATTGTTTAATGTTTTCAGCCAAAAGCAGTCAGCTTCGGGCAAATGGAACACTGAGGCGTTCGACCACAGTGACAAATCTACTCGTTAAAACTTTTGAATTCTATTAATGATTTGGAAAAGGCAAGAAAATAGTTCTACCTGATTTTATGCTACACTTTCAGAGTTACTGCTGATTCAGTGATCTCCAATTACGAGCACCCTGTCACTGACAAATCTGGGATTATGTATGTTCTGCAAAAGCAATAATTCTATTTGTATTGTTCTTATACTTAATGCATTCCCATAAATTACTTTCAAGCAACCACAATCCTATAGAGCAAGTTTTCCCTGCATTTACTTCTTTGCTGCTTTTATGCTCTTACTTCCCTAAAAAAATGATATGAACTTCAGTTAAAAAAAAACCTAGCATACAAAGTAGGACAATAAAAGAAATACAATGTTCATTTCACATGCAATCTGTGGAAACAGCCCCATTGTTTAATCAAGTTCTTTGTTTTCATCCTTTTGGACCAGACCTGGGATTTCATCATAGGTAGAGGGAACTCCAGGTAGGGAAACTCACTCTACCAATGCAGATGGGTACCTACTTCAAGACTTAGGGAGTTTCCTGGGTACACTCAGAGGTTAAATAACATGTCCAGGGTCACAAACTCAAGATTTGTAAGAACTGGGAATTGAATCCATATTGTTCTGACTCCAAGACCAATGATCTTGACTCCTCTTAGTAGTCAGCATATATGGATATATGTGTGTGTGTACAAACATATGTATATATATGTATATGTATATGTATATGTACACCACAATAATGCCAGCAGTGTATTATTATGCCAACATAATGCTACAACCAGTTGCAAATGGGCTGCCACTGGCTCCTTCCACCACTTTCAAATCAAGTGCCTTTAGCCATGAGGGCAACCTTCATATTCAACTGGGTTCCTCTAACTTTGAATCCTCAGATTTTTTGGTGGTATACATATATTGATTTTATGCAGGTAAGAAGCAACATGCCTTAGTGGAAAAAAATCTGACCTTGGAATAAGGATGACACGGGTTCAAGTCCTGCCTTTGATGTATGCTCACTAAATTTCCCAGTGTCTCAGACATATCTTCAAATATATAAGTTGCAGATAAACTGTCAGTCTGCATTAGTGAAGGATGTTTCTATAACAAGAGTTGCCCATAGCAATGAAAGTATAAGTTTGGACAAAATTAGAACCAAATTACGCAAAAGAAAAATAAGCACAAGGATACTTTTCTTCTTCAAAACTCTAAGATATCTTTATGTGTATGTGTATATGTATATGTATGAGTATGTGTATGTGAATGTGTATGCGTATGTATATGCATATGTGTATGTGTATATATAGTCCCCAAGGAGTTAGAGTTCATCTGAGAGGGATGCCGACAGGACAAGATAGAAGTCATTAGTGTATTCTGATCCAGTGATCATTCCCCCTTTTCCCCTCATCCTAAAAGGAGGGGAAATGATGATATCTCCACAAAAGTGAGAAATGTGAAAATCCGCCAAGAGGTGGCAATGGGCTCAGGAACACGCAAAATCACAGCTTCAACAGAATATGGAGGCAAAGGAGCTGGCTCCTTCCACTATTTTCAATCCAAGTGCCTTCAGCCACAGGGGCAGCCTTCAGAAGGAGCGACAGGTATTCCTCTGTGTTTCAGTTCTTCAAACTTTTTGGTGTCAGGACCACTTTGCATTCTAAAAATTGTTGAAGACTACCCTCTTCCCCCACCAAGAGAGTGTTTGTTTAAGGGCAGGAAATAAATATATAGTGTCTGTGTGCTAGACACTGTACTGGTTTGCAAATATTATTTCATTTGATCCTCATGACAACTCTGTGAGATAGGTGGTGTCACTATTCCTTTCTAACAGCTAAACCAAACAGAAGTTAAATAATTTGCCCAGAGTCACAAACCTAATAAGTATCTGATGATAGACCTGAACTCAGATCTCCCTGGTTCCAGCCTCAGCAATCTATGCACTGCATCACCTACCTGCCACAGGTTTATATGCTGTATCTAACATTTATTCTACTTGAAATGAAAATGTCTTGGCATTATTATAAAAATGGGTTTGACCTCATGGAAAGGGCCTTGGGGACTCTCAATGGTCTTTGAGCAGACAACACCTCGAGAACTACTGACCTAGAGGATAAGGAAGGATGGGAAAATGCACGCTGAGTGTGCACTCCAGCCACGGCTGCTCTTGCTGTGATTTCTGTTGTCACCACTCTGACTTGGAGGTGAGATGCTAAAAGAAAGATGGTAGTTAAATGGTATGGGGCCAAGATACAAAGACTTCTTTGTCTTTTAGCATCTGGGGAGCATAACGGATAAACTGTTAAGCTTAGAATAAACAAGAGTTGAGTCTGAATCCTGCCTCAGACACTTAATATTTGTGAGACCCTAAGCAAGTCACTTAACTCTGTCAGACTCATTTCCTTACAGCTAAAGTGGAGATAATCACAGTGCCAACATCATAGGGTCAGGGTTGGAGGGTTGTTATGAGGACCAAATAAATTCATATAGTAAAGTACTTTGCCAACTTCAAAGTACTATATAAATGCCAGCTTTTTAAATTGTGAAATTGTTGTGTTATTGTAAAATTGGCAATGGTATGACTTCTCTCCCTACAGGTACAGCATGTTTCCATTCCAAAGCTTATCTCTATTTCATTAAAGTCTATTGTATAAAATTCTATTTCTGTACACCTAGTCCCTAAGAGACAGTATTAAGATAAAACTGTAGTTAACCCAATATACTACTGCCCCATATGTAGTTCATTTGCACAAAGGCTGTCAAGAGAAAGGTTATGCTCAGATACAAACAGAAAAGGAGATTCTCTTCCAAATTCACTGGAATCATTTGGGGGCTCGATTTGAACCAAAGAGGTGTTATGGATGCATGTTATTGTATCTCTTCCAAAACAGGAAAAAGGTTAAACTGATGCAGATCAAAAAGAAACCTAAGCACAACCTAAAATGACAATAATTTGATAGGGAGAAGTTTCATAAGAAAAGACCTAGAACCATTCAGAAGTTCACTTAGGGAACTGTCCTTCACATTGTTCCAGCTTCCAAAGTCAATCAAAGGATCCCATTTTAACCATCTCTCCTGGAAGCAGCTGTTGGCATAGTGGAGAGAGCTCTGAGCCTGCAATCAGGAAGACTTAGATTCAAATCATGCTTTATATACTTGCTAGGTGTGTGATCCTGAGCAAGTAACTAACCATGTCTCTGCTTCAGTTTTCCTGACAGTAAGATGGGGATAATGCCTTGCTGGGTTGCTGTGAGGATTAAATGAGATATTTGTAAAAACACTTAGCACAGTGACTAGTACATAGTAGGTGCTATGTCATTGCTTATTCCTTCCTTTCCTCCCCTCCTAGTAGTCTAGTGGAGGAACATTTCTCTAGGGAGCAGTCATGTTCATGAAGACACCAGAAGGAAGGGACTGGGAAAGAATGGCCCCATCCACACAAGGCTAGGACCCAAAGACAGAGACTTCTTTGGGCTAACTCCCTAACTTCAGAATCAGTAGGTCCTCATCTAACTAAAGCATGTTGGTAGAAAGAGACCAAAGGTTTATGCAAAGGTGTCCTTATCCTCTTCCACCAAGTGATGTCTTCTCAGGGGGTTAGCCGGAACACTCTCTCAACTTCATTCTGTCTTAAAGTCTGCAATTCCTAAAAGTTAGGAAATTTTATATATGCCTCAGAGGACAGGACAAAGTGCCTCGGCCAATCCAAACAGGCTTTCTGTCATACCTAGGGACCTGTCCAGGTCATCTTCACACATAGTAAATAGTCCAGATATGTTCTCACCTGATAAATGTTTCATATCATAGCATCTTATCACTTACTTTAGATCATTTACTTTAGTGATTTGATTTACTCATACACCCCACCTTTACACCCCACTCTTTCCCATGAATCTCAGCTCTTCTTCCTGTGTTGATGATGGAATGACAGAAAGGTATATGGGATTATAAGAATAATGCAATTTACAGACTGTTTAGGATCATTAATTTAACTGTTGCTACTTGACCAGAGAGCTTTGTCCAATATGTAAAGAATTAAAAAACTATAAGAGACATTGGGTCATATTCATATAAATATCGTTGCCACAAATAAATACACACAAAGCAAATGTGTGATGGAATCAGTGTGGAAATTATCAATGCATACTACAACCCAGCTATGAATTAGCAAATGGAGCTTAGATATTTTCTTTGAATATGGATATTAAGTGGTTTGCTCAGGGTCAGATAACAAGTGCTGCAGATGTGTTTTGAGCCTAATTATATATGAAAAAGAAAGGCCATCTCATCATTTCAAAGTAAAGAAGAATATGTGAAGCCATATAGGTTTGATGTATGGAAATTTTAAAATGGCAGAGATCATGATGGATGATCTAGATTTCATAAGTGGCAACAACATCATTTGTTGAGGAGAAGAGGAAGGAGGAGTGGTGATATGTGTTTTATGAGATAGTGGAAAACTTGGAATGATCACTATGGGAAGTGTTCTAAGTAGTCAAATAAAGACCACCCTAAAGATTGCCATACTACACAATCAGCAGTGATTAGAAAATATGAACTTGGAGTGGACCCTATCTACATGCTTTTGTGAGTTCCTTCAGAAACATTCAATGACTTGGAAACAGAAGAGTAGGCACATAGTTGAGATAACCTAGGGTTAAATATTAAGAAGCTCTACAGAGAAAAAGGACAAGAGGCCAGGTTATTCAATGATAGTTTAATGGCTTGATGAACTGGTTATCGATATAGTTATTCATTCTACATCACAACTTTCTCCATTGCAGTTACAATCTATTGCAGGTTGGCATAAGAAATTAAATGGAAATTTTGGGGAAGTCTTGCAGAAGCTGCAGATGAAACACAAAGGCCAGCAGATGACTCAGAAAAAATTTAGAAATTCAGAAATGCATAAAAAATATGTATAGTATTGTATAATATCAACATATTTTATCTTTTAAGACCATAATAATTCAGACTTCTTCTCTGGAAAGGGAGAGCCAAAAAATTTTATGCAGATTTTCCAGATTGCAGGGTTACCACACGCCTACCCCACCATGATAGGGAAGGAATAACTGTATAGTTGAGATTGTGAAGAGTTGGGAATGAAGCCAGAATGGAAGTGATAGACAAGAAAATAGTGACAAATTTAAGGAGGATGTGGTAAGGATGGAAAACAGACCCAGGACAATTGAGACCATGGAAGATTTCAGGAAGAAAGTGAATGAGAAGTTTTAAGTGACTACTGACTCATATGCTTCCTTTCTCTTCTTTATAAATCTTTATGACAGCTATCTATGTATATATTAAGGGTGACCTTGATGAAAACATAAGAAGGAAACACAGGCTTTCAAAGAGTTTCCACAGCAAACCACCTCACAATTGCACGAGTGAAAAACTATAGACTATAGACAAATTTCAATTTTTTAAAAAAGCATTTCACTGGTTAGAACAAAAGGCAGGCTCCAGGGTTATCCTCAAACAAGATGATTTCCACAAATATTTATGACGTTGGGCATGTCCCTAAAGTTGTCACATATCCACCATCTCTAGACCATTGCAGCCTCTACTTCCAACTTCATCCTTATCCCATCCCCTCCATCAGAATCTTGGACTTTGCCCTTAGCAACTACCCTCTTCTCCAGTAGGTAGGTTTTCACATGATCTTCTATTACATCCATGCCTTTACTTCACTTTCAGCCCATAACCAGACCATTCTCTACCACTCCCTCCTCTGTATCCTTTTATTTGTGGGTATCTTCCCAACAGATTACAAACTTCTTGAGAGCAGAGACTATCTTGCTTGCTTATATTTGTATCCCAACATTTAGCAAAGTGCCTGCCTATATACGCTTAGCAAATATTTCTTCTTTCCTTCTTTCTTCTTGTTTTCTTTCCCTTTCCTTCTTTCTTCTTTTCTTCCTTCCCTTCCTTGCTATCTACTTGCCTATCTATTTTTCTTACTAAACAACTCTCTAAGAGCAACAGTTGCAGACAAAGGATGGAACTGAATTATTAAAGACAGCTACTTCACCCAGGGAGTCCCCTCTATGAAGGTAATCACAGATCCAGTCCTTATCCTTATTTTCTGTGCATACATGTATCTTGGACAGATGACCCAGTTGAATAATTAAATCGACCTGGAATGGGATAGGAGGAGAGGGGTCAGGCTGAATTGCACTGGGGAAATAGCACAGAATATTGATTGGTCATGAAGTGTTCACTTCCACAAAACCCTCGCTTTTGAATACCACTATTCTCCCAAGGCTATCAAATGGGAACAAATCTTGGAATATCATAACCTCAGGAGACTCAGAATTGCACGTGATACAAAGAGCAAAGGAAAGAAGCATTGTGAGTGGAAGTCAGCTGTATGCAAACTGTGGTGTAATAGATATAACTTGATATATGTATGACCAAGAAATGTTGTTAGCAGGTCATGTAGGGGAAGAAAAGGTAAGAGGAAACTCCACCTGCTCACTGGCATGCATGAAGTATTAGACGAACCTGAGGATGGCTACCAGAACACTGGGTGGAGCCTCTGTGGAGGCCGTATGGAAAGACATGGGCAAGATTAGACTGCAAGAGAAGGTATGAATGAGTGTCAATGTGTATCAGTGGAGGAAGTAGTGACCCAAAAGATACTCATCAAAATATCCAAGTACCCTTCTGTGGGTCTCTCTCATGCTTTCCCCACCTTGCAAAAGCAATTTCTTATTTATTTTTTAAAAGAAAAGTAATTACTCTTTCATGTTTTTATTGGAAAATAAAGTTTCAAATTACAATAAAAAGATAAACATGCATTCTCGGCAAACTTAAATTAGCTAAACATTTGCATTCAGCTTAAGTTGCTAACGGGCAGATTTTCAGATTTTTGTAATTCCTTTTTCTATGAAATCCACAAGAGCGTATTTTAGTACCACTAAAAGTGAGGCCCTAATAGTTTTATGTGCAGTAGCAATAATATAGGTGGTTACTGAGAAAGGTTTTCATAACCCCACACTCCTGATGTGTAATATACCTTAATGGTTCAGGCAGGGCTAAAAGTAGACAAGAAATGAGCTTTTCAGCATATGCTAGACTGCAGTTGGTGGGGTCATTTGTTCTCTAATGCATATCACAGGAATCTTTGCTTTGTTTTTGGAAGGTCAGAAATTCATCTTGGGTAAAATTTGAATATTTATTCCATAGAAAACACAAACATTTAAGCAAAGATCTTTTCAAATATTTTTCCTATTCATCAATAAAAAATTAACTACCTGCTTCTAAATTCAGTGGGAGAAAAAGACATATCTAATTCCTTAGATTTCTTTTTTAGCCTAGATCTCTAACTTTACCAGTATAGAGAATGGCAATTCATTCATAACTTGCAGTTTGAGAGTTCCCTGGAGGACATGAGAGGTTAAGTGACATTCTTAGGGTCACACAGGTAGTAAACATTAGAAGCAGAGCTTTAACTCCAGTCTCCATGACTCTAAAGCTAGTCCCTACACCTCAGATTAATGATTTTCAAAGTGAGATACTGTCAGGGAGGTCTGGGAGTTCAAAACTGTTTTTGTAACAATCCTGATATTTTAACTTCTAATATAGTAAACATGGATATAATACACATAAACAAAAGCTCTTTGGGGTATTCAATCATTTTTAAGAAGGTAATGGAGTTCTGAGACCAAAATACAGGGTGTCCCTAAAATCTGGACACATAGGCAAAGTGGAGTTATTGCATCAAATTCACGTGAATCTTGCAAAGCGCATCAACCTTTGCATCACAAATGATAGAAATCATACAGAAGATATTATTTGTTAATATTCCAATTATATAAAATGTTGAAATTTTCATTCATTTCATTTCTTGAAAATATTCATTTTTCCTATGTGTCCAGACTTTAGGAACACCCTGTGTTATAGTTCTGAAACCAAATATCTAGTTCTGAGACAAAAAATATAGCTCTAGACCATCTTGCCTCTTACGTTATTCATAAATTTTTAACCAATGTTTGTTGAATAAAAATGAAGTACAATTTGAGCACTATTATATTAAATATTAAAATGACAAAGCTGCAATCTCATTATTTCAGACAAAGTATTTTGCTTCAAGGAGCAAGAGATCCAGACCCACCTTACCTAGAAGTAATCCTAATAATCCTGATGATGTCCCCTACAGTCACTTCTGCCAAATTTTGACTTCTATTTTGCATTCCAGGTCTTTGGTCAGCCAACTATTCCAGGCTTAGATAAATTGATTGGCTTTGTCATCAAGACAGCCAACAGGAGCTTTTAAGCACAAAAATTCATGATAATCGGCTGCCCCAGAGTCAAGTGAAATCAAATTTTGATAAAGATTCCAATTTTCTTCCCTTAGAGATGCCAGTATAATTTACAATAAGTTAGGGAAAAGTTTGAACAAACACTTCTGGTTCCATTGCCACATGGTCACCTCCCTTCTGATTGCAACAGAATCATAGACTCAAAGTCCTTTAGAACAGAAATGAAGGGGGCAGCTTGTGGGGAAAGGAAGGGGATGATCAATTACTGGAAATGTGCTTTATAAGTTAGGCAGCTAGGAGGTACAGGATAAGAGTGTTGGCCCTGGAATCAGGAAAACCTCAATACTTTCCAGCCTCAGATAGTGGCTGTGTGAACCTGAGAAAGTCACTTAACCTTTGTCTGCCTCGATTTCCTTATATCTAAAATGGGAACAATTACAGCACCTGATGTGGAGAGGATAAAATGAGATATTTGTCAAGGGCAAAGGGTATATAAGTGCCAGTTGGCTATTTTTGGGTGGCTGACATTTTTTGAGCACCCAGTGAATGAAAAGTAGTGTCTGCTATCTCTGTCACTGACTTCTTGTCCTTTTCTTACCTACTTAATATGGATATCGCCTTGGATTCTGTTCTTAGCCCTCTTCTATGAAATCTCTCTTGGCAATCTAATTAACTCCCATAGGTTGAAAGAAATATCTACTGTAGATACCATCAAATCTCTTTCTATTACTGACTTCTCTTTTCTGATCTCCAGATCAGCAGTGCAATTCCCTATTGGATATCTATACCTTGAAACTTCACTGGCATCTCAAATGTAACATCTCCAAAAACACTCCTACTTCAGGCTACCCTATATCCCCTAGTATGACTACCTTTTACAGTTAGAACCTCAATGCTATCTTTGATTCATCCTTCTCTTTTAGCTCCCATTTCCAATCAACAACCAAATCCTATGGATTTTTCCTCCTCATCTTTTACTCAATCTTTCCTCTTTATAACCCAGTTAAATAACTTGTCTGAGGTCTCACCTTTGTACAAGTCTTCATTACCATATGCCTGGACTATAACATTAGTGGCTCCAAATACTTGAACAGCTCTCATACCCTTCCCCAAGTCTTTTCTTCCCCAGGACAAACATTCTTAGTTTGTTTACTCACTTGTGATAAATTTCACACAAATTGAATTGTTAAATCTACTGATAGAAAAAAATAAACACAAAGGAATAAAACATATTTAAGAGCTTGTTACGTGTAAATCTCTATGCCAAATTTTGGGGATAAAAATAAAAAAGGAAGACAGTCCATATTCTCAAGGAGTTCATATTCTAATGAGAGAGACAACACATATGGAAAGTTTCAGCTGCAAGTCAGTCAGGGAGGTAACTATTCATTTTCCATTAGCAGTTCTGCTTGTTTTCCACTCCACAGAACACCATGCCTCACGCAGGATAAGCTGGGCAACTGAAATCTCATCACCCTGTTGATTTACATTCATGCACTCTGAGGCAATGAGGGCCCAAACAATGACCAAGTAGGATTTGGTCTAGGACCTACTGCTGGTCAATCAATGAGAGCCAGAGTGATTTGGTTTTAAGGCAAGAGAGGAAAAGAGAGGAGGGAAGGGGAAGGGAGGGGAGACAAGGAGGGGAGGGCAGGAGAAATGGTGAGCTTAATAATTTTAGAAAAACAAGAGAAAATTGTACACAGTAACAACAATATTGTTTTATGAATGACTTTGAGCAAATAAGTATTTTGACTATTATAAATACCCAAATTAACTATAAAGGACATATGAAGAAAGATGTGATCTGCATCCAGAGAAAGAACCGATAAATAAAAGTATGTATAGAATAATTTCACATATGTATATATGTATGTGTGTATGTATATGTATACATATATATTGTGTGTGCATATGTGTACCTGTTTGTGTCTAATGGTAGCCATGGGGGGGGGGAGGCGAGAGAAGAAAAAGTAAAATTTACACAATAATTCTGTTGTTATTATTTGTCCTTCATTCTTGAAGAGGACTATGACATCGGGAAGGTGACATCATGACTTTCAAGTGAACTGGATTTAAGTGAGGCAGGGCTGTGCAAAGTCACCAGCCTCACTAAGTAAGAAATGAGACAAATAAGGGGATTTTTAACTTAGTCATAAGAAAATCAGTCTTGGAGGGGAAAACCCTCAGGGTTTCTGGGCAAAACAGAAACGATAGCTACATACATTCACTCTGAGCCAATCATGACCCACACAATGACCAAGTGGGGCTTTGCCTAGGACCTATTGTTGGCTAATCAAAATAGTCCCTGCCTTCAAGAAATCTATATTCTGCTTACAAAAGGAATTTTGAGGAAAAAAAAGAATGTTAAAATTATTTTTACATGTAATTGGGGGAAATAAAATATTAAAGTAAAAGAAGAAAAGAAGGAATTCCATTACTTTATGAATTCTTAAGTCAAAACTTCTGTGTGGTAAATTTACTAAAATAAGGTAAACAAAATATGTATATGAATATACATACAAATATGTGTCAAACTTTTCTTTCCAATAGACATAATTTCATAATCAAATGAAAATTTACAAAAGCCTTCCAATGCCCAGGCTTCTCCAAAAGTATTTATCAAAAATACTATAGAATATGCCAGATCTTCTTTTCTGTATTCCATTATTCATTAGGGATTTAATAAAAAGTTGAGATCATAGTGAAAAGTTGTAATGGCATTGTATCATTTCCCATTAATGAAACAATCTGAGGGGAACATGGAACAGACCCTTGTTGGGACTTAAGTAGTAATAATTTTGCATTTTTTATCTTTGCATAACATTGCCAGAAAGTAAACACTGAATATATCAGTGCCTCTTAGAACCCATTTGCTCCCTAGTATAATATTTTTACTTCTGTGATCATACTAGTCAATTAATATTTTTCTGATTCTTTCTCTGAGGTTATGCATCCTGGTGTTCTGTTCTACAGGGGATACAAGCAAGTATCATTCTGCCATACACAAAATCACTTTCACATCAATTCAATCACTTTAGCACATGCTAATTTCCTTTAAAGAGAGCAAATACATCTGAGGTAATAATAACTGACATTTATAAGGAAGTTTAAAGTTTTCAAAATGTTTTGCATGTATTATTTCCATTGAGCCTCAAGACAGTCCTGGGAGGTATGTTATACAGATACAAGAAATAGAAACAAAAGGTTCAGAGAGATGAAGTCAATTGTACAAGGTCACACGGCAATCAAACCACATGCATTTATTGCCAGGCACTGGGAACATAAAACACAAAAATAAAACAGTTCCAATCCTCAAAGGGATTATTTTCTATTTGTGTGGGGATTAAAATTATCCAACCTATAATAAAAGAGACTGAGGCAAAGCTCTGAGCAACTGGCTCTTTAGGTGTCCATGGTCCTCTCTAATGAAGTGGACCTCAAATCTTCCTCATGATCTGAGGTGCCCTATTTTTATAGGACTAGATAGCTAAACATTCGAGAATGGCTATACCTAAAACAGAATAATTCCATTGGTTGGCATATGATGCATAGGCTAAAATAAACAAAACGATATATCAGCAGGGTCATCAGTTGGGCAAAGCATGGGGCATCTCCACTGACTAAGTAGCCATAAGATGGTCACCTGCTTGAAATAAGAAATATCTCTACTAAGTGGTCATAAGATGGTCACCTATTCCTATTGGATAAGAGAGAATAGTGCAAAGGTACAAAAATAAATTGGAAGACTTTTTTATGTAGTTGAGTTACTTCTGTCACACTTGGCTTGATCACCATGACAAGGAAAAACAAAGATGGAGGACCTCTAGTTAACTTCCTATGATTAAGCAAGTGAACTTACAATCTGCAGCTCATAGCTCTGGGGCCAAATATACAGAACTTATAATCACTACCCCAATAGAATCATATCAAATTAATTGATACTGATTGGAATAGAGTAAGGGTCCTCAATGAATCTACTTTCTCATCTGTGAAATAGTGTAAATCAAATAACTGGAACATCTGAGAAGAGGAACTATTAGCTTGAGGGAACTAGATAAATATGCTATGGACAAGGTCATTTGAAGAGAGACTGATTTCATTGTCAAGGATAGAGGGGTGCAAGGTGGTATGATGGAGGTGGGGCTCTTGTTACTATTATGGAGGTCATTTCTTTTTTAAAGTTTTTTATTAAAATTTAAATATATAAAAAGAAAAGAAAAAGAAATATGTTATAAACATATATTAAAACTGAAATATAAAATAAGAAAAGTAAAAACATGTCATGTGCACAGCAGAACTTGAGAGGATTCAAAATATATAGCAATAAATTTCCATTTAAAAAAGCCTATATGTTAAATACTACACATTGTGTTGAGAGCAGTCAGTCTTAGGTCATTTCTTCTGTGAGAAAGCAAAGCAGAAAGAAATGCAGATCCTTGTCAAAGGCCTCATGTGAGATAGTAGGGGAGGAAAGGAGAAGAAAAGGAGGGGAAAAGAATGTCAATATCATTTGATTGATTTTTTAATTCACTTATCAAAAAAATTGATAATTGTATTCAATAGGCAATTTGATAGTATAGTAGAGGATATTGTCTCAATTAACCTGATCTATAACGGAAGATTATTGGAACCAAAAAGTATTTGCACAAAATTCTACCAATTCCATCAACTTTTTACTAAGGAAATGACACCTTATTTTGTCTACTACAATTATTTTAATTTCCAAGAAAATATTTTGGATTTTTACAAATGTAGAGCAGTGAGGGGCAGATCCTACAATGTACCATTTGATGTAAGCCTAAAATTCTCAATTTTAGGATCTTACATTTGGTATAAAGCATTGTTTCCTTGATGTTTAAACTTTCCATCTCCTGCGTGATGACATGCAAACTATCTTGGTTGTGGAAAATCTTAAATTCCAGGTTCCTATGCAATATTGATTGCTACGGCATCAGATTTTCCTTTGCTGGGTTTCCCTTCTGCTTTGCAGCAGCCACTTCATTCTTCCTGGAGCTACTTGTAGTTGTCCTCCACTCTTCCTCAGTAATGTGTTGGACACCTTCCAACCTGAGGGAATCATCTTTGATATCATCTCTATTAAGATTTTAAAACTGTCCATGGGGTTTTCTTGACAAAGATACTGGAATGGTTTGACATTTCCTTCTCTAGTAGATCACCTTTTGTCAGAACTTTCTACTATGACCTCTCGATCTTAGGTAACCCTGCATGGCATAGCCCATAGTTCCATTGTGCTACACAAGCCCTTGTGCCACAGCAAAGGCAGTGATCCTGGGGATGGTTTCCCCACAAATGCCCCATTATCATATTTCAAAGGGCAAACACAGGAAGTCTTAATCACCCATTAATGCCTTAAAACTCATTTGTCTATTCTCAACAGTTATTATAGCTCCTCAGACACCAAGTTAGACTCTAGAAGAGGAATGAGAAATATGAAAGGTAAAAATTCATCAACTTTTGCCACAAATATTTTGCTCTCTTACATTTACCAGTTATATGCTAATTTCTCATTCTCCCAGGCTCAAAGTCCTAGCTCCAAAATTGACTATTGTCTCTTCACTTCTATAAACATTCATCAAGAACTGTTTTTAGTTTGTGTCATCTTTTGATATTTCACGACAGAACCCACTATATTTTCTCAGTTGTCCAAAAATGTTGAGAACACCAGATCCTATTGGCTTCTTATTTGTTGTGAGTATCAATGGAGGCAATATCCTCTCATTGCTACATTTAGAGCTATTTCTCCTTAAATAGTTTTGTCCTATTTCCATTGCCACAATACTAATCCAGGCCCCTTATTTAACCAAAACAGCAACCCTGTGATATAGGTGCTATTATTAACCCTATTTTGCAAATGAGGAAACTGAGTCATGTTGAATGATATAGTGGTATTATATTTAAAGCAATAGGGTGCAGTAAAAAGAATATTAGATTTGAAGTCAGGAAATATGGGTTTAAATCTCACCAATACTAGCTATTGGACCTTGGGCATGTCTATTTTTCTGTCTTAGCTTTCATTTCTTTAACTGTAGAATGGAAGTGATAATACTTATATAGAATCACACTTGCTCTGTCTCTTTCTATCCCACATTTTATAGCATAGTGAGGCTTCTACTCTGGACAATGAGGGAGAAAGCATGCAAGCAAAAATGCCAAGATACAACAAAGTGAATATGCTGTGGGCAAGATCATTGGACATGAATAGAGACAGGTGTTAGGGTTAAGGAGCAAGGGGCGGTGGTGATATGAGAGAGTCAGGGTTTGCCTTGTTACCACTGGGGAGGTCACTTCTTCTGTGAGAAGTATGGTGGAGAGAAACACATATCTTTGTCAATAGAAGGATATTGAATGGAAAAATACTGGCTGTAGGAATTTCAGTTGACTTCAGATCCTGAGTTCATGCTCTCAGCTGAGAATAAAAAGCTTAGGTCCAGGTAGAGTGTTTCTGTGTATTCATCTAATAACTGGCCTTACTGGATGTATTACTTATGCTAAGAATAAAATACAGTATCCAGTGTCCAAACCTAGCATAGCTTTCATGTTCATCACTGTAATGTTACGATAAAAGTAATTTGTAAACATTAAAGCAATGAAGAAATATGAGCAATTATTATTGTCACTGTTCCAAATAGGTACTGAACTTTGGACTCTATAGAATCCTAATGTGTAAATTAGAACTTCCCTCTTTACCTAATCAGTATAACAGATCATGGGTGTTGAACCCTGAAGAAAAAAAAAAGTTGCATTTTCTGCTCCATGGTTGTACTAGAACTTTGATCCTCAAAAAAGCACATGAATCATATCACAGACAAGGCAAACTAATTGTAGATAGGATAAGATGCTCATTTGTATTAGTGAAGTACCCAACAGTACAAAATTAGGACCTCTTTAATGCTTTTTCACCCTTAATTTAAATAATATTAAGAGAATATGCTTCCTATCTGGATACAATGATAAATAAGCATATTCTTCCTGTGTGCTTTGTCATTCTTGGCTTGATTTCTGACTTTTCCCTATTCAGAACAAGAATGTAGATCTGATCAGGAGAATACTGGTAGCATGCAAAGCTTATCTCCTGCCAAATGGTATTGCAAGGCCCATTTTGACCCACGTGGTTTGCCAAATTGAAAACAATACTGTTTATACATCTAAGACAATTAGTTGTCTGCCTTCTATTTCTCCCATAGGGGATTCCTGAGTGCTTCAATAGATGTTTAACCTAAGCCAGGTGCTGCCATTAGGAAGAATCAATTGCTCTTAGCTGAGCAGATTTCTAGTAAAGATTCTAACGCCACTTTATCATTAACTATGTTATCTTAAGCAAGCCAATTCACTCCTTTGGGCCTCAGTTTCCTCATTCACAGATTGAGGGGGACAAGGTGGAATAGACCAAATTATCTCCAAGAACATTTCCAGAGCCAAAAAAAAGTATGATTCTATATTGTCTCTCAATACTTAGATATGTTGGAACCCTTCTACTTTACCTCTTTAATAATATAGTCTTCATTTTGGAGCAAGCTTGGTACAAAGCAATTCCACTGGGTTAGGGGAATCAGATAATAGAGAACAGCACCTGCTGTCAGCTGTGCTTTATCGGTCCCCTCTTTGTAGCTAATACATTATCTTATATTGCTTTTAGTTATTCATTTTCATGACATGAACCTCAGGGTAGGTGGATTAGAATCTAGTTGTGGTTGCTTATCAGACTAGAAGATTTATGGTTAAATTCCAACTTAATTTCCACTTAAACTAGAAAAAATACCCATAAAGGACTTTTAATTGAGAAACATAATTTGTAATTGCAAGGTGGCTCAATTTGAGTTTACCCATTAGCATCCCAAGTTTTGGTTCTTTGGGTATTCTTATACATTTTGGTTTATGGGGGTATATAAAAACATATTGCACTTGACAGCTCAGAAAGGAGAGAAAATTGTGTTTCTATTTAGGGGTTGAAGGAGTGAAAAACAGGACCTGCCTGGTCAGAATAGAATTTTTCCTTCTTGACTCCCCCACCCCCATCACTCTTTCTTACATTCATCCCATTTTTGAAGTACTGCCTGGGAATCACTTCACAGTAGGCGACAGGAAATAATTTACAGGCATATGCTTCTTGAGTGCTGTGTGAAAAACAAAGCCCCCACACGTTAATAAATGAGACCTCATAAAGCATGGGAGATGAGATCGTAGCTTGAGTGGTGCAATAAAAAAACCAATCCTTAGGTGAGTTTAGCTATAATCTGTTATCTCTTTGGAAAAACAAAAGTTGATAGTTAATGTCCTAACTTTTTTATGGTCAACAACCAGCTGATCCCTTCAGATAAAGCCTCCCTTGAGGTACTGGTACTGAGGTGCCAAGAGTCAGATGTCAACAGAGTGCTTCCTGAGCTATACCAATTAGATTCATATTAAAATTTCTAGAGTGGCTTCAAAAGAAACATAGGAAATATTCACAAAGGCACTAGCCAGCAAGGCTTGTATCAATTAACATTACTACAAAGTAATAAGCACGGGGTGTGGGGGGGGGGGTGTTAGAGCCAAGATGGCCACAAAAAAACAGCATCTTACTGGAGCTCTCTCACAAGTTCTGTCAGATTCCTATAAAAAAAGGTGAATTTGAGCAGATTGGAGAGAGTTAGAAACTGCAAGAAGCCTGAGTGGGGCAAATTTCCCAGTAGGAGAGTCTGAAAGGCCAAAGGAATGAATCTGTGGGCTACTAGAGCACTTGGCATTGCGAGCTGCTCCAGATGGGACCAAAGGGGAAGTGGCTGGCCGGGAAACACACGTGGGAGACAGGCTGGGAGAAAGCCGGGCACCCGAAACCAGCGGAGATCCCCAGGCCTCCCAACACAGGAACGCATTCTGTGGAAGCCACAAGAGTCAGCACAATGCCACTGATCACGAGATACCAACTCCTGAGGCTTGCAGCCCAAAGGTATGAAATGCTTCTTGAACTTCAGGCCAGGTAAAAGGCTCTGATCCCTCCCCTCCCCACCCAGAGAATTCCCCAGGGGAAGAAAGAAAAAAAAAAAACAAACACTGGACTAGAGGAGACAGAAGTGGGGCTTCAGTGGCCAAGTAGTGGGAGTACCTGAGTCCCAGAGGGGCAGAGCCAGCAGGAGTCAACACCTGGTGTTGCCCTGGTGGAGCCCAGATGTACTCTTCTTCCCCCAGGGGAAGTGCCAGACACCCAGCTTGAAAACAAAGAGCTGAGACCATTGCTGAAGAGCAACAGTACTGGAGAAAAAACCCCAGCGGAAGAGGAGATTTCCGGCAGCCAGACACCCTCCCCCACACCTCAGGAAACTGAAGGCTATAATTCACAAAGCCAACAACGAGACTCACAATCCCCAGAATAAGAAAGCTGAGACAGTAGCGCCCTGAGCTCCAAAAGCAGAAATTTATTGTAAAGCCAGGAAAAGGCTAACTAACATGAAGACCACAAAAAAACCTAGGACCATTGATTCTTTTTATGGAGACAGGCAGGATCACAGTACCAATTTGGAAGAGGATAACAATGACACTATATCCACATCCGATACCTCAAAAGATAATGTGACCTGGTCTCCTGGCCAAAAAGCATTACTGGAAGACCTAAAGGAGGATTTTAAAAACCAAATTAGGAAGGTAAAACAAAAAATGGAAAAAATGGAAAAAAATGGAAAAAATGGAAAAAAAATCCATTGATGAAATCAAGTCCCTAAAGAATAAGATTGGCGAAATGGCTACGGAGATTCAGAATCTAAATAGGGAAAATGACACCCTGAAAGGTAAAATCAACCAATTGGAAAAGGAGACTCAAAAGCAAAATGAAGACAGCAACTCATTAAAAGTTAGAGTTGAGTAAGTGGTAGCTAATGACTCTATGAGGCATCACAAAGTAGTAAAACAAATTGTAAAGAATGAAAAAATAGAAAAAACATATGAGATATCCGATGGGGAAAACAACTGACCTGGAAAATAGATCCAGGAGAGACAATTTAAGAGTTATTGGTCTCCCAGAAATCCACAATGAAAAAAAGAGCCATGACAGTATCCTCGAAGAAATTATCAAAGACAACTGCCCAGAGGTCCTAGAACCAGAGGGCAAAATAGTCATTGAAAGAATTCACTGATTACCCCCTGAAGAGATCCCAGGCTGAAAACTCCAAGAAATATTATAGCTAAATTTCAGAATTACAAAATTAAGGAAAAAATACTGCAAGTAGCTAAAAAGAAACAATTCAAATATCAAAGAACTACAGTCAGAATCACACAGGATCTTTCAGCTTCCACTTTAAAAGACAGGAGAAACTGGAATACGATATTCTGAGGGCAAAAGAGCTGGGACTACAAGCAAGGATCAACTACCTAGCAAAATGGGGCATAATTTTTCAGGGAAACAGATGGACATTCAAGAGAATTCCAGACCATCCTGATGAAAAGGCCAGAACTCAATAGAAAATTTGATTTCCAAATACAAAACTCAAAAGAGACATAAAAAGGTAGAGAGGGGGAAAAAACCCCACAAACCTTATTAATCAATAACGGAAAATTGTTTGCATCTTTGTGTGGAATTACATCATCTTATGTATGTTATATATATATATATATA
>CM053627.1:166219714-166254561 GCA_028646595.1 Phalanger gymnotis
CCCCTGAACTAAGTGAATGATATTTCTGTGCTGAATTAAAGTAAGCTTGCCAACCCCTTCACCTTGCTCTCTTTATTAAGGTAGATCAAAAGAACCTGTGTTTTTGTGGCGTGCTGGTAGCTTTCTGGGTGCTGGCTGTGGGTGGATCTTTCCCTGCCACAGAAGCTGCTAGCCAGATTGTGGAAACACAGACAAAATTTGAGAAATTGAAAACACTTAGGAATCATGTATTTCAGCAGTCAAAATAATTTTCACAACATTGGCATTTTAATTTCTAATAGGGTTGTTGGTCGTGTTTGTCCTTCATTTTCAAAGAGGGCCATGACATCAGGGAAATGATAACATGATTTATAGTTGACTTTGATTTGAGTAGGGAGGGCCGTGCAAGGTCCCCAGCCTCACTTTCACCTCTAGAGCCAAAATATCAATAGATATAACCGAGAGAAATACAAGCTATTTGGGGTTTTCATTAGTTTTTTGTAAACTATTTTTATTTATATCAAAAAATGTTTCCTCATTATGTGTAAAAAAATTGACGCTTTTTTAAAATTTTGAATTCCAAAATTTCTCCCTCATCCCTCTGTCCTCCTTGAAAAGGGATGCAATTTGATATTAATTATACATATGAAGTCATGCAAAACATATTTCCATATTAGACATGTTGCAAAACAAAATAAAATAATAAATAATGAAAAGAATATTAAAATTTTGCGTTCAGAGTTCATCAGTTCTCTCTGGAGAAGGATGGGATTTTTTATAATGGGTCCTTTAGAATTGTCTTTGGTCATCATCTTGATCAGAGTAGCTCAGTCTTTCACAGTTATTACCATTATAATATTGATGCTACTGTGTACAATATTCTCCTAGTTCTGCTCACTTTACTTTGCATGAATTCACATTTGTCTTCCTGGGTTTTTCTGAAACCATCTCACTTGTCATTCCTTAAAGCACAATAGTATTCCATCACAATCAAATACCACAACTTGTTCAGCCATTCCACAGTTGATGGGCATTCCCTTGATTTCCAATTATTTGAAGTCACTGAAAAAGAGAACACTATAAATATTTTTTGCACAAATAGGTTCATTTGCCTTTTTTAAAATTTCTTTGAGATACAGCTCTAATGGTGACATTGCTGGGTCAAAGTGTATGTACACTTTTCTAGCCTTTTGGACATAGGTCCAAATTTTTTTCCAGAATGGTCAAAGTAGTTCACAACTATACCAACAATGAATTAGTGTTCTAATTTTTCCACATCACCTCTAGCCCTTGTCATTTTCCTTTTCTCTCATGTGAGCCAATCTGATATATATATATGAGATGATATCTCAGAGTGGTTTTCATTTGCATTTCTCTAATCAGTAGGGATGTAGAACATTATTTTTTTCCAGTGACCACTGATAGCTTTGATTTATTCTTTTGAAAACTGTCTGTTCCTTTGACTATTTATCAACTAGGGAATGGCTCCTATTTTTTTTATAAATTTGGCTCAGTTCTTTATATATTTGAAAAATGAGGCTTTTATCAGAAAAACTTGCTGTAAAATTTTTCCCACTTTTGTTTTTCTTCTAATTTTTGCTACATTTGTTTTATTTGTGCAAAAGTTAACTTCATGTAGTCAAAATTATCTATTTTATAACTGCTGCTTTCTATCTCTTGTTTGGTCATAAATTCTTCTCTCATCCACAGATCTGATAGGAATATTTTCCCATGATCTAAATTACTCATGATATCACCATTTATGTCTAAATCATTTATCCATTTTGGACTTTGTCAGATGTTGGTCTCTGCCTAGTTTCTGCCAAACTGCTTTCCAGTTTTCCCATCAATTTTTGTCACATGCTGAGTTCTTATACCCAAAGCATGGATCTTTGGGTTTCTCAAACCCTAGATTACTATGGTCATTTATTACTGCATACTGCATATTTAATCTGTTCCACTGATCTACCACTCTGTTTCTTAGTCGATACCAGATTGCTTTGAGAAATACTATTTTGTAATATAGTTTCAAATCTGGAACTTCCGGGCTGTGTTCCTTCACTTTTTTTTTCATTCATTCCCTTGATTTTGCTGACCTTTTGTTCTTCCAGATGAATTTTGTTACTTTTTTTAGCTTTATAAGATAATTCTTTGGTTATTTGATTGGCATGGCCCCAAATAAGTAAATCAACTTAGGTAGAATTGTCATTTTTATTATATTGGCTCAGCCTACTCATGAGCAATTAATATTTTTCCCACTATTTAGATCTGTCTTTATTTCTGTGCAAAATATGTTCTAATTGTATTTGTATAATTCACAGGTTTGTCTTGGCAGATAGACTCTCAAGTGTTTTATATTGTCTCTTGTTATTTTAAATTGAATTTCTCTTATCTCTTGCTGCTGAGTTGTGCTGGTAGTGTATAGAAATACTGATTATTTTGGTTTATTTTATATTCTACAACTTTGCTGGAATTGATTGTTTTAACTAGTTTTTTCAAGTCGATTCTCTATGGTTTTCTGAGTATGTCCTCATGTCGTCTGCAAAGAGTGATAGTTTTATTTCCTCATTGCCCATTTTTCTTCAATTTTTTTTCTCATTGTTATAGCTAGCATTTCTAATACAACATTAAATAATAGTGTTAATATTGGAAATACTTGTTTCATTCCTGATCTTACTGGAAAGGCTTCAAGTTTATCTCCAGCACAGATAATGCTTGCTCTTTGTTTTAGATAGATATTACTATTCATTTTAAGCAAGGTTCTATTAATTCTTAAGCTTTCTAGAGTCTTTAATAGGAATAGGTGTTGCATTTTATCAATGCTTTCTCCACATCAATTGATATAATCATATGATTTCTGTTGGTTTTCTTATTGATATGGTCAATTATACTGATAGTATTCTTAATATTGAACTAGCCTTCCATTCCTGGTATAAATTTCATGTGGCCATAGTTTAAGATCTTTGTGAAAAATTGTTGTAATCTTCTTGCTAGTATCAAATTTATAATTTTTGATTTAATAGCCATTAAGGAAATTGGTATATAATTATCTTTCTCTTTTTTTCTCTCCCTAGTTTAGGTATCAAAATGATATTTGTGTCATAAAAGGAATTTAGTAGGACTGTTTCTTTCCCTATTTTTTCAAATAGTTTACATAGTATCGAGACTAAATGTTTCTTAAATGTTTGGTAGAATTCACTTATAAATCTGTCTGTTCTTGGGGATTTTTTCTTAGGGAGCACAGTGATGGCTTACTCAATTTCTTTTTCTGAGATAGAGTTATTTAAGTATTCTATTTTCTCTTCTGTTAATCTGGGCAATTTATATTTTTATAAATATTCATCCATTTCACTTGGATTATCAGCTTTACTGTAATATAATTGGGCAAAATGATTCTTAATAATTCTTTTAATTTACCCTTCATTGGTGGTGCATTCACCCTTTTAATTTTTGATATTGGTAATGTGTTTTTCTTCTTTCTTTTTTAAAGCAAATTAACCAATGGTTTATCTCTTTTATTGGGTTTCTTTCCATAAAACCAGCCCCTACTTTATTCTATTGGTTCAATGGCTTTTTTTACTTTTAATTTTATTAATCCCTCCTTTAATTTTCAGGATTTCCATTTTAGTGTTTAATTAAAGATTTTTAATTTGTTCTTTTTCTAATTGTTTGGGGTTTTTTTGGTGTTATTGTTTTTGTCATGTGGTCAATTCCTTTATTGGCTCTTTCTCTCTTTTATTGATTTTTGTGGTTAGAAACATATATTTTCACTAAGTAGTGCTTTGGTTGCATCTCACAAATTTTGGAATATTGTCTCATTGTTATCATTCTCTGAAATTAAATTATTGATTGTTTCTAGGAATTATATCTTGGCTCATTTATCCTTTATGATCAGTTTAGTTTCCAATTAACTTTTAATTTGTTCTTTCATGCTCCTTTATTAATGCAATTTTTACAGCATTATGATTTGAAAAAGGAGCATTTAATATTTCTGCTTTTCTGTGTTTTGTTGTAAGGCTTTTGTGAAGGTGAATATTATCTCGTTGTAACCCTAGTTCCTTTTCCCTCCGTAATATCATCTTCCAAGCCCCCACTCCTTTAATATGGTAGCTGCTAAATTTTGTGTGATCCTGTCTATGGTTCCACAATATTTCAATGGCATCTTTCCAGCTGCTTGAAGTATTTTTCTTTCCTTTTATCTGGGAGCTCTGGACTTCAGCTGTAATATTTTTGGAAGTTTTCATTTTGGGATCTCCTTCAGGGGATGATTGGTGGATTCTTTCAATGTCTAATTTGCCCTCTGGTTCAAGTATATTGGTGCAGTTTTCCTTGGTAATTTCTTGAAATATTATGTGTAGGCTCTTCCTTTCATCATGGTTTTCAGGTAGTACAATAATTCTTAAATTATCTTTCCTAGATTTATTTTCCAGGTCAATTGTTATTCCAATAAGATACTGCATATTTTCTTCAGTTATTTCATTCTTTTGACTTTAAGTGTTTCTTGATGTTTCATGGATTCATTAGCTTCCATTTGCCTAATTCCAATTTTTAAAGAATCATTTTCTTTAGTGGAACTTTGTACCTCTCTTTCCATTTGGCCAATTCTGTTTTTTTAATGCATTATTTTCTTTAGTTTTTTGTGCCTCTTTTATCAAGCTGTAAATTGTCTTTTCATAATTTTCTTTCTTTGCTTTCATTTTTTTTAACCTATTTTTTCCTCTACAACTCTTATTTGATTAGAAAATCATTTTAGCTCTTCCAGGAATTGTTGTTGGCCTTGTGTCCAATTCACACTTTTCTTTGAGGCTTTGTTTGTAGCTGTTTTTGACTTGATTGTTTTCTTCTGAGTATGTATCTTCATCTTCCCTGTCATCAAAGTATATTTTAAGGTCAGGTTCTATTTTTGTTGTTGTTTGCTCTTCCCTATCATATATTTAAGACACAATATTGGAATATGTTTGGAATGGTTAGTGACCAACATTAATCCAATTGACCACAGTGTACACTATTCAGTATAAAACAAAATTGAAGAAAACTTCCCCATTTAAAAGATAACCATTAGTTACTTAGATCTGCCAGAAAAGAAATAAGTATATAATTCTATTTATGTCACAACTCATTTGATTGTACTAGTTCCCTGCTGCCATTAGCCAGCCCCTGTGACTAGCACTGGAAATTGGTCTTTAATTGAACAATATCTCTAACACATCCACTGCATTTAACAGTTAGTAGCTTTTCACAATTTTTATTTCATCTCTGTAGTTCTATAAAAAGATCTTCTTTAATTGATATTTTAATGACAAATAATATCAATAATTTCTTCATCATGTTTAGTCTGGTATCACATGTTATCTTTTGGTATTAAGAAGAATGAACTGTTTCTTCAACACTTCTATGCATTTGTTATCTCATTGATATGGGAATTTGCTTCTGTTGCTTTAAATTTTAACTCACCCATTGCCACCTATCCACTATGATTTTGTCCATTTTCTCTCAAAGATGCCCTCACAAAGCATTTTCCAAATGTACTAGGAAGCTTTCTTAAAGATGTATATGTATGTATACATATATGTATGTGTGTATACATACATATGTATATGTATATATGCTTGTGTAAACATATTACAAGCAATATATACTTATTTGACATAATTTCATTGCTACCAATATAGTAATTGGGCTGCCATGCTTCAATTGCATAAGCATTGGATTTGGAGTCAGAGAACATGATTTTGAATCCCATTTCCATGTTCTTTCTATGACCTGAGTACTTGTCATTTCTATGTTAGGCTCAGTTTCCTCATCTGTGAAATAAGAGGTTGAACTTGATGGCCTCTGAAGTCACTTCTATCTTTAAGCTTCTCCTTTTATTCTTCTACATGATTTATGCATATCCTTTTATGTTCACATGTTTGCTTGGTAATATCCCACATGTAATGACAGGAACAAAAATTATTGTTAAAAATGTGATGTAACCTACAAATACCACATTGCCCAGACTATTGCAAAAACAACAAAAATTAAAGTCCATTTTGGATATTGATAATAAAGTCAGTGAATGGTTTTTAATGATTTTAAAAGAGAGAATACATCATCTGGAAGGTTGATGGAAAATTATCTAGAGTTCTCCCAAGGATCTGGGTTATGCATTATTTTCAAGAAAACAGATATCCTAAGCAAACCTCAACTTCCATGTCAAAATCTGCCTGTCTCAATATATTAAACTTTCCAAGAATATAAACTGACATATATTGTATGGTTTACCTCTTCACCCTGGGGATGTGGCATCTCCTGGTGGGCATCAATCAGTCTTGGTACAGGTGAAAGTATCTGAAGAGTTGTTTTTCTATCTAGAGAATTCATTAAGAACTCCTACACTATTTTAAGTAGTCTTCTGGAGTAGACAGAAAGACAGAAAGAGAACTACATAGATTATGATACCTACTTCGAAGACTTCAAAAGGCCATGACAGAACACTTAATATGTTTCTATTAGGAGGAAAAGAGAAATGGTGAAGAGAAAGTTGACTTTGAAGTTATCCATATTGTTTCATTATCTTCTCTCACAAAACAAACAAAAAAAAAAGATCTTGCTCTCTTCCTCAAATTTCTTTCAGAACTGTATCTGGAGCCTTCTTTTGCACTTTTCATATTCGACTTAGCATTATACTTATTTGTTTCCACATAATTAACTATACACATCACTAGGTGACACAGAGGAGAGAATGCTGGACTTAGATCCAGAAAGATGTAAGCTCAAATACAACCTCAAACATTTACTAGCTGAGTGACATTGGCAAGTCACTTAAACATAATTTCTTCTTCTATTTATTGTGGATAATAAAATAATAGCACTTGTGCACCAGGGTTGCTGTGTGGATAAATTGAAATGTTTGTATTGTATTTTCTGAACCTTAAAGCACTACATAAATGCTACTTATTTTTATTTTTTCTTTCCCTATTAGACTATAAGCTTCTTAATGGACGAGACTTCTCTATTTCATCTATCTCTAGCAACTAAAATAGTACCTTGGAAAAAGCAGATGTTTAGTAAATGTCTATTGAATTGAATCATGGTAATAAACAGAAATCCCATAGCATTTATAATATAGCCAATACCTCAAAAGAAGCTGCCAAAGGTAGTGTAGATCAAGTAGCACTATAAAAAATTTCACATATAATCCACAAGTTACCATCACAGCTGATTTTTTGGGGGGGAAAAAGGCTACTTCTGGAAATTACATTCCCGGCATGAATTAAGAATGTTACATAGTAGGTTCCAGGAAGGAGAATGTGAATTAATAACTGGATTTCTGAAAGTCTACTGAATTGAATTGAATTCCATATTTGATCAGTTTTCCATTTGTGTCATTGATTGACAAAAAATAAAAAAAATAAAACACACGTAGGTAGGGGTATTATCAAGTAACATAATTCCTCCTTAGTTTATCTTTATAGCAATTATCTATCTGAATAAAATGGCATAAAATAACTGTAGAAAAATATTATTATGGCCCACCAAGTAAATCTGGTAAAGGAGGGAATGATTAAAACATAGAAAAGAATTGCTTCAAAGCTAAAAATTCAGAGTATAACAATGAATCTGGCAATTTAAGAGAAGCTGGCAGGGCTGTTCTTCCATATCTTTACTTGGTATAAAATACAGCAACATTCTAAGGATGGCTGAATAGCTCTCTGGGAATTAGAATGAAGCAGAGGAAAAAGGGAATAGACAAATATTGAAGAATTATAGCTGCTGACAAGAGGCAAAGGAGAGTTAGGATCTAGAGGATTAAGAGAAAATAGGAAGCTAACTTTTGTGTAGTGGCAAGGGTCAAATCGGCCCAGGAATGTTAACCACTCCGTAATGAAAGAAATTAAAGCAAAAGCAGGAGTATTTGTTAACATTTGAGAGGTACAAAAAAGGACAAGCTCACCTGAGTCAGCAAAGTGAGATGTGGCTTCAATAATATAATGCCCTGTGTTTATATGTAAAGCTATATTCAGGCAGTATTAGTGTTGTAAACTGGATTCCACATCTGTTTGACAGTGATAAATGAAATACTTGTATTAGTGTGGTGACTCTGGATCTCCATAGAATGTTGAAAAAGATCACGGGAATAGATCCTGAAGCAAACTGATAGATGTGTCTATCAGCATCTACCAGCAAATATCCAGACCATCCAGTTATATATAAAATAAATGCTAAAAATGCTACAATTGATTATCCTGTTAATCATGGATAAGATTGGACTAAGACAAGATTAGATTGGACCAGTAAGGTAGGGAACTCATCATCTTTTACTTTTAGTACTTGGGTTTTGGCAAACAAACAACAAAATTTTTTTGGTGTCCTAAGTTATTTATGTAAGCAAAGAAGAAAGAATAAGTTCGTTCGCACTGGTATATTCACTGTAGTAACATTTGTTGCACAAAAGTCATTTCATCTGCATTGCACATAAAAACATTGAATGAAAAACATTTTGATAATCAATCTTCCTAATATTGTCTACACCACTGCATAACTAGAAACATCCAGATATTTTTATATATAGTTATTACTTGGATACTTGGCTGGATTTTTCGCTTGGTATGTGAATGGATCTGATTGTTTACACAAAGTATTATGTGAAACTAAGTTTCATCACTTCTAATCTCATGTGACTCTCATTTAGAATGGTAATCTGCTTCAATTCAATGGCATAGAGAATGGCTAAATAAAATCTGTGAGATGCAAAGGTCATAAAGGATGTGTGTACTAAGAAATCTAAATGCCTTCAGAATAGCTCATAAGCATCCCACTTTCAGCAGATAAGATGCTAGAATCCAAATTCAAGAGACAGTGATCTGTAGGTAGGTTTGTGTGTGTGTGTGTGTGTATGTGTGTGTGTGTGTACATGAAAATTCTTCTATAGCAATTCTTATACTTTTTATACACCTTTCTAGTCACTATCTAAAATTTTATCTTTAACTGTTTCATATATGTATATATAAATATAGTTCTGGATTATGAAAAGCAAGAGAGAAAAGGCATTGAGAAGTGGGGAAGGGGCAGAAGAAAGAAAATAAATGAGAAGAAAGATAAAAGAGGGGAAACAAGGAGAAGAAGGCACTGACTTACTACTCAAATCTACTCCTCACTCTCTAGATAGCAAATCCTATATGGGTATGTGTGGGTGTGTGTGTGTGTGTGTCTGTGTACATAAAACCATTCTAGCTTTCATTTTCCAAACTTTTGTCAAATACTACTTTCAGACCTAAAGGAATAGCATTTTTATTTAAGATGTTTTTAATTCAAGTCAAAGAGCAATCTTTTCCCAGGAATCAGAAATTCAGATTGTTCTGTAAACAGTGACAACTGGATGTCAAGTTAGCCAAATAAAACAGGTCAGAGATAATGCTAGTCACACTGTCGAAAATATTTTTAGAAGGACCAATTCTGTAGTCCAAACATTAAGCTAATTCATATCATTGAAAATATTAATTAATTTTATTCTGTCCTAAGAGTCTACACCGCTAGAGTCAAACAAATAGAAACTGGCTCACATGACTTAGAATACCACAAGTTAACGTCATCCATGTTACATTGTATTTTTATCTTATTTTGCTATTTCCCAATTACATCTTAATCTGGTTGTAGGGGACTGCACTGAGCCCAGCAGTCCAAAAGTTTGACACCTCTTTTCTATACCACCAAAGTAGTATTCACAAAATATCCAGGAAAAAAATCTTAATGGAAGCAGTAAGTTACTGTGAAAAATGCAAAATAAAAATAGGTTCAGAGGGCATATGTTCTTATCCTGACTCTGATGTTTACTACCTCCCCAGACCTTAGTTTTTTCATCTTTAAAACGAAGGGGATGACCTAAGTTGTCTTGAAGTGCCATCCAAAAGTATATACTTGATCTTAGGATCCCCATTTTTGTTCTTCTTATATGAAAAGGGAATTACATGGGCAGTAAGCAGATTGTTATAAGATTTCCAATAACCAGAACTTGAGTGCTTATTATTTCTTTTTCTCAAATTTTATATGGCAAATTCAAAAGGAGCAGTTTGTAAAGATTTCTAGAAATTTCACTTCTTTAACTGCCTAAATATGTTGTTTGAATGCAAAAAATAAAACTTGGTCACTACCAAAAGAAAATGCAAATATCAATAGCAACCTAGAAAATTCCCCCTCTTCCCACCAATAGGTTTATTGTAAGTAGGTCTAGTCTTGCCAGTTTAATACCTTTGAATGCATTTTCAGTGCCAGTTCATCAATCAACTGAAAGACTCTTCTTTACATGGCAAGCAGACCAGAAACAACATCTGTGCAGATCATTGTGCATGTTCATGAGTACTTGACTTCCACTGCGCAATTCCAATTCCCCATTGTAGTGGGAAGACTTGCATCAACTGATGTAGAGTGAAGAACAATATACATAATAAATTGAACTATTGTAATGGTGATTAGGGTGGGACTTTTTTGTTGTCTTCTCTTTTGGAATGCTAAGGCCATCAAGTGCCTTTAATGAGTTTTGCCTTTCTTTGACCAGGGCAGGTAAAATGGTACTTTTTGTTGTCTTTGTTTTGGAGTGCTTCTCAGAACTAAGGAATCTTTGATTGAGTCAGGAGTCTTTGATGACCTGCAGTTCACATGGGTTTGAGTCCCAAGGCTGTGATGCCCTCTGTCCCTGAGAAAGTGTTTAAGTCACAAGGAAGCCTAGGTCCCCTGGGTTTGAGTCTCATGGCTAGGATCCCCTTTAACCCTGAACAAGAAGTGTATATACTCAGAGGTTAGCATTTTACTTTCTGGAGTACACTCACTGAAAGAGTGTTGGTGATGACACTGGGTAACCACTGAAGCAGCCCTCCTGACTTTGAAAAACCCAAATACTGTCGCTTCTCTCTCTGGTAACTATGTATGTATTCCTATGGATAGACTGGTTTGTGTTATTTGCTCTGTTTATACAATTTCTGCTTGTAATTTCTGTTTGTACTCTCTCTGAAGTTCAGAGCGCTGACTTTTCCCCCTGAACTAAGTGAATGGTATATGTATGTTTAATTAAAGTAAAATTGTTACCCCTTAAGGTTGCTTCCTTAGAAAAGCAGGTCAAAGGACCCGTGCTATCAGCCCTCCTCTGTGCTGTTGTTGTTGGTCTTTCACCCCTACAACAACTGGTAGCAGCATTGTTGTTACAATAATATAAGGAACCAAATGAAACTCAGATCAGAAACGCTAGATAATGTCGACAGCAACTTTTTAAAGTTGTAAAGAACAGCCTTCCTTTTAAGAAAAGACAAATTACAAAAGTAGGAAGTAATTCATTATCAGTACCAATTACTATGTTAAGCAATAATTATGCAATATTGCTTATGATTTTATGGAAGTAGTTAGACTTAAGGAAAAGTTTGACTTTGGGAATTGTGTTACATAAAAACAAAATGTATCTGTATGTTCAAAATGTATATGGGGTTTAAGTCATAAGAGCATATAGGTATACATACATAAAAAGCAGTTTATAAAGACAGAAAAAACTTTGATTTATAAAAGGCAGTTGCTTCTTCTAGACCACAGGGAAGTCCTTCTCAAACAAGAGAAGAAACATCCTCGACCCACTTAAGAAATTCCACAAAGCCATTTACTCTTCACCTTCTCCACAAAGATTTTGTGAGGATGAATAAGATCTTAGCTTTAAAGAGCTTTGAGCACTTAGGAAAATAGATACTGAGAACAAATGGTATTCTAACTTTGTAGGATAAATCTATCCTTATATGATTCTTACTGTAGAAATCTCAGTTTTCTCAAACCACAAAAACAAAAACATGTGTCTGCCTGTGTTTTACCGTTAAGTACCTACATCGAATTTCGCTATCCTGTTCCTTTGTCCCAGAATGACAGAGAAGTATGACTAAAACTTTAAACAGAATATACACCTATTCAATTGTGTAGGAGCATCTGCCAGTCCCTTCTGAGTGTCTGGACAAAGGGAAAAACAATTTGCACTTTATATTTGTAACAATTTCCTCCACACTGTAGGAATTCTTTTAGATAAACATAAGCCTCTGTGGCAATCAACACACTCTCAGGGAGAGAAGGGATTTATTAGGATGATGCTTTAAAGTAATCGACTTTCTCATTAAAAATAACAATCATCATAATTATAACCCTCAGGCTTCTTTCCCACAGAGGTCAGGGAGGTCACTTTTCTCCACTGACAGATATTGAAAAGTTAATGCTGTAAATCACTTACAGATCACATTTTTTTAACCAAACGAAATTGAGCAATGATGACAAAGCAGTTTGGGAGCAAATTCAGGAAGGAGATGCATGAACTCAAAATGTGATGAATAAAGCTATTCATATCTAAGATATGGGGACATGCAACCTATAGCTGCTGTTCTTAATTATTTTCTATTAATTACAACACCTTTCAATAGAAATATTCCTCCAGTACCCCATCTGAGCATGGAGCTGGTCCAGGATTCTCCACAAAAACGAAAGGGTATTAGGCATGGTGTTTGTGACACATTATGACTGCTATCTACAGAGACACCAAACTAAGTGCAGAGAGGCTCACCAATAGGTGGTTGATCTGCATAACAATTTGATTTTTCCCCATGCCAGCCTATAGAACATAAATTAATAACAATAATAATAAATTAACACATAATCGATGTTATAAATATATTCATATATATATGCTTTATAGGCTAGCCTGTGGAATTGTATATATATATACATATTTTATGATCACACATACAAATATCTGCAAGTATGTTTGAATATATGTGTGTATACATATATTGATGTGTTTGTTACATGTTATTACATAAAACAACATTCCATCATATTTTCCTCCTCTTTCCCAGGGCTGGTGACAGAGTAATAGAAAAAGGGACAGACTTAGTCCATCTACAATCATTAAAAACTTGTTGGTTCTACTGATATGAGAAAATTCTTGGCCCAATGAGAAATAATTGATATATTCTGGATGAAATGAACCTCTTCAATACTGACATTGTCATCAATGAAGCCAAATGACATAAAGAAGTTACAACTAAAAAGAAGGGTGGCATACAGGATCCCCTTGGCAAGAATAAAAGAATTCACAATTCAGACTGGTTGACCACTGCTCTTGCCCCGAAAAAGGAAAGGATATATAAACAGGACCAACTACAATGCCTGGATTATCTATGGATACAGCCTCCTGGTGAGAGAGATAAATAAAATAAACTAGAAATAATGAACAAAGAGAATGCACTAGCACTAAGGGGTGTGCCAAAAATCTTTTTGAAGGTGGGGTTTTAGTTGGGACTTGAAATAAAGCAAGGAATTGAGGAGCTAGAGATGAGGAGGGAGAGAATTCCAGGGTTGGAGCAGTTAGAGGGGGAAGGGATAGCCAGAGAAAATTCACAAAGTGAGAAGATACGCTGTTATGTAATCTCTTCCAAGAAACACTAAGAGCAGCAGAACCAAGAATATCAAGCGTAAAATGCCAGTTAGCTTTTAAATCTCTTCATAGCTTGACCCGTGTCTACTCCTCTAATCTTCTTACATTCTCTTTCCCTCTACCAATCCAGGGACTCCCTCCTTCTTGCTGTTCCTCTAACATGGAAATTCATTTTTTGACTTTCCCTTTTAATTGGTTCTCCTCCACTCCTGGAAGACCCTGCCTCCTCATCTCTGTATACCAGCTTTCCTGGCCACCTTCAAGACTCAGTTCAAGTTCCACC
This sequence comes from Phalanger gymnotis, assembly GCA_028646595.1. Lineage (NCBI taxonomy): Eukaryota > Metazoa > Chordata > Mammalia > Diprotodontia > Phalangeridae > Phalanger > Phalanger gymnotis. Next base: position 166,233,412 of record CM053627.1, read on the forward strand.
TTCTGAAGGAGCCTCCACTGGTCCCCTACTGCTCATCTATTCCCTCTGATACTATTCCAGTTACGCATTATATGTATCTTGTAAGTATGTAGTTTGTTCCCCCACTGGACTGTGAGTTTAGTAAGGGCAAGGAACATATTTTTGCCTTTGTTTGTTTTCCCAGACCTTAGCACAGCATATGACACATAGTTAAGTCTTCATAAATTCATAAATTATAACCTTACCAGAGTTGATTCTTTGTGTTGTGACCAAAAAAGATAGAATGAAAAGCTATGGACAAGTATCAAGTGGTATGTAGAAACATGGATAGAATGAGATCTGTTCTAGAGAAAGGGGCACCTGAATCAGTGATATCACAATAAACTGAGGTACTAAAATAGAAAGAGCTCTTGGTGCTGTGCAAAGAACACTGGACCTGGAGTCAAGAAGACCGGAGTTCAAATCCAGCTTCCAACTCTCACCAGCTGTGTGACTTTAGGCAAATCACTTAACTTCTGACTGGATACCTCAATTTCCTCATCTACAAAATGGACACAGTATTAGCATTTACCTTCCAGTATTGTAGTGAGGATGAAGTGAGATAACATAAGATGTTTAATAAAATTTTAAGGATTTTACACATACAAAGTAGTTAGTAGTAAGTAGTAGTAGTAGTAAATACAAATAAGAACAATGTAGTACAAATGGAAAGAAGTGGGTACATCTTCTCTGCCTCAAATCAGATGACTGATCTTAGGAAACCACTTGAGAACAATCAAAAAATCTTCTTCGACCACCATTTTCTCACCAATGAAATAAAAGAGTTAATTCAAATGGTCTCTAAGTCTACTGTTGTTTCTATGCTTATAATTCTAATCCTGGCCCTCTTCAATATATCTCTACCACTTCATCCAATTTTCAAAAATATTAAAGTCTTCTTCAAATCAGAGATCAGTAAGATGGTGGTATAGGTATCTATCCTTAGAATCAAACCTTTAACCCACAACTTCAAAGTAGCAAGAATTTTGACAAATCTATAGTAATTAAAATTGTAGTGAGAAGAGAAGGGGGAAAAATACCCCAACCTATGCAAAATCTTCTGAGAAAGACATCATCTACACAGAAGATTTCTGGAGTACCCAAGCTATTGTGTTCTATAAAGATATTTCCCAATGGACCTTCCACATAGCAAGCACCTTTAGCATCTCCCCATGGATATTCTATAAAGCATGAAACTATCTAGGATACCACATCACCCAGCTTCAGGAGTTTGAGGCTGCTCATCCCTAGGCCTGCCATACCTGAATAATGCATAATAGTTGAGGAAAACAAAATCCCTTCCTCTTCTAGTGACTGGATTATAAATAAATATATATATATATATAATATATATATGTATATATATACACATATATATGTATGTATGTATGTATATGTGTGTGTCTATATAGATATGTGTATGTATGTATGTATGTATGATCTTCCTCTCCTCCAAGAGGTTGATACTTCTCAGAAATACTCTCTTCCTTTATCAAGAATACTGGGTCCCCAAAATCGAAGTCCAGGAAAGCCCTCTTTTCCATATTTTATGCAGCACTTATTAATGTTCTGTAAGAATAACTGGGTATGCAGATGAAAAAACAAAACCTCAGAACTGCAATGAAAGGGGGCATAGACTGAATAGTGAGATGATCTGATATAATCTCTCAGTAATTGAAGAGAAAAAGCCAAAGACATAAAGGCACAAACCCAGACCCTAAGCAGATAAACCGACAAGAGCCATTAAGGAAAAGGGGGAGAGGGGAGATGAACAGCAAACACAAGTATCTCTCGGGTTCTCTCCTGGGTAATATTCTCTTAGTCTTTTCTCTGTCTCTCTCTGTCTCTCTATACCTCTCTCTTAAATAGATTCAATTATCATCTCTAGATGACTCACAGTTGTCTTTCCCTCTTTAATATCTTTCTAGTCCTATTTACTAGACATTTCCAAATAGAAATCTCATAAGTATCTCAAATTCCACTTGTTGAGAATACATTTAATTCTCTTTCCCCTAAAATAAAACTTTCTTCCTGATTTCCTAGTTTAAGTTGAGGACACTACCACGCTTGTAGACAACAAGTTTGTCATATTGGAGTCATCCTTAACTCTCCTCTCCACTTCATCCACCACATCCAGTCAGTTGCCAAGTCCTATCAATTCTGCCTTCACAACATCTCTTCCATTATCCCTTTTTCTCTCAGCTTTCACTGACACATCACTAATTCAGGCCCTTCATTACCTCTTACCTGTAATGTTGAAATAGCCTCACATTCCCTCCAACCGCCCCTTTCCTCTGCAATCAAACCCATACACTACTGTAAAATCTATTTTCATAAAGCACACATGATGAAAATTGTCCAGTGGAGAAGTAACTCTGAGAATGTTTCATGGGATGGTTTTCATTGTGCACAGATGTGATGGTGTTACTCTGCTTCTTAAAGAAATCCAATCATTCCCTATTGGCTTTTGAATAAAACACAGCCTCCTTGTTTGAGATTTAAAGCTCTTCTCAGTCTCCCTCCAACTTATTTTTCCAGGCTTATTATACATTACTCTGTTTCATGCTCTCTAACATTAGTATGTTGCATTCACTTTCATGCATTTAGAATATTCCAGCTAAATTATCCTTACTCTTGGCACAACAAACCATCCCATCTCTTATCTTCATGCTTTTATATCTTTACCTTTAACTCTTTGAATCCTTAGAAACTTTCGAGGCTCAACTCAAATGCCACCTCCTACAAACAGGCTTATACTAGATGCCTTTAGTTTAGGACATCATAAATTTTACAAATAAAAAGACCTTAGAAATTATATAATCCAACCTTCTCATTTTATGGATGAGAAATCTGAGACTAAGACAGTTTAGACAATTTGCCCAAGGTCATATAGGGAATCTCAGAGCCAGGATTCACACTCTGGTCCTTTGATCTCAAGTTCAGCATTGCAAGTTTGTCCCACTTTCCATTGGGTCACAGTATTTCAAAGTTAACAGCACCCTCTCAAACTATGGAACTGGTTTCTATTTACTTTGCATATGGTTTGCATTTTCTCATATTTGTCTCTGTTATGTCCTTCCTGCTCACCCAACCCCAATAGAATGCAATTTCTTAAAGTAAATGGATTGTTTCATTTTCTGGCTTTGTATCAGACTCTTGCCCAAAATCTGACACACAGTGGTGCTTAGCTAAAGCTTATTGAATGAATGAATGATACATAATTATCATTAGCAGTGGCCAATTTTTTAAAAAATCTTCTTTGGTAGTTAGCTATGATGAAACTTATACCTTGTACTGATATTTTAAAAGTTTAAAGATTATTAACATAAGATTAAGATCTCAATGGAATCTAAATAAGGCCATCTTGAATCATGATTGGGATAAAGAATAAATGATAGAAATAATAATTGTAAAATACTGAAATGCAGGAATACAAATAATGCTAGGAATAGTCATCAAATCAGTTGGTAAGAAGGGTGAGAATTCTTAACCAAAGAAAGAGGTAGATGTTAGCATAAAAGTGAAAAATAGATGATTTTGACTACATAAAATTAAATCTAAAAGACTTTGCATGAAGAAAACCAACACGTTCAAATAAGAAGCGACTACTGAGTGAGGGAAAAGAAAACTGAATGAAGTACCTCTAAAAGAAGTCTCATAGTCATTATAGAAAGTATTACCGAAAAAAATTTAGTATAGTTTAACAATGGTGTTTAGTGCACTGATTAATTAAATAGTATTTAATTAATAGATATGTGTGTGTATATATAATAACAAAGATCCATACCAAATAGATAACAAAGGATATGAACAACATTTTCAAAGAACTACTATCAATATTTTAAAGAAATGTCATTAACAATAAAGCATATGTTAATTAAAACCTCTTAGATTTTACTCACACTCAATAAACTATTAAAGATCACAAAACATAGGAAGAGTCGATATGGGAAGGGCTAAGAATTAAGAAGCAAATTAACCCACTATTAGCATGCCTGTGAATAGATCCAATAAATTTGGAAAATAATTTAGAATTATGCCAACAATTTCAGTTAAACTATGTATACCCTTTGATCCAGAAATTCTACTTCTGGACATATATCCCCCAAGACAGAAAGGTTCTATATATACTAAATTATTCATAAAAGTATTTTTATGGCATGAAGTACCAGTAGCCCAGTAAGTATCCATCAACTGAAGAATGCTGGAGTGGGGGGGGCAGGGGGTGAGGGAATCTTTGGCATAGAAATATAATGGAGCTTTTTTTTCCCTATAAGAAACAATTATGAAGAATTCAGGGAATCATAGAAAAACTTCTATGAAACAACATAAAGTGAAGAGAGCAACTCTAGAAGGTTAAAATGCACAATGATTATTAAAATGTAAATTAAAACACCCCTAAAAAGCAAAGCTTGAATACATATAATTATAATGACCAATTTTGACTGTAAGGAACAGATGGTGAAATGCATGTCCCTCCTTTGAGTAGAGAAGCTGGAAGGTCCAAGTATAGATTATATTGCATGTTGAGTGGAGAAGGAGCACATATTGGATAGGTACTGGAGGATGTACAGTATTTGGAGTCTATTAAGGTATTTGGAGACCCCCCTTTCCCAGGGCTAAGGCCGAGCAAGCAGGCTATGCACTGAGCTTGTCATAACAACAATCCTTTATGGTCTGGATGATTTCACCCTCTGGCAAAATATATTTTTTGATCAGTACCAGGTGTTCACTGAGGGGTTTATGATTTTCATATTAATCAATAACTGTTTAGATTTGCTGAAGCTCCCCTATTTCCTAGGGACCCGTGAACCAACATGTAGCATTCTGAAGCCATCCACCACATCTCCTGACATGCTCACAATCCCTATTTCTTGTAAGAGCCAAATGAGACAAACCAGGTACTGTACTCCTGTTCCCACCACGCTAACTCTGGTTCTGCACCCCACTGAATAATCACAAGGCTCAATGACCCTTAAGACTTAAGACAATCAACTTAAGAATTGTTCCCACAGGAACCGGGAATGCCTGCATTGTCCACACATGAGCCTGCCACAAGAACTGTTAAGAATGATTGTGGCACGTTCCAGCCCACTAGTGATTTTTTTATGTATATAAGACCACAGCATGTTAAGCTCTCCTTCTCAAAGGGGGTGGGGGTGGGGGAAGAGAGAGGAGGGTTCCATTTGCAAGTATTTTCCTCACTCTGAAATTAAATAAACTCTTGTTTAATCCCCGACACACTAGTCTCGGTCCTGCTGCATTTGGCTCCAGCCATTCCCAGTTTAGAGGCCAGTTCCTGTCCAGTTGACACCAGAAATAACTAATATAAATTCAAAAGTGAATAATAGTAATTCTTTAAACTAATTTAGAAGACTATAAGAAAAGAAACCTTTTTCCTACATCTCTGATTATTCTTTTTTAATTGTTTCTTTTAAAATATTTTTTAAAAATAATTTTAAAATAATTTTCCTTTCTAGCTGGTAGAAAAACTTATTTCACTCTTTAGACATTTTTGATTCATTTTATACTATATTATAGAACCAGACTTTTATGTAGACAGAAATGAATGTTTGATTGCATTTAAGATAGATGGGAAATAGTAAGACAGCTATATTCATAATGCTTCTTTATGAAACAGTGGTCATCAGCCTTCAAGAGAAAAGTATCAAATTGCTGACTCCTGGTCCAAATGAAATCTTTTGTCTGCGTAAATCTCAGACCATTCTTCCCATGTGGGAAGAAAAACACAGTCCTTTGCACCAGAGTTCCAGTTGCAGCTTTATACAAATAACAAGGAAAGAAGCTGTAAACAGCCTAAGATTACAACTCTGTACCTCCCTAACATCTATTGTTCCTCAGCAGATTCAACAATTAGAAATAACTTTGGCTTAACTAAGTACTATTCTATATTGCAAGCAATCCTTTAAGTGGTTCACTTCCCAGTAAGAATTGATTGATCAGGAGTCCTTTTTTCTGAAAAATTAAGTTGAAACCCTTGATAAAATAGAAGATGGAGTAGAGATGGTAAGCTGGGATTTAGAGATGGAAGAAATCTTAAAGATCATTAAGTCCAATTTTTTCAACTTTCCGCATTAAAAAAAAAAAAAAACCTGAAGCCCAGATACTTAACCATGTGACCCAACTTCTGTAAGTAACTTGAACAAGTTGATACAGGCAAGAAGTAAGAGAATCAGGATCTCCTTTGCTTCTGAAACCTGTATTTGTACTAAACTGTAAACTAGACATTGGTCATCTGGTTGTATTGATTGGGAATAAAATCGACAGGAGTTGGGGTGGGGTGTTATTGGGAGGAGGAGAAGGAAGTAGAAGAGAGAGAAGAAGGAAGGAAAAAGGGAGAGAGACGGAGGGAGGGAAGAGGAAAGAGGGGGAGAGAGAGAGAGAGAGAGAGAAAGAGAGAGAGAGAGAGAGAGAGAGAGAGAGAGAGAGAATTTTGAAGGTACAATGCTCTATTCTGTTAGGCAGAGGGCTTAGAGCTGAAAAGAGAGAATCACTTCTCACTTTACAACTTCCCAGAGCCAAGAAAGAATATTTATACCTGTATTTCTTTAAGGCTAGGCGATGAGTAAATGAGTCAAACAGTTCTTTAGGGGACTTTGACTAGCTGGACTAGCATAGAGATGGGGCCCCTTCCATTAATTCTATAGACTAGACTGAAGAGGAAAATAGTTCCTGCAGTGAGTCAAAGGAATGTCTGATGAGACAGTTATACCTGATGGAAGAAGTAGCTCAGCCCACAAAAAAAGTAGAGAGTAATACAGAGGATTGGCAACCCTGCCCAGCAGCATACTCCTGTATCACTCCAACACTGTTAGATGAGGAATGTGCTGTGGCCTGCTCAGCCCACCACGCACCTCTCTCTTTTGTTCTCTAACACCAATCCTTCAGATCTAGTATTCTATACCTGGTAGACATACAATGGCACTTTTAAGAAGAACAGCATTAAAAAGATAAGCCTGTGTTTCAAGTCTATCATATAGACATGCATTTCGTCCTAGGAGCATTATTAGTAAGATAGATTTGGAATAGAAGATCTTAATCCTCTGGGAATACATATTTCCATTGGAAACGAATATAGAGATTCAGCACTCCTCTGCCTTTCTCCTCCACATCAAAAGCCTCCTTATAGGAGCTAAAAATGTGTGAGGTATTTGTTCCCATTTTTTGCTGCATTCTGTGTACTTCAGGAAGTGTTCATTATGCAACTTTAAAATACTGTGATGCCTATTTGTCTAGGGAGCTGGGGATAATTATACATTGTGAATACAATGTATGTGAACATAATGATAATTATATGCCTACACAGCCTTCCCAATGAGCAATGCTGAATTTACCTGATGATGGTATCTCTACTTCTTATTGGTTAATAACAAGCAGGAAATAGCCCAAGAACTACCGCTGCTGTTGCTGCTGCTGCTGCCACTGTGGCTGCTGCTTGTAGACACACCATTTCTAGTGGAAGTATTTCATTTCTGGACATCGATTTTTACTGCAAAGCAAATGAATACTTTTTGAATTCTACGCTACAGCAAGGCTTTCAATAACAAAGGCCTCATTCACCATTTGGGCTGTAAAGATAAGATTCATGGTTTCTTCCTCTAATTATACCATTTGTCAGAATCCCTGACTCTTCTTGTGGAAAGTTGGCCTTCCTTTTACCTAGAGTTGACATCTGTGTTGCTGAATTGTGGCTCTTTTCTTAACCATATGTAAATTTCAAACAACAATCTACATCCTAATCTGCATAAGAGAAATGAGCTAGGGAAGCAATTTTCAAGCCTCTTTGGAGTTTCAAATCCCTTAAAGAAAATAACACTTTGGACACCTGCCATTTCCTTAAAGAACCAGGAATAATATTATCTTAATCTAACTATAAATGTAATTGTTTGAAGAAACACATCTGGCTCATATCATGCAATGGTACAATAGAAGCATTCTCCCTCTCCTGAAAGTGTGCTTTTTCTACCTCAAATGCATCATCATAACAATGATCATCTTCATGGTGATAGTCATCATCACCATCATTTACATGGTACTTTAAGGTTTGTAAAGTGCTTTTTATATATTACCTCATTTAATCCTCATCATAACCCTTGAATGTAAGTACTATTACACCCATTTTACAGCTGAAACATTGAAGTTAAGCGATTTGTCCAGGGTCACATAACTAGGAAGTATCTGAGGTAAGTTTTCAACTCAAGATCTTCTTGACTCCAAGTATGATGCTCTGTGCAATACACACTTAGCTGCTCCTAGAGCATTTTATCTGTTTATCTTCAATGTCTCAATCATACGCTACATCATGAGGTGTGTGAGGTGGTCAGGGAGGACTAGCACCTCTGAAGTGAGGGTTGCTGAGCCCTTTTCAGGGCTGCACATCCATCTTTGATGTCCACCTGATTCACCTAATTCTCACCGGTGGCTCCAAGAAGCTGGAGCCTGAGAAGCAGCCACACACAGGTAAAACAGGTTGAGAATAACGGATAGACCTCAAAACCTTCAGTGAGTTAGAGAGCATGTGAAGACTTCCCCCAGCAGAATGGATGAATGAGAACAATTTGTTCCAACAGTGGCCGAAGTAGATTCTGCGGAGCCTTTAGAGTTTGGTCAGACATGGAAGCCAAGGTCATCCACTGCATCTTGGGCCATCATGTGTTGTCCTAATTTTTATCTTGCCTGTGTACTTTGATGACTGGAAGAGAGAGTGAGGCTGAAGACTCGTACAACTTTGCATCACTTAAATCCATTTCATGCATGAGTCATGATAATCCTCCTGATGTCACTGGTCCTCTTTGAAAATGAAGGACAAACAACAACTCCACCTCATATATATTTATTTCTGTACCTGCCATATGACTCCCAGTAATAATAACATCCTCATCCTAATACACTCCCATTTCTATAGTTCTTTAAGGCTTATTAAGCACTTAGCATATTTACCTTATTTGATCTTCACAACAACCCTGTGGGGTAGGCATTATGATGATTAGGGTTATTTTACAAAGAAAATTGAGGCTACCGAGATGCTAGTAACTCACATTTACATAGCACAATGGGACCTGCAAAGAAAGTACCTCCCATACAACATTCATACAATGATCGAAGGAAGGTAACGACATTTATTAAGCACTTACTATATGCCAGGAGCTGTGCTAAATACCAGGGATATAAATACAAACAAAATGATGGTCACTGCCCTCAAAAAGCTTACATACTAAAAGACAAGACAAAAAAAGAGAGTCAGAAAGCAGTGGGGTGATGGGCCAGGAGGGAGGTGAAGGTATGAGGGTATTGGTATTGGAGCAGGAAAGTCAGAAGCATAGCTGGGAAATAAAGGTTGGCTGGCCTAGGTCCCTTCCAAAAGTGAAAACGTTGAGAGAAAATCACCAATACCCTGACTTTTGTTTCACATAGAATGAAATTGAGGTTCAGAGAGATTAAATGTTTTACATGATTAGAAAGAGTAGATTCCACCCTAGATCTGACGAATGATACAGAGCTCTTACTTTAAGAACTGGGTATGCTTCATCAGTGATACTAGCTTATATCTGACACAGCACTTTAAGATTGACTGGTTTCCTCACAACATGTTTGTGAGGCAGGCAAAGTAATAACTAGTACATTTGCCCTGAGGAAACTAAGGCCCAGAAAGGGTGACTTCCCTGGGGTCAGGTGGATAATAGCAAAGCGGTGATTTGAACGCATGGCACCCCGTCCTGAAAAAGCATGGAGTCAGAATATTTCTAGGTCCCCTAGCTGAGGCAGTGGGGCATAAAGTAGTGGACATTAAGTCAGCAAGGTCCAAAGTAAAATCCCACTCCTGGCACTGACTAGCTGTGCAACCTGAAAAGGTCACAACCTTGCTGAACCAGCGCTTCTTCATCTTTAAAACAGGGCTACCAATAAATAGCACCTAGCTACTTTACAGGGTAGAGGCAGCTAGGTGGCTCAGTGGACTGAGTGCTGGGCCTGGAGTCAGGAAGACATCTTCCTGAGTACAAATCTGGCCTCAGACATTTACTACCTGTGTGACCCTGGGCAAGTCACTTAACCCTGTTTGCTTCAGTTTCCCCATCTATAAAATGAGCTGGATAAGCAAATGGCAAACTATTCTAATACCTTTGCCACAAACAAACCAAAAATTAAATAATATCACAAAGAGCTGGGCGTAATTGAAAATGATTTTACTACTATGTTATTGAAATGCTTGTTTTATTTCTTAAAATACCTTAAATTTTTATCATTATATATATAAATTATGTATTATTAATAATAATATAATTATATAGACATATAAATAAATAAAAATAATTTTTTTAAGTCTAGAGTAAAATACATTAAATTTCTTAAAAATTCTGTAATGGGGTGCCAGGGGAGGGCTTCTTGGGATTATTGTAACCATTGTGGTCATAGCCCCATCTTGGGCTTTTTGCAAGCTCGGTGGTTTGAATTATATAAATAATATAATACTACCACAGTTCCTTGAGGTGGGAGGGTGTTGTGAGAGAAAAAGAAGTAAATTTTAGAGTCATAAGACCAGGATGTGAATGCCAAATTCACTACTCATCCAAGTTGCTTAACTTCTCCAATCAAATGAGATACACGCTGTAAAATCTCTTAGCACAGTGCCTGGAACAATGCAAATGCTTATTCCCTTCCTTTCCCTCCCTCTTCTCCAAATCTCCATTTCTTCATCTATAAAAAGAGGATACTAATACTTTCACAATTTACCTCACATATTTGTTATGAGAATCCAAAAATAAATGTTCTTCGTAAACTCTAAAGTACTATACAAATGTGAGCAAATATTGTAACCAAGAGTAACAATTAAATATTTGAAAATTAATAGCTTCATAAGGCTGAAAGCAACCGTGACAGGTCATCCATCTTCTTTATCTAAGAATATGTTTTTCAGTCATGTCCAATTCTTCATAATCCCACTTCGAGTTTTCTTGGCAAAGATACTGGAGTGGTTTGCCATTTCTTTCTCTAGCTCATTTTACAGATGAGGAAACTAAGGTACACAAGGGTCACACAAGTGACTTGCCCAGGGTCACACAGGTTATAATTGTCTGAGGTTTGATTTGAACTCAGTTGTTCCTGACTCCAGTCCCGGCACTCTAACCACTAAGCCATCTTGCTATCCTTTTATCTATTGTTTAAAAATACTTTCATGTAACGATGTTTCACAACTCGTAGATAATTAGGAAAATTCAAAACTCATTTTGGTTTGTTTTTTGTTTGTTTTAACCCCTGTTTTAATTTCAACACGATTTCCCTAATCTTGTTTATAGTATAGTGTGGGGAAAATTCTTGAACCTCTACATTTAGGGCATATTTATATAAAAAATGTTACTCTTAAAAAGAATGTAATAAATTGATGAATTTTCTCTAAAATGGAAGCTCTTTCCACTATTTGACACTGAAATTTAGTATGTTTTTTTCTACTTAACTAGTTTAGTATTTTTCTATGGAGGAAGGAAGGAAAGAAGGAAGAAAGGAGGGAGGAGGGAGGAAAGGAAAGAAGGGAGGGAAAGAAAATCTAGTGGAGGTATATTCTATTTTCAATCAATTGCGAATAGTAATAATGACTAACACATACAATGCTTAAAATTTACCAAGTTCTTTCCTCAGAGTAACACTTATAGGCTGGTAACACAATTGTTTGTTTTGACAAACTATATTTTATAAGTAAGACAATTGAACATAGAGAAGTCAAATGACTCATCCAGCGTCACACAACTAGTAAATCCTTGAAGCTAAGACTTGAACCCAACTCCTCCTGAATTCCAAATGTAGAATTCTTTCCAGTAAACCACTCTGCCTCCACCTGAAGTTCTTTATAGTCTGAGGATGACATTTATAAAGAAATATTCATTAAATCATAATTAGACCCAGATCCCAAAGCCTACAAAAAACTTACAATTTCTGCTGTGCCATACACCCTAGGTTTGATCTGAAGTTCTGTATTACATGATATGTCCATTACCTTTCAGAAGATATTCTTTCGTTTGTCTGAATGTCTTCCTTAATTGTAATATCACTGGGAAGTATGTCAGACACAGGTCAGTTCTATCAGATGTCTTTACCCGGAGAAAAGAGGGGAACATGCATTTACAGATAGCTAGAATTTACTAGATATTCATGAGTGCATCCTCACGCAAAAGGAGTTCTATCTCTGTGTTTATACTTGTCAGCCCTACTTACAATCTGTGTATTCAAAGTTAGCCGAGGTTTCCTTGGCATATATTGCAGCACCTATCTCCTTTCCTTAAGAATCAATTTGAAAACTCACAGCCTCTTACAGCTGTGGGCTTCTCTGGTGGGTTAAGCTATAGTCCAGATAAACTGACTTTGGGGGAACACTTGTGTGTGCAGCTTCATTTCCATAAGCTAGACAAAGGAAAGGAGGCAGCAAGTGTAAGGAGAGTTTAACAGTGATTCTCTGGCCCTGACTTCCTAAAGGCCAGTTGTATTACATTTCACTGCTACCTCAGGCTTCTCTAGCACCCTTAAGGGAGTGAAGAGTCTTTAGTCTCTGCCATTGACTCAAACCTCCAAGGTCTGTATTCTTCCCAGTTTTAGAGGTCCAAGTGATGGTGTGCCTGGGTACCTGTTCTTGTCCCCCAGTACCAGAATCACATCTCTCCCAAGCCTCAAAACACTGTCCCTAGAAGTTTCTCTCTGGCAAAACAGGACAGCATGCCCTAGCATGTTTATCTCTCTTCCTGATACAGTGGCCAGCTGTATCTGAAAATTTATTAGTTCAACCAGCTGTGTACATGCTGAACTGACTGTGTACTGGGTCATAGAGATATTTGCTACTCACTATCTTATCATATACATGCTAGACCTAGACATATGTATACTCCCTTATATTCATCTTGTCTAACAAGACATTGATGGAAGCAGCCTGTGTATTTCCCACTTGGCCCTGACAGTTAGTTGACTTAGTGACATTTCAAGCCTAAAACCACACCTCCATGTAGCCCCCTTTTAGGCTATTTCCCAGAGATCCCTGAGTAAGATACCTGTGCAGTAGATACAAAAAATGCATGTTCCTTTAAGAACTGATCACCCCTTAATCACTCCCTAATCCTGCCATGAATCACCTAATTAACACATTTGGCACATGTTTTATTGAAGTTTAACCTATATAAACTTTACCTGCACCCCATAAGGTTGCAGGTTCCCTAAGAACTCTTGCCCACTGAAAAGTATAATAAATCTTTGCCATCTTGACTTAAAGAATATTTGAGATCGTGAATTCATTCCAGACAGCCCTAACCCTCTCCATACTCGGGTCCTTGAGGGCACCCCCCCTCAACGACGCTGTCTGGGAACTCCAGTCTTGGGGTTCCTGGACTTAGTCTCAACCTCAACACAAGTACTCTGGTTCCATTTAAACATTTCACAGCCATATGAGCCTTTAGAACTTAATAGTTACTTCAAAGGATTGTTGTGCTTGTCCTTCATTCTTGAAGAGGACCATGACATCAGGGACATGATGACATGACTTGCAGTTGATTTTGATTTGAGTAAGGGAGGGCTGTGCAAGGTCACTAGCCTCACTTTCTCCTCCAGAGCCATTTGGGTCCAGTGGCCCAATATTCATCAGGAAGCCTGGAGCTGGCCCGGGATGCAATGGGAGACCCTGGCCCTTTTAGACTGAGGCCTTTACAGGTTCTCACTTTAAGTAATGTAATGCCCATTCAGTGAATAGGCCTCTTTAAGAAGTGAGGCAAGGGATTATCCCTTTAATTAAAAGAAGGAAAAAAAATCAAACTAAGAGGGACAGACCCTCAGGGCTGCTGGTCAGCTACAACAAGCAAACATTTCCACCAACACTTCAGGGTTCTAATTCCCCCTATTCCACATGTGTCTCCAGGAAGGGGAGGGGATTAGGTTCACAGTTTAACTCAGTTCCTACATAGTATGAGTCCCATTAAGTCCAAATCCAAAGCTCCTCCCACTACAGGCTTGGATCCCATTACCTTAGCTACTCTAGGCTTTCCTGCTAGTGGAGCAGCAAGTGCCAGCCTAGAACCCTGGTTTTCTAGGTTCCCATGCCTCAGGCTTCCAGGTTGGAGGCATCACTGCTGCACCTAAAACTAAAAAGAGCAAACAAAACAAAACAAAACCCTGAGCCCCTTGAGATCCCATGGCCTAGGAAAGAAAGGGCCTTCCTCTCAGTTTATGGTTTGACTATCCTGCTGCAAGTGAATGAGTCTTTAAAGCTTGCAACCAACTCAGGAAAATGAGAAAATGAATATGCCTTATTCAGGCAGATCATAGAGATGCTGGCATTTCAAGTTATGCAGCCAAGGGAAAAAAGCTATTCCCAAACACGAGAGGCCAATATGGCCAATATGGTTTCTTCCAGAAGCATCTACCATGTAGGTGCCTCCATCTCAGGTTATCTGGGCATACATCAAACACTTGGTAGAGAAGCAAATATTCATGGGCCTTCTTACATACTCGTAAAAGTACATCCATGTGGCTTATATACTAATAATTGAACACTGTAGTTAGATCAAATAAGATTTCATTTCTGTTCCATAAAATCCTGTACCTAGCATAGCAATGCAGAATTTAGAATCCAGTAACAACTCTCATTTTTACATTGTTTATAGATATATTTGACCTTGCATTTCTTTGTATTTAGGTAGCTATATATCATTGCCTCCTTCTCACTTACTTTCAGTCTATAATGCTACAGAGTGAATCATCATGTTTTACATGCCACCAAGTGGGGGTGTATTGAAAACAAGGATATCAGTCTGTAGCAGTTCTGCCAAGACTAGCTCTGAGACTTTTGAAGGCTTGAATAGGTTCATTAGGGTATAACAAAGAAGATGAGCACAACCTGAAACATTGCAGTATAGCTGGAAAATGACAGAATTAAACGTACACATCTGAAACAAACAATCTGGGAGGGGGGCACAAAGATTTCTGGGAGAAAAGTATTTTTATCAGGATTGCAAATAGGACCTCACTCTATAAGCAGCCACTGAGAGGCGTAAGTCACAAGACAAAAACAAAAACAAAAATGTATGTTGCAAATGTCATGCCCAGGATAGCAATCAAGTCTGGTTAACCATTAAGGAGAGAATGAACATTACAATGAAGGGCTGGACCTGAATTTTGATTATGTCACTTACTTCTTAAGTTAAACCCAGTCTTAGGCAATCTATTCCAAAGAATTTACCCCCACATAAACCTGAGCCGAATACAATGGCTGCTCCATCTTGGTGGGCTCTGGACAGAGAAGGTTAGCTCAACCTTCAGAGATTGAGGTCTTGAAATAACGGTAAAAGAAAAAGAGTTTAATCTGAATCTCCCCAAATCATTGGTTAATAATTATTTCTCTCAAAGTCTTATGAAATTGTTAAGGGTTGAGGGAACTCCAAGACTAGAGTTCCCAGACAGGGTCGCTGAGGTGGAGTACCCCTCAAGAAACCGAGTAGTGGAGAGGGTCAGGGCCATCTGGAATGAATTAGTGGACCCAAACATTCTTTAGGTCAAGGTGGCAAAGATTTATTATACTTTTCAGCGGGCAAGAGTTCTTAGGAAATCTGCAACCTTACCGGGGTGCAGGTAAAGTTTATATAGGATATTTGATGGTAAAAGATACCAAATATGTTAATTAGGTGTTTGGGGGTGGGATTAGGGAGTGGTTAAGGAACATGCACATTTTTGTATCTACTGTGCAGGTGTCTTACTCAGAGTTCACTGGGAAATAGTCCAAGGTGTAGGAGGGAAGGGGGACGTCACTAAGTCAAGTAACAGTCAGGGCTAACTGGGAAATACCCAGGCTGCTCCCAAAGGCAGTATACATATGTCTAGGTTTGGATACATGTGATTGGCCAGAAAATAGAAAATATCTTTATGACCCAGTATACAGTCAGGTGAGCACATACACAACTGGTCAAACTAATAAATTCTATAGGTGAAGCTGTCCACTGTATCAGGAGGAGAGATAAGCATTTTGCTAGGACATGCTGTCCTGTTTTGCTAGAGAGAAACTTCTAGGGATAGTGTTTCGAGGCTAGGGAGAGATGTGATTTTGGAACTGGGGGGTCTAAGCACAGGCACCCAAGCACTCCATCAATATGATCAGATGTGTGCTTCAGGAAAATCACTTTGGTGATTATTCAGTCATGGAGAGATTAATGTGAGGGAATGCTTGAGGCAGAGAAACCAAAAAGGAGGCTATTTGGAATACTTCACCTGAATTAGTTATGTGAGTGGAGGGAAAGATAATGTATAAGAGGTATCATGAATAGTTTTATAATAACTGAGGAAAGAAAATCTGAGATATGTGATTTATTGACCAGGCAAACAGTTGCAAAAGAAATTAGGTCCAGGGCCCCTTTAGTAGGCACAAGGACCCTCAAGAGAGATTTACAAGGTCTTCTATAGTAAAGTACCATTAATATTTTAAGATACGAGGACTTTGCAGAGTTCAGGGACTCTGAGTAGTTGCAGCCACCTGTATCCTGCAAAAGTTAGAGGTACAATTATAAATTATCTTCCACAAATCACACGATTTATAGGAAAACTAAGCTTAATTCAGGAAAACAAGATTTTTAACTCCAGGAGGTGTACAAAATGTTGGCAATGATACAAAATGGAGTCAATTTGGTTTTCTCAATTCGCCACTTTAATCCATGGAGAGTTTAACCTCCCAAAAATCACTACTGTATATTAATTCTATAAGATTTTTAATAGGTTCATAGTCAGCCAAGCACATTAACATGAACCATTCTGGGACTAGCCTGGAACAGGCTTTAATGCAGCAACTAGTGCAAAGTCTAGAAAGAATTATAAGGCAGAGGGTAACAAAGGTCCATTTATGAAAGGTGTCTGTAGGCCATTTTCTTGACACCAAGTGAAACAAGAAGAAGTACTCCACTAGGGGTTACCTGGAGTACTTAGTTGTCTTTCTGCTATAACTTGTTGAATTTTATTAAGGCTGGTTTCAATTTCTCCTAATCAATTGTTATAAGAACAATACGATTGATTAATCAGAGCATAAGCTTTTCCCCATGAGGCAGTAATGAAATCTAGAACCATGCAATTTTACAGGACCATCCTGGTTAATGAATCTACCTCAATTTGTAGGGAGTTGATAGATTCACTTGTAGCCTGGGCCAACCTTTCATTCTCCAGGGAGAGACTTCTAGCTGCCTGTTCTAGCACAGTGACCTCTATATATGAAATAAAGGAACAAAGGAACTTATCTCCATTCATATGTTGTTTTTCAGGGTTCTGAGTGGTCATGATGTTCCCAGTGGAAAAGATCTTTCCTCTTTTCTGGTGCCTGTACCACCATACTCCCAAGTTCCTAATGGATTTTCTCTCTACCAATTATATGGTGTAACTGAACACTGATACCAGTGAGTCCAAATAAGCAATTCAGAAGACACAAAAACAACTGGGGAGTAATGAGGAAAACATCTTGCTGCCACACATAAAAAAGCTGTCCAAGGGTTACATGTCCCCAGGGAGCTTCAGACAGGAAGGATAGTCATTTTGCAGCGTGCTCAGGAGGGCCCTTGTATCCTGCTGTGTTAGTAGCTGGACAATAGCCAACACCCCTAAAGGATCCCACTAAAAGCACCAGCTGCTGTGCCATTGTGGGTTGTTAGCAAGGAAAACATAATTTGGAGCAGGCTGATTGTCAAGTAGTGCTATACACAGGTACAGTGGCACAAACAAAAGGGTCTCTTTTAGAAATATTTGGGAATGAAATGGTCAGTGCAATTCAAAATAGCACCCAATTTAGAGTAGCATTAATCCTCTCCTCTCTTCTAACACCCAATAAAAAGGTGGGTTAAGTTGTTAGTACTGGTAATGCAATACTCTTACTTTTGTGGGCAATGGTGGAGTCATTAGGAGTCACATAGAAGTAACTATTTCCCATATCAGTAAAGGCAATGGTCTGTGGGACTGTCCCTTTAGGTTTTTTATCCTTTTCAATTACATAGCACTTTGCTAGCAGAAATGGGTGGAAAGAGTCTTCAAGCCAAGGAGGTGTATTGTCACTCTCTTCCATCTGTTGCTCTCCCTTCCATCCCTCGCCCCTTCACCTGACTGGGTTGTGGAATGGTCACATTCTCATTAGGGGAGGATGAGCCACAGATCTGGGTCTCCCTAATTCATGTGATGGCATACCCAGGACTTACGAAACCCAATAATAGCTTCTTAAAGCTATTCTCCATGAATGTTGCTAATGACATTGTCTTTTCTAATCCTCTTGTGAGCAATAGACAAGAGAAGTCCAGCTTGGGACAGAATACATAAAAACAGTAATGAGTAATGAGTTACTAATGTAGTTAGGATTAAGGCCAGAGAACAAGGCAGGGTGATACTGCTTCATGGACAGTACCCAGTCCTTCCTATGAGAGGCAGGTTTCACATAGGAAATATGTGTCCAGCTGTCCTTTTACCCAATCTTGACTGCTGTTGGAGTGGTCAGTAGCTCCTAGAATGGACCTTCCAAAGCCGACTGGGTCCTGTTGGTCCTTTAGAAATTTTGATGTAGACTTTATCCCAAGGATTAAAATCATGGAGTGAAAAGTCCAGTGGTCCACTCTGTACTACTGCTGCTCCCATCTTATGGAATTCTCACAGCCTGATTTATATTTTCTATAGAAAGTCACAGAGGCATTTCCTCCTAAGAGAGATACGTGTACTGAAAAATCTGTCTTGCTTGCATGGAGAGGAGGGTGTGCCCAAGAAGCATTTCAAGAGGAGATATATGGAATTCCCCACTTTGGTCTGCTGTGCAGCTAGAACAAAGCCAGAAGAAGACTATCAGGCCACTTTAGATGAGTTTCAGCACACAACTTGCTAATCATAGTTTTAAACTCTTTGTTCATATGCTCAACCTGAGCTGAAATTTCAGGACTACCACTAGCAAGAGTAAATCTGCCACAGGATATAATCAGCAAAGAGGCTGTTCCTAACAGAACCACTGCAACTCAGAGGGCCAAAGCGGGGAACACTCTCTCTCAGGAGAATCTTTGCAACAAAACTACCTGTGGCCCAAGATCCAGGAAAAGCCTCTACCCATCAAGTGAGGAGTTATCAATAATTAAGCAGACTCTAAAGTGGCCAGATTTAAGAATAGAAATGGAATTGATAGGCAAATGCTCAAAAGGTATATGAGCAAGGAGGTATCCACCATAGGCAATGGTGCAGAAGGTGGGCTGATTGAATGTTCTGGAGGGGGGACAAGAGGCACATACACAGGCAGTTCTGTCAGTGTTGCCTGGTTCAATTCAAACCATCCTAACCGAGGCCACAATCTCTTGTGTAACAAAATGCCCCCCTTCATGAACAGATAGAAATACCTAGTGACAGAAGCTCTGGGGGAGGAATGGTTTGCCTTCCATGGTCCCCCAGGCCCCAGAAAACCTGTTTATTCTAAAAATGTTGCTTTCATTTTGTGATTTCAGAGTCATTTTAAGCAAGAGAGAGGTCATCTTCATCAGATAGGCAGAGAGGAAAAACATGCACAGGTTCCTCTAGAGGACTGAGTATTGTGGCAGCTTCAGTACAACTGTTCTCTCGTGAAACAGAATTATTGGTTTGGACAGAACAGTAGACAAAGGCTAGGGCATTGGGAAGCCTCAAGGCAGATTGGGAAGCCTCAAGGCAGATAAGAGATCTTTAATAAATTCAGAAATTTGGGAGACACCACCCCCCTGCCAATCCCAACCTGCCTCTGCTAGAGCTTCAATAATGGCAGTTCTTTCACCAGGGAAGAGCAAGGTTTCCATCAGGTCGGGCACAGCTCCCCAGATGGGCTTATAACTCCTAACAATCACTTGAAATTGGGTCATAACCACTCCTGGATCTTCATCAAATTTGATAGTATCTCTTTCCAGGTAGAAAGATCAAAGGAACTGAAAGGCTAGAGATTCTTATTCCTGACCTTCTAACCAGGCTGTGTTAGATCATGTACAAGACTTTCTTGAAAGGGAAAACACCCTGTGTGTGGGCTTCTCTCACTCAAGATAAATTAAATCTCCAATTAATTCAGGAGGAGAATAAATGGGGACTCAGAGGGTGGGGAAGAGGAAGTGGCAATAGCAGTAACAGGAGTTGCCAAAAAGTGTTGCAAAGAAGTGGGAGAGGGAGCAGGGAAGATAGGATAGAGAGAAGATACCCACTGGTATGTCAGGCACATGCCATAAAAAAGGGCAGCTCAACAGAATTAGTATTCCATCCGGCTTGGATGTTTGTTTCCTATGGCTAGCCTTAGATCTTTAATTTACAATACTCAGAGGCACAGAATTGAGGCCAAAACAAATTATCAGAGTAATCTCTTGCAGTTTTTGACCAAATTCAATATAACCTAATTCTTGGCTCAAACTGAAGCCTCCTCTGGGCCCACGGTAGAAGAAATTTTTCCGGGGGTGGGAGGGGGGAGGTGGTTCCTTTCAGTATGTACTATTGGATCCCATTATTCCCTTAAAATGACTTCTCCAACAGTATGAAGGCTTAGCTTAGCTCAGGAATTGAGATCAAGGGGCAGTCTAAACTCCAAAGTAGCCTTCTGTGGAGAAATCATTTGGTAAGAAAATGTACTCTGAGTACCTCTTCAGAAATGCTATGCTATGGGGGAGGGGGACAGGACAGGGTCCCCTCTGAACCTGTTGCCTGGATCATCAGCTGACACAAGTTGGTTGTTTGCTTCTTATCCTTCATTCTCAAAGAGAACTAAACTGACATCACTAGGTTGGGGTCTAGGTACAGTGTGTCCAATTAGACTAATACAGTTTAGAAGGCTCTATCACAGGTCAGACACAAATGTTCCATGTGAACATTTGAAGTGGAGATGTCTCTAAATTTGAACATCTCACTTTTCTTTCAGCTACTACAACTCTGCTTTGCTCACAGAGCACAATGCCTTGTTTGACGTGGGCATGCCTTGAGGAAACAAAGTCTGATCTATGTGATTTATCAGCGAGGCATGTAATTACCAAAAAATAAATTAATAATTGCATCCAGAATCCTCTCGAGAGGCACAAGGACCCTGAAGAGAGATTTACAAAAGTCTTTATAGTAAAGTAAATAAATATTTTTAGAAATTCCTATTCT
>CM053627.1:166255061-166289758 GCA_028646595.1 Phalanger gymnotis
CAGTTCAAGGGTTAGGTCCTGGTCAAGTGTCCAGGTCTACTAATCCGCATAATTTACATATGTTAAAGAGGGAAGATAGAGTAGTAAAGAATGTAGACTAATCCTAACTTAGACAAGGAAGATAGAACTAATTAACTTCACTTTTGCTTCTGTATCTTTATTATCCTACCTCTATAAACTGTGTAACCTAAGAAAACTATGTAAAAAGTCAAGAATGTAAACTAACTATAACTCAGACAGGAGTGGAGGACATGGTTACCCTCACTCTTACTTCTATATTGGTATGAGTGTTCCTAGTGAGCACTGCACCCGCTCTCTCCAGAAGTGTAATAAATGCCTTCCTCTGCCCACTCTGGTGCTGAGTTCTTTGGGTGAGAATGGGCAAATCACATGGATCTTCATAAAGTTATGCTTCTAGGAAAGCAATGAGCTGCAGAAGCACCTCTCGGGCTACTTCCTGACTCTGCCTTGGGCAGTCCTGTGATCCCCACCACGATGTTAAGGGGGCTACCACTTGGGATTTTCCTGGGGAAACCTGTGGTCTGCACAGCCTTCTTAAGGGGCTGTCACTTGGTTCTTCTGGCCCTGTCTTGGGAGCCTTGTGATCCTACCGCTGTTCTCAAGGGCCATCACTTGGGTTCTCCTTAGGGTCTGACCCCTAGGAAGCCCTGTTATCCCCACAGATAAGGGGGAGGGCCTACTATTTGGTCTTCCTCTGGGAGTCTTGTGGTCTGCACAGCCTTCCTTAGGGGTTATCATGTGGTTCTTTCTCAGGGTTCAACCAGACCAGAGGAGACCTTGAGTCAACTTCTGGTCCACACTCCCAATTTCAAAAAGGACCACTATTAAGTCAGCTAAAAACTTAGCTTGATTCTGATCTTTGAGTAAATTGTTTTCTTGCCATTTAACTGATGAGGAAACTGAAGTCCAAGATATTCAAGTGACTTCCACCATGGAACAAAATATTGTAAATGCCTTCACTGAAATTCTAATCTGTTAATATCATTATTACTATCTAGGGACATTGCCAAGAGTCTACTATCTGTAGGACATATTATCGGGAACTCTGATATCTGATCTTTTCCATCAAATAACTTTCCATCACCTGGGAAATGGGATGGAGAAGTAAAAAAAAAAGGTAAATAACAACTCAAAACACCCCATCCCACCCTTGTTAAGTGACAAATGAATGAGACAAAGTACAATAGAAAAAAGATAGTAACAAGGCATAGATGGAGTAGTTAGAAAATTACTGCATGTGGTTTTTTTTTCATTGAATTTAGAGCTTAAAGATACCTTAGGAGTCAGTTAATTCAATCTCTTTATTTTATAGGTAAAAAAATGCTGAGGCCCAAAAACATCAAGGGATTTGTCTAAACTCAGAGACAGAAACAAAGAGAAAGGAAAACAGAGGCTCATTTCATTTTTCATGGCACTATTCTAATGGAAGACATAATAAAGTATAAATTAATTTCAGCAAAACAATTTGCATTTGACAAAATCTCTCATACAACCTATGTGATTTGAATATTTGGATAGGTCATTTGAATGATTTGGATCACTCTTAGTCAATTGACTAAGGGACTTGAGTCTCTGGATGGGCCTCAGTTTCTTCATCTGTAAAATAAAAAGTTAGAATAGATCAGGGATTCTTAACCATGGATCTACAAAATAGTTGACTTTGCTTTTATTGCTTTGATAACTATATTCCAATAAAATTGGTTTCTTTTGTAATCTTATGTATTTTATTTTATGCATTTTGAAACATTACTTTTTGGCGAGGTCCATAGGTCTCACCAGATTGCCAAAGGGGACCATGACACACAAAAAGGTTAAGAGACACATCAGTGGGTTCCTCCCAGCTCTTGATCTGTGATCCTATTCTTGAGGATATGATGGACAACTGGTGTAGGTTAGAGGACAACATAGTTAGATGGGTTTATAATTATATGAATGTCTAGATAAAAAAAAAAAGGATTCATTAAGGGACTGATGTCAACTTGCCTTTCTGTCTCTAGTGGAGTATCACAGGGATCGGTTCTTGGTGATAACAGAATAAAGGATGTGCTTATTACTGTTGCTGAGAGCACAAAGATAAGAAACACAGGTACATCTGTTATAGAATTTATGGCTGAAGGGTACTTCGAAGGTTATCTAGTCCAATCCACTCATTTTACAGATCTGTACAGGTCCAGTGACTTGCCTAAGATCATACAGAAAATAAGGAACAGAGGTTAGATGTTGAATGACAAGATACAAAAAGAACGTATCTGTGTATAATTATTATCCCTTCACAACCATATATGTGATATATATATATATGTACATATATGTACATACATACATACAATATCACATAAACTCATGGAAGGTAAGGACTGCATCATTTTGTTTTGGTATTATTCCCATTACCTGACATAGTATGTGGCACGTAGTAGGGACTTCATCCTTCATGAATGGAATTGAGTAGAATCTTGATTCATACTACATTGATGACTGACATCTAACAAAATTAAATTTAATAGGAATAATTAGAAAATTCTATAATTAGTTTAACCAATTGCCACATGGGAAACATGTCCAAAGAATGGTTTTTGTTAAAAAAAAAAAAAGAAAAAGAAAAGAAAAATAAATAAATCAGGTGTTTCAGTAGACTTTTTGATGTTGTTCAGTTATTTCAGTCATGTCCAACTCTTCATGACCCTGTTTGGAGTTTTCTTGGCAAAGAGATGGGAGTAGTTTGCAGTTTCTTTCTCCAGTTAATTTTACAGATGAGGAAAAAGAAGCAAACAGGTTTAAGTGACTTGACCAGGGTCATACAGCCATAAAGTAGCTGAGGCCAGCTTTGAACTCAGGTATTCCTAACACCAGGCCCTGTACTCTATCTACTGCACAACTTAGCTTCCCCTTTTAGTGGACTACAAGCTCGATATAAGTCAACAATATGCCAAAGCAGCCACAAAATAATTTTTTTAGAACTTTGACCAACTGGATTGAATGCAATTTAATTCAACAAACACTTACTAAATAGTTTCAGTATGATAGGTAGTGGAAATACAGAAACAAAATGAAAACTAATCATTGACTTCACTCTCCTGAGCACGGAACAGAATCTGGAAAGATGTTAGCCCCGTTGTATTCAGCCCTTCTCAGAGGAAATCTGGAGTATTATCTTCTGTTTTGGGTACTTAATTTTAGGAAGGACATTTACAAGTGAGGTTCTCATAGGAATTACTTAATTTAAAAGTATTTATTAAACAACATATTATGGACCAATGACTCTGGTAAGCATGGGGATATGAATACAAAAGCAAACACCATCCCTGCTCCCAAGGAGCTCATAGCCTAACATGGGAAGACAATATACGTAGAAAAGTGGTGGCCAGGGAAGGATATTTTGGTCCATAATGTTACAAGGATAATCCATAATAGTTACAAGGATAGGGCTATAAGACTATAGATTGACATATCCTTCACAGGGCCATTGCAGAACTGATCTGATCCTGATTCCAGAACCAGAAGGGGTAGAGATAAGTCATTAATCAGGAGAACCCCAGGACAGAAGGCTTAAAACTACCCAGGCATGGTCTCTGTTCAAGGTGGCAGGATGGTTGTTGAGAAAATAGTCAGGCATTAGAGAATAAAATAAATCATGGCTGTAGCCTTCCAGAAATAGTAGGGCAGATGGAGAATAATGAACAATGAGGACAGCAAATACAGAAGATATGCAACATACAGATTGGTTGAAGGAATTGGGGATGTTTATTCTAGAGAAGAAAAGGCTTGGGTGAGATACGGAATATATATAGCAGTACTCAAATATTTAAAGAACTGAATATTATGCAACTTTTTTGAAGAATAGGGACTAGCCAGTAGCTATATTAGATAGCAGCTGTTATATTATACTTACAAATAATCCTATTCCAAGACCATGTGTCTAAAACAATGCTTTTCTGAGAATTAATTCCAATTTTTTTTAGCAGATTCCATTTCCCATGCATCCTTTGGTTAATTAGAATAATCTGGCTTCCATATTTATCCTTTAAATGCTTATCAAGGTAGATTCTAGTACCTTTATAGCTCTAGTTCATATTGCTCCACTCTATGTACTTTATATTTCAACCAAAAACGTCTAACAGCTCTTTTCCATTTTTATTTCGCCCTCTGCCACCTCCATGTGTTTGCGCAAGTTTTTCATGATCTCTGGAATACAATCCCTTTGCATAACTTCATCTGTTGGAATCTCTCTCTTCCTTCAAGACCAAGCTCAGGTGCTAAAGCCTCCATGAAACCTTTCCAGATTACCCCCTCCCTCACTGAGAAGAATTGTTCTTTCCTCATATTTTTCTGGGCACTTTTTCTTTGTCTCCCTTTGACTTTTATCAGAGTCTCTCTGTATCCTACTTATATGGGTACAATTTCCTATGTTAGATTGTAAACACTTTGTTGGAAGCTACAAGGCCATTTTCACCTTTGAATCTCTTAACATCCAGTCAAATGTCTTGCATATATGCTAAATGTTTGTCAAACTAAATTGTATATGCTATATTCTCGCTTCTTTTGCCTTCTGGTTCAGAAATTTTTAGTAAACATGGCAACAAAAGTGTCTCTTTAAGGACTCACCAAGGTCCAATGTGTGATAAGAAAGGAGGGCCTCTCTGCTGTTAAAAATAATCCCTTCGTCAAAGAAGGCTTTTCCAGGGAAATATCAGCTTTCCCTCAGGGACAGCAAAAGTCTGAACAGGATCCTGTTTTGGCTGTTGTCCTATCTTTAGCTTCACAGATGGAACCAGGAGCCAAACCTGCCAAAATGTCAATTTCCTGTTGACTTACCGGCATGTTTTTCCCCCAACCTTCCGCTCCATCCCAGTACCACTTTAATTGTCAAGAAGTCTTCTATAAGTTTGGCAAAATGTACAATTTCAGGTAACAAAAAGTAAAACCAGCCCTCTAAAAAAAGGAAACATAGAAAACTGGCTCACTCCTTGATACTTACAATGATATCAAAATCTTTTCTTTGTCTCACAGCTTAGGAGTGTTTTTGCTGTTGACTATTTTTTTTAATCATTTTGGCTCAGGCCTGTGAATTCCATCAGCATTGCCACTAGGTAAACTGCTTCCACTGGTACAGATAAAAACTTCATCTTCTACTTATAATCTTAGAATTGTCTGGGATATTAAAAGGCTGACTAAGGATTGTCCACAGTCACACAACTAATATGTGCCAGAGTCAAGACTTGAACTCATATCTTCTGAGTCTACTTCACAATCCTATATTTCATAGGTGTGACTAATGCTCCTTAAGAAGAAGGCATCCAAACCTTATTGATGTTAATGTCTGCACCTGCTACATCTTTTTTGTATGTGTCTTTAGGTGTCTTTTAAATCAAATGTTTCCATCTAAAGGATTTGGCAAGTACAGCCCTTACACATCAAAGGTGCCGTTGTAGCAGTTTGGCCTAACCAAACACCAGCTCCGATATTCAAGAACAAATCTAATTTAGCTTAGTCTCTGGTGGCCAGTAGTCCCATAATTGAACATAATTTGTCACAATTGGCAGCCCTAGCTCAAGAGATTTAGGACTGAGCTCATAGAAGCATTTAAAGAGCTCCTTCTACACTCCAAATAGAAAATACATAACATTGTAACAAAAACCCATTAAATGACAATGTTCTTTTTTCTACCTTTCCTTTGCCGCCTTCAGCCTTGCAAAGATATTGGCATTTGAATAGAAATTTTGATCCCTCACAAAGAGACTTGTTATTTCCTCCTGCCTTCAACAATGTCACATTCCTGAAACTCAGTATTTATTTATGCTGTACCTTTCACGTGAAGCACTTTTCCCCCAAAGGATTTGAAAACTTCCAGTGTGTGCACAGGTAGAGAGAAATAAGTAAAATCACCTTTTTTGACAACAATCTTGCTTCTTACCCAAAATGCCAGTTACTACATCCATTTCCTGATTGTGACATTATCCAATGTGACAAACAGCAAAAGTGGATGGAACAAAATGAGGTGACAGTGCTTGTAGACATACAATGTGACTTTCCTAACAATCAGAGAAGCAGGAAGAGGTGATGTTTATTACAATGTCATCACAAATGGGGTCAAGAACAAAGATTCTATCCTATACGATAGTAATTAAATATTAGTTGACGATTCAGTGTGACAACTGCAAATCCACTATGTCCTTGTTGACATGATGTGGCATTCCAAGTTAGCCTGTAATGCTTAAGTGGAAAGCATACTAGATTTGAAGTCAGTAAGATGTAATCTTGGCTCTGCTAATTACTTTTGGGAAAGGAACAAGCTCTTTACATCTCAATTTCCTTGTCTGTAAAATGAAGGAATTGGCAAGAAAACAATTTACCCAAGACCATAATAATATAAAGCAAAATAATGTCGAAAGTCATTAGAAATATGATCAATGAAGTCGCCAACCGCAACTTCAGAGGACTAATAATGTAACATACTTCTCTCACATGAAGTAGTGGACTATAGGTACAGAATAAGGCATCCGTTGGCAGGCATGGCCAATGTGGGTATTTTTTTCCTATATTTCTGTGTTAAAATAATAGAGTCTATTGGGATAGGGAAAAGGAGAAAAATATTGGGAAGTGACAGCAATATGAAGAAAAGGATTACTGAGTATTTCTTTTTTTTCTAAAAATTGGGAATTTGGAGTAGATAACTTTCAGGATCCCTTCTAGCTCTAAATTATGATCCTATGATACCATAAACTTTATTCCACAAACAATAATATTGAGACTTTAAGCAAGCTGCTACAGGTTGAGGAATTATGAGAATTATTCTCCTATCTCACAACCTGCTACTTGCTACTCTTGTTCCAGATATGTAAATTCATCATGGTAGGAAAGTCCCTCCATGGATGTGAAGCCAATAACTTGTCTTCTCAAAGCAACAATAAATGAATGAACAAAAAAAAGAGTAGGTAAACTTCTGAATTAAAAATACAAAAGAAGAAAAGCAAAATCCAGTGAGTTTAATGTTTCCTATTTTCTCTTATCTAGAATATACTTTTCTCCTCATAATGCAAGCATCATGTTTGCCACATTTCTTGGCATCTTATTCAATATATAAATTCTTATCATATCAATTCTTCATTGTCTGTCAGGAAAAAAAGTTTGTTTTATTAATTTAGTGAATAAGTTTTTACCTAAATGATTAGAAGCTGATATAATTTTTGATTACTATAATAATGCTTCTAAATAGTGCCTACCATAGCACTGTGCATATGAAAGCTGATAATAAATATAATTTTAGATCTCCTAGCATGATGAAGAAACTTAGTTATATCTCTACTGGAGGGTGAAAATGAGTGGTGTGGAAGAGAAAGAGGTGAACAAATAGTTTTTAAAATAATAACAGTAATAGCAAGATTGTTTTGGGGGGGATTTTTTTCGCATATGGCAAGATATTATACCAAATAATTAAATAGTACAAATTTATATTCATGAAGAATATTCAAATTTTTTTCATAAAAAACAAAACAAAACAAAAACCTGTGACCCACAATCCTGAAATTTTTACAGTGAGGGGGTAAAATAAAAACAAAAAACCCTGAGGCTCTCTCCAAACAGAATAATTTTAATTCATATTTTCTATCTATACTGGACACAGTAGATTCCAATGGTGAGAGGTACAATCCAGCTTTTCTGCTTGGAAATTTTTTTCTTTGTTTTTCCTCTTCCTCTGCATCCACGTCAACTTTTTCATCTTCTGATTTTGAATCTTCTGGTACGTCTTCTGTTCTATCATCTTCTTGGTTTTCTTCAGGCTCTTCTTCCGCCTTTGCATCAGGATCAGTGTTCAAATTTAAAAAAAGAATCCTTTCTCTCCTGTCGCCATATACTTTGGTGTTTGATAGAAGGCATCCTGATCTTAGTCTTGCTGTTTGGAATAGGACTACAGTAAGGGCTAAAAGGGTTTTGTCATCTTCATCTTCTTTAACTTGTTGCAGCATGACCTTGATCAGTGATATCTAGGATTAATTTCAAGTGTTTTCTTCTGACTGGCATAGTAATTTGCAGAAATATCCATGCCCATCTTTTAAGCCTGAGTTTTCATGATTCTTCCCATGTTGCTACACCAGCCATAATGGCTGGCCACAAGAGCACAAGGAGATTCTGTCAGGCGCTGGGAAATCACAGACTTTTCAATCTTATCTTTAAAAGCTTTGACCTTCGTCCGCTCAAGCTCCTCCACAGGAGCTCGGCTCTCCTTAGATTTTTTCAATATTGTTATTATAGCAGTTTCGTTTTAAGAACAACTTTGAGCAAATAAGTCATTTTGTCTTATAAATATCAAAATTAACTATAAAGAACATATGAAGAAAATGCTCTCTGCATCCAGAGAAAGAATTGATAAATAGAAGCATGTATAGAATATTTTACCTATTTGTGTCTAATGGTAGCCATCTCTATGGTGGGGGTGGGAAGAAAAAAAAGAAATTTATGCCATAACTTTATTATATATTTAAAAGGAATTGTTCATAATAGATTTGCAATTTTATATGCAATGATCTTTTTTGTTATACTATGTTATGGAAATGTTTGTTTTATTCTGTAACTGATTTTTTTAAATAGTAAGATAAAGGAGATTGACTTAGCCCACTTTCCCTAATGTTTTCTCCCATTTTAGAATTCTCAAGATTTATGCAATTTTGTTTATATTAACAATATGGGGCATGTAAACTAGTGATAAATAATGCACACTTTGGAAAAATGTGACAAATACTTCCTTTAAAGAAGCTGTGATTAGTTTCTCCATTAGAAAACCAGCAATTTCCTTGGGATCACACAATGAGATTCTTTTTGCTTAGCTATTGCTTCTTAAAATAAATTTATTTCAACTCTTTTCTGATCACTAATAAACGTGAAGCTTAAGATACCGCTAAGTTATGAATTTTTGAAAATTTTTTACCATTGCCTATTAGTACTTGCATAGTAGTATTCCCTCTTGGACCTCTACAACTACACATTTGCTATCTTGTTCTAGGTTGTTGGTGTTTTCAAACCCCTTTTTTTAAAAACTGTGGTTAAAATAATAGGCTCATGAAGAATGAGTCAAAAGAACACTGACTGGTTAGGAGTCAGAGAAACTAGAATCAAATCCATACTCTGCGTTGTACTGTGCATGGCACTTCAACTTCCCTAAATTTTCTCTCTATCCAATGAGTAAGTTGTATATGATGATTGTGAAGGTCCCTTCCTGCTTTAAATCACTTATATTTCAACAAACCCAAGAAATATGGGTCTAAAAATTGGGTTGAAAGGACTTAGATCTATTGGGGAAAGAAAAAGGGAAGAAGAAAAAATGGAGCTTCTTTGGATCTCACTGAAGAAAAGTCTTACTGGTTGCTAATATTCTGCTCCCAAACTATTTGAAAATGTTTTTCCAATAGGCTTATCATCATAGGATCTAGACAACTGTAACACAAAAGTCTTGTGATTGTCATCTACATTTATGGAATCACAGATTTAGAGCTGGAAAGGGCCTTAGATGTCATCAAATCCAAGCCATTCCTTTTATAGATGAGGAAAGAGTCTAAGAGGTTAAGTGCCTTGCTTAGAGTCACTAAGTCTTCGAGAAAAGATCCCAACCCAAGTCTTCCTGACTCTGAGGCTAAGGAGGTGTCTAGTTCTCCATATAATTGTCACTCTTCTAAAACTGCCACCAAGGGAAATGCACATTCTAAAAAGAGCAGTCAGCTTTTTGTTTTTCAGTCATGTCCAATTCTTTGTGACCCTGTAAACCATAATAGCATGCCAGGCCCTTCCAACCTAAGGAACTCACCTAATGTCATATCTTTTTAGCATTTTAATATTGTCCATGGGATTTTCTTGGCAAAGATACTGGAGTGGTTTGCCGTCTTCTTCTCCAGTTGCAGGCAGGCAGAGGTTAAGTGGCTTTGCCCAAGGTCACACAGTTCTGCTAAGTGTCAGATTTGAACTCTGGTCTTTCTGACTCCAGGACCAGTGCTCTGTCTACTCTATCACCTAGCTGTCTTTTATATATCTGCCCTTTGTAGTTAGCTCCTATACCATTATTTGGAGGCTTCAGAAAAATATTTATAGTTAATGAAAATTGTCCAAAAGACATCCTTAGACAACAGGCTGCTCCATCCTAATTTTGTGAGAGGGGGAAGGGAGCATGCATTTTATGAAAAACCTACTATGTGGTGGGCACTATGCTAAATGAGATATCTCATTTGATCCTCAAAACTACCCTGGAAGGTAGGTGTTAACATTATCTCCATTTTACAACTGAAGAAACTGAGGCAGAGGTTCAGTAACTTGCCCAAGGCCACATAGGTACTAAGTGTCTAAGGACAGATTTGTGGACACCTAATGCACATTAATCTTATACCATTTCTTGATTGAGTGATGTGGGGTAGGGATATCTATCTCACTGGTAACGGGAATTCTTGTAAAAGAAAATTCTTTCTTTAGGTCCATGTGGAAATATTCAGCTAAAAATCTCAGAGAAACACTGAGGGATAAATGAATTTCTCAGGGTCACACAGCCTGCCCACATCAGACAGGTTCTGAGCCTAAGTGTTTTTGACTCCGAGGCTGCCTCTGTATCCACTCTACCACATTGCCTCTGGTTTTTAAATATAAAACACTTAATACTGTTTCATTATAGTGAAAATTCTCAGCTCTTAATGAACAAGACTAATATTCACTATCAAATCCAATCATCGGAATTTTTATCACAAGCTGATTTTTTTTTTCTCTGAGGGATCCAGACCTGTGATTTCATTGACATAGGGAAATTCCTAGGTTTTGTTGTTCAGTAGTTTCAGGTATGTCTGACTCTTTGAGATCCCATTTGGGGTTTTCTTGGCAAAGATACCAAGTGGTTTGCCATTTCCTTCTCTAGCTCATTTTATAGATGAGGAAACTGAGGCAAACAGGGTGAAATGACTTGTCCAGGGTCACACAGCCAGTAAGTCTCAGGCCAGATTTGAATGCGGGTCTTCCAGGCCTGGTGCTCTATCCACTGCACCACTTAGCTGTTTTACCTCCTGGTTTCTCCCTTTAAAATTGTAGATTGGCAACTCTTTGGTAACAAAGTTTTAGAGAGTTCCCTGACTCCTTGACAGGATAAATGATTTTCTCAGATCCAATCAGTACATGTCATGGGGGGCCCTTGTAGCCAAGGACAATCTTCTGTCTGCTATATTATGCTGTCTCTTAGCATTCCCTACACACTGAGAACATTGACAATATCATTTAAAAACTCTTATAGACACCCCCCTCCACACACACACACACACACACACACACACACACATACACGCACGCATACACACAGATGCAGAATTTAACTGGGGTCCTAGGAGGATGCTGAGACCAATTCCATGGTTTAGACACAGAGGTTGCTTTGACAGTCTACTGTGCATTGGATATTGAACCAGAACTGCCTGGGTTTGAGTCCCAGCTCAGCCATTTGTAGTCATTATATCCATATTCCTCAATTTAGTGACCTTACCTCTTCAGGCTCTATTTTTGTCACTGTAAAATAAGGTGGATGGACTTGATGACCTCTAAGGCCTCTTCTGCCTCTATGTCTATCATCCCAAGACCCTGAGAACGAAGATCACGTTTCTAGAGTAGAGCTGCAACAAATGGGAAGCATCATTTGAAGGTTCAAACCAGGGTAACCACCTCTAGACACTACACATTATCAGGTGGTCATTAATATTTATATGAAATCTAAAAATACATTACTTGCATATTTTTTTCCTTTCTCAAAATAGCAGATCTTTAAAGTCTCTATTCTTATATTTACATGCCTAATTTTAAGAGTATAATGATTTCTTCTGGCTCCATCTTATTTCTCTCCACTGGACTCCGACTCCAGTACACCTGCATGGGACATGCTGAAAAGTTTCCAGGTACAAGCCCCATGATATGGCAGTGTGTCTGTTGGTTCAAAAACCACCCAGCCAACCTAATTTCAGAGAGGCTCATCACCAGTGAATGGCAATACTGTTTTTGTCTTTGTATCACTAGAATCTAGCACAAACCCTGGAGTATAATACACATTTGAATTAAATAGAATGTACTGGCCACCATAGGATGATGTCTTTTGACAACTCAAGAAAAACACCTATTAAAGATTCAAAGGGCCTTTTCCAGAATAGCTTTTCTGATAAAATCACAGCTATTTTGAAGTACTAAAGTGAGTACATTTGTTGGGGATTTATTTTTAAGATTAAGAGGATTTCGAAGAAGAATCAAGCAATCAACAAGAATCTATTAAGCACCTACTATGTGCCAAGGACAGCTAGATAGTAAGGATTTAAATACAAAAAGATGAAACAACCCTTAGTAGATCAAGGACCTTATATTCTAATGGGGAATAATAAGTACACAGATGAGTACAAATAAAATAAAAGTAAAGAGAATATATACACAGTAGGTATACAGAAGGTATGTAGAAAAGGCACTAACAATTAGGGGAAAAGATGAGAAAAAGTTTTATGTCAAAGGTGATACTTGAATTCTGTCTTGTAGGAGGTTCTCTGGGTTGGGTTTAAGGAAGGTGTTCACTCCAAGCAGTGTAAAGGCACAGGGAAGGGAGATGTAGCTTCATGTCGTGAAGAACTGAGAGAAAGCCAGTTTAACTAGATCAAAGAATAAAAGAAAACTAATGTACAATAAGGCTCAAAAATAAACTGTTTTGTGAAAGGCCTTATGATCTTTGAGGTGAGAGAGCCAAAGGAGTTAATTGAATAAATGAACAAGAGAGGGCATCATAATCTATGCTTAAAGAAAATCACTAGGATGCTGAGAGCAACTTAGAGGATGTATTGAAGTGCAGGAAGACTTGAGACATGGACACCAATCAGAAGACCATTGCAATAGTCTAGTTGAGATTTTGTGAGAGCTTTGGTGAAGGTAGTGGCTATAGCAGTAGAGTAAAAAGGGTGGACATAAGGAGAGGCGTCATGGGTGATGAAGAGTGAGCACTCAAGGATAACAAAATGCTCCTAAACCTGGAATACTGGAAGACCAGAATAATGGTAGTACCTTCAAGAAAAATAGAGAAGTTTGAAAACAGGTGGGAATGAGAGGGAAGATAACGAATTCTGTTTTGGACATGTGTTTGAAATGAGTCCATAATCTCTAGTTAAAATATCCAACAGTCAATTGATAATGTGGGACTGCAGCTCAGGGAAGAGAATGGGGCTAGAGATAGATAGATAGACAGATGTATACATATATTTACATACATACATAAAGATGTATGGTAAAGTTATATGTTATATATGTATATATGTACATATGCATGCATATATGTGAATATATACATATACAAGTATATATATATATATATGTGTGTGTGTGTGTGTATATGTATGACTGTGTCATGAGTCATTTGTATAGAGAAGATACTTTAATGCATGAGGGTTGATGAGGTCACCAACAGAGTAAAGAGTCAGAAGAGAAAGGGGCACTAGAGAATCCTCACAGTAACGGGGCGTGATATAAATAAGACAGAAAAGGAGATAGAATTAAACAAGCTGAAAGGAATAGGCCTTTTTATTTGGTATTAAGGGAAAGCCACTTCAATTGCCTAGTAATCCAAATGAATGGGAGGCACCAATAATAAAAGACTAAGGCAGTGAGCCCCCCATACTGAGGCTGGGACCTACATCTCTAAACTTACAATGAGTCCTGGACCACCATCTCCAAAGTTATACTCAGACTGAGTAGGGAAAGGATATAAACATGAATATTACCAAGGATCTTCCAGGTGGATGGCCATGGTAAGAAAAAATGATGAGTTTGATATTCTTAGAAAAAATATGGATAGACTTGCACAAAATAATGAAGAGCAAAATAAGCAAAACCAAGAGAATGCTGCATACAGTAACAGCAATATTGTTTTAAGAACAACTTTGAGTGAATGAGTCAGTTTGACTATTATAAATAGCCAAATTAACTACAAGAGACATATGAAGAAAGATGCTATCTGCATGCAGAGAAAGATCTGATAAATAGAAGTATGTACAGAAAATTCACATATGTATGTGTGTGTGTGTATATCTAATGGTAGCCATCCCTAGAGTTGGGGGGGGAGAAAAAAAGAAATTTTCATAACAACTTTATTATATATTTAAAAAGAATAACAAGTTGTACATAACACATTTGCAATTTCATGTACAATCATCTTTTTTGTTTTACTATATTATGGAAATGTTTATTTTATTCCATAAATTAAAAAAATAATAATTGGAAAAGAAAGAAGAGGTAGAACACAAAGGTCTATGACTCCAGATGTTTAAAACATGTCATGTGCTCCTAGGTCAGGACACTTATTCAAGTGTCTTTGGGGTCAGGGAAGCTCTGCCATAAGAGCAACTCAGGTGTTTTATGGGAAAAGGTAGGTCTGCTCAGGTAGGTCTCATTTGTTTCTCATCCATGAGGTAAGGGGTGGGAAGACATTAATCAGCTAGGAAACTGGAAGCCCCTATGCTAGAAGAAGACACTTAAGGCATCTTGCTGGCATAATCAATACAGTAAATATAATCGCATAGTGTATATAGTATAGTGCTTAGTATATAATATAGGAATCAGGGCAATCTGAGTTTAAATACTGCCTCAAACACTTACTAGCACTATGACCCTGGACAAGTCACTCAATGTTTCTCAGCCTCAGTGTCCTCATCTGTAATAATGAGGGTGATGGACTTGCAGTCTTCTAATTCCCCTTACTCCTCTAAATATATGATCCTGTGATCCTATAGAGATAATATTACAGATATGTGTGTTTAGGAGGGGGAGGGTGAAGAATTTCTGGAGACAGAGTTGGGCAGAAATGAGTACAAGGAGGTGGAAAGGGTATAACCAAGCAGTAGACTATCTGTTTGACAGAGACTAGATCAAAATACCAGAGGTTTTTCCAGACTACAAAAACATCATTTCTAACAAATTTATTCTATTTTTCTTATTTGAGAGATGAGGACCTTTATTTTTAGATTTTTATTTCTAGTCTTCTACTCAAATGCCTTACTGAGATCTTTTCATCTAATCTCTAGTAGCATTTTCTATTCTGTTTTTCTAACATGTATCACAACTCCTAAAGTATAATCAACTCCTGTAGGACCTAGCTACTTTTATTTCTGCTTTAAACTACTTCATGTAATTTATGCTGCTTATTTCAATTAGACTGACATGGAAGTTTCTCATTACATATGTGCATTCCAATTTCTTACCCAATATATTTTCATTTTCTTCTTCAATACTTGCAATCTGGTTTGGCGTTGGGTAGACAAACTCTCCTGGAAATTGACTGAATTTTTCACTTTTCATCTGAATTGTTTGGCATTCCATAAACACAGACCAATTTTTCTCAACTGGGAAGATCAAATCAAAAAGGTCATCTCTCCTTTTTGGTTTGTCTACCTTATTGACCTTCCAACTCCCCTTACATTCTATCAGAACATTAACATTGCCCTTCACCAACAGTTATAGGAATACCATGTAATGAAAATGGGACAAAGTGTACATATAAATCACATATGCAAAACATTCTTTTAAAAATCTGAAGGTACTAAATGGTAGAAGAAATTCAGATTGTTTAGAACGGTGTATTGTTAATGTATTTTTCTTAATTTGAAGATTTTCCCATCTATTAATACGCCCATGTGACCTGCTTAAGTCATATGGAAGCCTAAGTTACATGAAGCCTGTGGGGGAGGAGCTTCCTGGATGGGTACAAGAGGAAGGAGTGTAGTAGAAAGGGTGGAGGAGGAAGAGTAGAACAGAACAGAGGAAGCTGGTCAGAGCAGTTAGAGCTAAGGGAAAGAGAGAAAGCAAGAAAGCAGCTAGCTTTGAGTTTTTGTTTGTGCAAAGGCCCTAGCAGGGGGAAGGCTTGGGGATGGTAGTGCACCCTGCATTGTTATTTTGTATGGATTTATTTGTTGCTGTGATGGATTCATTTTTCTGGTGTTAGGATTTGGCTTTCTGGTGTAGGAATAAATGTTTTGGTTCTATCTACCATATAGAGAGTGTGTTATATTTTGCACTTCAGAACTAAACCAGCATATTCATATTGAATATTGCGTTGGTGATACACATGGATGAGATAAGATTTCTATCCTCTAAATACAGAAAGCATCTCTGTAAAAAAATAAAGTTAAAAGAGGCATGCCTTAATTCAAGAAATACAAGTAATTAAATGAAACATTTGGCTTATAATCCTAGTGCCATCACTTAGTAGTTTGGTGCCTTTGAGAAATCACTGAAATGCTCTAAGCTTTAATTTTTTCTCTCTGAAAAAGGGGAGAGTAATAGAAATTGATTTCTTTGGAATATGTAGCTTTTGTGTTTCTTGGACCATTGTATTTTTTTGAATATTTCTCATCATCTTTTCCCACTTTTGCACTGAACGCACTATCACATCATATGTTGATTTACTATAGATTTATCAAGTTCTTAACAGAATTTCTTCATGAAATGTCTCTACCTTTTCATCCTCAGTAATCAATGTTGGTACATAAGTTACAATTACTTTCATAGTGGTGTTTTTGTGAATACTGAATATAAATTAGTTGGTTGGTGTCCTTGGTTCTTGAAGAAGACCAAATGACATCACTATGTTAGAGTAAAGTTACAGTGTGTCCAACTGTGGCTGATTAGACCAATAAGAGCTCAGAATGCTCTACCACAGCTCAGTTACAAATAGTTTATGTGAATATTTGGGGTGGATTCTCTAAATCTGAGCATCTCATGTTTCTTTTGAGCTGCTGCAATTCTGCTCTGTTCATAGAACACAGCACCTTCTTTGATGCGGGTATACCATGCTGAGCAGTCCTTTGCCAGCAAACTCCATGTCACATAATCAATTCTAAAGTTCTTCAGAGAGACATTGAGAGTGTCCTTGTATCACTTCTTCTGACCACTATGTGAGCACCTTCTTTGCTTGAATTCTCTATAAAATTGTCTTTTAGCAATCATATGCTTGGTATATGAACAACATGGCCAGCCCATCTGAGTTGCTCTCTCTGCAGCAGAGTTTGAATGGGCAGCTAGGTGGCACAGTGGATAGAGCACTGGGTTTGGAATCAGGAAGACTCACTTTCATGAATTGAAATCCCCTCTCAAATACTTATCAGCAGTATGACTCTGGGCAAGCCATTGAGGACAAGTACTGTAATACTTGGTGATCAAATAATCCATGAAGTGATGTTTCTTCTTGTTTTTAAGAATGCAAGAACATCCTTTATTTGCCCCATTCAGGAATAACAATGAGCCTGCCCTTTATGTAGTTGCAATTTTCTTTTTTTCTGGTGTCATTTATAACAAGGGTGCTAGGATTGATATGATTCAGCTTCAACATTAATATGTCTTACTTTTGGTCACTGGACAAGGATCTTACCTTGAGAGTGCCAATAGTCAAATTAAACTTGTGCTTCGCTTTAAAAATATGTGATTTTTAGTGTCCTTTGCCCTCTTTATTGACAGTCTGCCAGCATAAGTGTGAAAGTAGAGGGAAACACAAAGGGCAGATTTTTAAGTTTTTCTTTGTTTAATTGATTGCCATACAAATAAAGAATTAAAAAATAAGCAGCCAGGATTTGAAGTTAGGTCATCTTGACTCCAAATC
The DNA here is from genome assembly GCA_028646595.1 of Phalanger gymnotis. NCBI lineage: Eukaryota > Metazoa > Chordata > Mammalia > Diprotodontia > Phalangeridae > Phalanger > Phalanger gymnotis. Next base: position 166,272,706 of record CM053627.1, read on the forward strand.
AAGCACTCCATTCACTGCATTACCTAGCTGCTAAGGAGTTCTAAGCTGGTGGTGACATAATTATGAGTATTGAGGGATCAATATACAAGATATCAGGAGGAGAGGAAGACAACAAAAGAGTTGGGGGAAAATCTCAGACTTAATTATTACCAATAAAAGGAGACAAAGAGAACGTCGATAATTACTGATCTATATACTTGCTCTCTTGTAAATAAAACATCTTTATGAGAGTCATCTATACACGAATCAAGAGCACCCTCTTTGAGGAAGTTTGTAGGCCACCAGCAGGCTTTCACAAGCAATATTCAATAGTAAACTAACTAACTCTTACCAGCTCGCAAGTAACTAAAAGATAGAGTATAATATTCCACTGGGTTTCTTATCTATTGCTTATGAAAAGACATTTGATTCAATGGAGTAAAAGTCTACTCCACCAGCTCTCCTTCTACATTCTGTATCCCAGACATACATCAGAATCATTCAAAATTCCTTGAAAGACATGAAAATCTTTTCTTTGAGACAGTGGTGGTATGGTTAGACGGTTGAACTGGTTGAATGAGTTTTCTCATCCAAGATTTCCATATATCAATGGAATCTGGTCACTATCCCCTATATTTTATATATGTTTATATTTATATGTCGTTTTGCCAAAAGAATATGTTTAACTTTTTTTTCTTTGTATCCCTAGGGCCTACCACAGTGATTGGCACACAGTAGGCTCCTAATAAATGCTTAGTCATTGTTTGATTGCCTAAGGTTCCATGTTCATAAATTCCAGAGCTAAGATTTGAACAGAGGCCCTCTGACTTCAAATCCAATGTTCTTTGGAGAAATTTGCCTTAGATATAAGGAGATCCACTTAGTTGGATGGCCTCTAATGTAATACATTGTTTCAAGACCTTTCAATCAGGATCCTTCATTCTTCTTTTCAATTGTCAGACTATCCCCTCTATATTTGAAATGTCCCCCTTAAGCTCAATATTTTAAAAAGTCCTGAATTATAGCAAAATGCAAGCAAATAGTTTTTCTATTGAACTTTTGGCATCATGTTATAGTGGATTGGGATGGGGTCTAAGAGTTAGGAAGAGTTGGGCTCAAGTCCCACTTCTGAAATATACTGTTCATGTGACCTTGGATAAATATTTATCCTCTTGGTGCCCTAGACAACTTTCTAAGGTTGTATTTTGTAGAGAACGTGAAAAATTACATTGGTAGAGGAAGTTCCATATGGGAGCTGACTACAAGACCACTGAGGGAAAAAGAGTAACATTATTTCAAATTAGCCCATTAGAAAAGCCTCTATATGTCAGCAGCCTCAGCATGAGCAATACTAATGGAAAAATTAAAACTTACTTCTTTATTTTCAGAGTTCATTAAATTGGGGAACTATTATTCAACTATTAAAATAGGGACATTAATTCAAAAATGAAAAAAAATCACAATTTATCCAAATTATTTTAAAGCATTGTGGTTTTTATTATTTTTACCTTTAACTGACAAAGATAATTTTCTATCCAGCATACATTTCCTACTAATCTGTAAATACGCATTTTTTATAGTTGTAATGCTAAGTAGCAAGTACTATAAATTACGTGAAGCTCAGCATGTGATCTTCTGAGCTTACTCCCTAAACTTTCACAATAGCCAACATTTTTTCTAGATTAAAAACGATAGGGTCAATTTTTAGCAATAATATTACTAACTGATGAGTGCTGAGTTGCTAAATTCATTCTATAAAACTTTTTTTCCCCAACTACAAGCCATAGTATAAATCAGGGCCAAAGGTAACAGCGCAGGAGAAAGTTTTACAACATAATTCTGGTACCTACCAGCTAATGTTGGGCCATAAATGAAGGCCAAATTGACAAAATGCCTGGGTTCTCGGTGAAGCTCAGAAGGTGCAGCAGATACTACAATATTACACCCAAAGTCTAAGGATAGGCACCATCTAATTACCTTGTTGGTGCAATGTATAGAGCATTGGGCCTGAAGTCATGAAGACCTGCTTTCGAATCTCATCATAGATACTTACTAGCTTTGTGAACTTGTACAAATCACTTCAGCTTTATCTGCCTCAGTTTCCTCAACTGTAAAATGGGGGCAATAATATCAATGGCTTATTTCATAGAGTTTTTATGCAGTTTGAATGAGATCATGTTTGTAAAGTACTTGGCAAACCTTAAAGCCCTGTACGACTATTAGCTGCTATTATTATCTAGTTTTGTTATTGGATCCTAACTCTAGCCCTTAGTACCTATGTGACTTTGGAAAAGTCAGGTAACCTCTACAGACCTCAATTTCTTCATCTCTAAAATGAAAGGGTTGGATTATATGAACCAGCTTTGATTCTATTGTTCCATGCATATATAACATTAACAACTAGATTAAAAGTTTGTACAGTATGTGGGACAGGGACTTCCATAGAGTAAAAACTACATAACTGTATAACGAGCAAATGAAATTTAGTTGAGATCTGAAGTGCTAATTATAGCCATAGCAAATGGTTCACTCTACAGTAAAAAATTGGAACATTAATTGTCATACAGTTGTTCAGTAGTGTCCAACTCTTCATGACCTTGTAGGCCATGGCATGCTACTAACTGTCCATGGGGTTTGCCATTTCCTTCTCTAGTGGATTAAGGCAACCATAGGTTAAATGATATGCCCAGGGTAACACAACTAGTAAGGTCTGAGGCTGGACTTAAACTCAGATCTTCCGGATTCCAGGCCCAGTGCTCTATCTACTGAGCCATCTAGCTGCTTCTTTTAAAAAATAGTACTTCATTCATATTTAGAGTGCATTCCTTTACACATATTATTTCCCTCACTTGTTTAGGTCTGTTGGTTTGTTCAGGGTTTTTTTTGGCAGATATTTTAACTCTCAAAGAGTCATAACACGTTATGTAAGGGAAAGGGTTAGACTCAGCATAGATCCCCGAATTGGGTGATACCACCCCCTGGGGGACAATGGAATGAACCAGGGGGTACCTAATATTCTTGGGTGCAATTGAGGGGTGTTGAATAAAAATAAGAGTGGTGGAAGCATAAGGAAAGAAGAGAAGAAATTTTGAAAAACCATTCATCCATGTTTCATCTGTTGTGTAACAATATTAAAGTCATAGTGATTGCATTATTTTCCAAATAAACACACAAAATGAAAGTTATAACCAATCAGTGGTCAAGTCCGCCAACAGGTCCTAACAAGCAAGTGTTGGTAGGTGAGCACGTCACCCATTGTCAAGAAATCCAGCATGCATGGGTAGGAATATGTGCGTATAACAACTTGTTTACAACGCAATACTATTCAGTTACATGACACAATACCATGTCATCAAAATTTCAATGCAGGAAAAAGGCCCACAAATTTACCCATAAATTATTAAATTTAAGATGCATCATTTTAAAAAAAACTATATTTTTTGAGATGATGCAAATTTTGGCCAAAAAAAGTTAAAGGATTAAGTAAAGTAGATTTCTGGGGGGTGGGGGGGCACTGATTAATTTTTCTAAAAGAGGGGAATAGGCAAAATAAGTTTGGGAACCTCTGGGTGAGAGTATACCATTTAGGAAGATAATTATTATAATAGAGTTAATCTAATATTTAATATTTGTAAAGTCCTTAGTATAGTGCTTGACACATAGTAAATGTTATACAAGTACTTATTCCATTCCCTAAGCTAGTGATAGCAGCATAAGTAATAGTAGTAGTAGGTGTTCACACAGCACTCTAAGGTTTGAAAAGCACAATTTCAGAAATAAGTCTGGATGGAGGGTTGGCAGAAATTTGTCCTTATTCTAGTTCTTCCATTATCAGCTAGCAATATGACCTTGGGTAAGTCAAGAATCTGCTTTCAGTTTAATTTTACCCATTTATAAAAAAAATCAGAGTTTGGTTTGAGTATATCTCTAAGTAACTATCAATTCTATGTCAAATATATAAACTGGAAAGAGGGAAATTAAGATTATTAATTAAGATTAAGAAAATTAAGTATAATTTTCACTTCAATAGAAGTATATGGCCTGGCCATGCTCCCTCCTTCTACCTAATGCCCCCTCCCTCTAACCTTGTACTTTTCTCAATCCCCCATATATGGAAATTTAAATATGACAATTCCATTGTGATTAGGCAAGTTTAGCACTTTGTGTACTTGACTAGATGCAATTTTATAAGCTAATCATTATCAGGTGAACTTTGCATTCCTTGTCTAAATGAAGTTTACTAAACCAGTATCAGCTACATAGGAACTTCTTGATATAAAGGCTGACCAATTAATGGTCAAACATGGAGTCACTTCTGCCAGCTAAGACCTAGCAATAAGCCAATTGCGAGCTATTGGGGTTGAAAGGAATTGAGGAAAAAGAGCCCCATTGCTGGGAAAAGAAGAGTTTCCTGGGATCAGGACGTATTTGCCAATAGTAATTTCATGCTCCATTCCCTACAAAATTTCCTTTTAAATTTCAAAATTTTCCCTTGTCGGTGCTCAGAGCACTATATTACGATAATGGTGCCCAATGGCATGCTCCTGGCATGGGCACACCCAACTATAGAATGTTTCCAACTAGCTGAGGTTATCAAATGCCTGAGCTGTTCATGCAGGGAGCAGCAAGCACTATGTATAGTTCCATGAGGAAGCTTCTTCCTCACTGGTTATTGTCCTTAAAACCCACCCCCATCTGTTTGTGTAACTACTTTGACCAGCAAGATTTTCAGGGCCACCGTGCCTTCTGTTTTTGACTGACCTCTTTTGGCTTTGCTGTTTCTTGGTGCTCTGGCTTATATCTCACTTCTGAAAAACCTATGTGGACCATCCAGCTGGTCCTCACTGGCCAGGGTCCAATTGTCTCACCTGTGTTCTCAAGAAAAGGGACCTCATAGTGAAGTTTTATCCATTTGTCTCTGTATGTTGAGGGAAGAAGTGGGAGAGTTTTGTAAAAGCTCATTGAGTTGCTGAGTTCTCATTGGCTCAGCCAACTAACATATACAACAAAGTTAACGATGTGAGCCAAACCTCATCAATCAACCAGTCGGAGATTTCTACCTACTGGCAAATTGGGCGATAGTAATGGTGTTACATTCAATGTAGCCAGAACAAAGTCGAGGTTCAGAGTCTTAAAAAAAACTACGGAAAGAAAAGGAGTGAAAAGTAATGAAAAAAGAGAAAGTATATTCATACTGACATTGAAAACAGGCTCATCAGTTGTAAAGCCCTTCAGCGCTCTGGGCACAGGCTCATTAGGATTTAAAATAAATTTGGAGAAATTTTGTATTGATACCTCTAATTTGCTTATAATATTACTTTGCTAATAATACTTCTCATCTGCTTTCCAAAACTGAGGTGGAGAGAAGAAATAGTCTTTATAATATACAAATTTATTTATATAGGTCCTTCAACTTGGTCTTCACAATAATCCTGTGGAGTATGTAGTAAAACCTGTTAGACAAATAATACACAGGAGGCACTGGAGGCTTAGACTCCAGCCTCTAACAGGTTCTCTCTTGATCTGGTCAGACAAGAAAGACAGCTTCAAAGGGGTTAATCATAAGCTTTATTCTAGTCTAGTCTTCTCTAACACAGTACTGCTGATAACGGAAGCACTATAAACTCCTACAGCATTCCCTAATCACCCTTCTCACAGGGACTGGTGAGAAGGGCAGGGAGCAGCTACCCCTACATATCGATGGGATCAGTCGAGACAGGCACAACTTGTGCATCTCCTAAATCCCTTCAAGCCTCAATGGGGGCCGCTTGAAGCAAACACGGATTCCCCCCTCCCAAGCCTTGATGGGGGATGATGAAGACGCACAGCATCCCAGCTTGTGAATTCAACCATAAAGGTTCCCCAACTCACTAATCAATACCCACCTGTTTTATAGGACATCAGACATAGAAGGCATATTGCCAGCAATAGCCTCACAAGTTTACGTCACCTCATCCCTGCATCTCACTGCGCAGTTGCAGTGTATGTTTATAATTTCAGCATACATGTTTATATTATTTATCCTCATATAATGCTGCACAAGCACGGTGCAGACGTTTTGAATCATGAGCCTGGGAACAGAGATTGTTATGGCCACAGATCCTGGGAAACTGAGGTTGTTATGGCCACAGATCCTGGGAAACTGAACTCTAAGAAATAATTACAAAAATCCACTTTACACACACTAAAATCTACCTTACGTACACTAAAATCCACCTTACTTACAAACACATTATCAATCTCATTTTACAGATGAATGTGAGGCTCAAATAGATTAAGTGGCTTACCTAAATGTCAAAAATGAGCCTAGAACTCAGGCGTTCTTCAGTGTTTTTTTCACCCTACCACACTGCTGGGGATAAGTGATAGTGGAAGAGAGATGGAACATGAGTAAATATTGTAAACAAACTTTATATACATTTTGGTGGGATGAGACAGTGGTCTGGATGTTTGGACATAAATGACAATTGTATGATTAGGATCACTGATACTCAATGGATCTATATTTGTACCTTGTTAGATACCAAAAATACTGAGAATAAATTAGTCAACTGCTTTCAAGAAAAGCATGATAATAACCACACTACCAAGGAATTCAAATTTTACCAAGTTGCAAATCAGTACTTTCTCTGCTTGATTGATAATCCAGCCTCACTTGGAATTTCCTAGTCCTTCTATGCCTAAAGGGCTAGACAACTGTGCATACCCTTCTAATTCCAACCTGATATCAGGTGAACCTTTGTTATTGGGGATTATTAGATACATAGATATGATATAACAGAATGCTTTCTTTCTAGATTTGCAAAGCAATAACTAACTAACCCATAAGTATGATGACATTCTTTTTCAGAAATCAAAACCTCTAGAAATATGTTTTCCCTTGAACTTCCGGGGTCTACTGAATATTTTCTATCATAGCCACCAAAAGTCTGACTCAGGTGCAACCTATAAACAGCCAGAAATTCACAAATAAATGTCAGCTGTGGCATTTTACCTCAACAATTCACATTCCTCTGCAATCTAATAAAAGGAGTAGGAATATGGAGTTATTTGTGGGGGCCTGGTGCTACTATTTTCGTACCCACATTATTGCAGTCGGTCTTTGTAGTCTAGTTACCTAGACTACATCTCACATACATGGTTGTTTTTTACAAATCCAAAATGTGTTTGGGGAGACTTCAATTTCCAACATGAGTTTCTGATCTCTAGGCTGCATAAGAGATAATGACTACAACTGCTCAATGAAAAGGTATCTCACTCATTTACATATGGTATTGCTGAATACTCAGAAAGTTTTCCCTCTCCTCACTACTACATTCAACTTTCAGAGCCTTGCAACATCCCAATAGGCTGCAAATTGCCTAATACTTTAAAAGCTGCCAAGAGGAGGTAAATGATAATAATGCCTCTGCATAGCAAATGAGGCAGTCTCCAAGAGATGTAATATATGTTTGCATCTTTTTAAGGTCCATTTCCCCAAGGAGGAGGGAAAAGAGGGAATAGAGAGAAATTCCAGAGTAAAATTATTTCCGTACACAGGGCTACAAGGTTACTGAGTTTCATGGATAATAAAGTCACAAAGTCACTGGACGTGAACTCAAGTGCATTTCCTACTGACTATTTTCAGCTGATCTGACCATTCCGCTCAACTGTGTCTTGGATGAGCCAAGCAAGAAAGAAACACAGGACAGCATTAAGTGGAGAGGTGAAGGGGAGAAAGGATGCCATCAATTCAACATGCTCTGCGTATTAAGACAGCAATTGCCTGATGCAGCAACCCTACCCTAACACAACTTTCTCCCCACACACATCCCTTGCACAATTACCTAGGGCCTCAGTTTCCTTAATGACTTCCCTGGTGAAGCTTCCTCCCCTCAGAAGACCTAATTGCACCCAGCTTCTCTGACATAGCTTCCTAGCCTAATGCCAATAAAAAGACCAAGCCACATGTGTCTGAGGCCTCTTAGAATTGGTGGGTACTGAAGACCACGAGTTGCTATGCCTTGATGACTGACATACCAGATTCAGTTCCAGATGGACACTAGGGGGTCCACATCTAGAGAAATTAAGTCCTACTGCACCTTTGCTTTTTATGCTGGCTGTATGTCTTTGCTGTGTTTGGGCAAAGCAAAGTTCCTTTGTTAAATGTTCAGTGATACATGATTGCATCATTTCATTCCAACATCAAAACTGAACTGAGAGTATGCTAGCTTTAGAGCCACACAACACCTTGAATACTTGACTTCATACAAATCCAGGACAGTTACCTGAAAGTTCCTAATTCAGCTATTCCAATTCAGTGATTAGCTGCTTGAGTCACCAAATGCTAGTTCTTTATATTTATTCACTTATTTTTTATTTTGTTTTTTAACTTCCAAAGCAGTGACATTTATTCGAAATCATAAGGCCTTGTTGCACGTCCCAGCTATGCCCCTTAGTAGTATCTATGGCCTCAGACAGGTCGATTCATCTCTCATAGCCTTGCTGTCTTCATCTATAAAACAGGAATTACATTCCTTGTCTTGCCTAGCTCACAAGACTGTTGTGGTCAATCAATTGAGATAATGTCTGTGAAAGCCACAGTGACTGACAGAGGTGGTAGTTGTATTTAATTTCTAATCAAAGGAAGAAGAGTATCCTGACTTATCTATTACTAAGACTAATTGCAATGCCAGTTCTTCACAGGGATAATTTTTTTTCCAATACCTGTGATATTTTTAATTATTTTGAGTCTAGGAATCCTTCTCACCCCAGGTTTGGCCTCCTGAAGAGCCTTAAGTGATGGGGCAGAGGTGTCGTACCTGGGAGACATGCTACATTGCTTTACAAAAATCAATAGTGAAGAGATTTTATGATAATAATAACAGCTCCCATTTATATATATGCATACATATTCAAGTCCCACACACTATCCACTATACCATACTACCTCAAAATCATAGACTTTGAATTCAAAGGGACCTTTGATAACTTCTAGTTCAAACCCTAAGAGCAGTTGGGTGGCACCATGTATAGAACACTTGGCTTGGAATCAGAAAGACTCATCTTCAGGAATTCAAATCTCACCTCAAATATGTACTAGCTGCGTGACTCTGAGCAAGTCACTTAACCTTGTTTGCCTCAGTTTCCTAATCTGTAAAACTGAGTTGGAGAAGGAAATGGCAAACCACTCCAGTATTTTTGCCAAGAAAACCCCAAATGGGGTCACAAAGAGTCGAGCACAACTAAAACAACACAACAGTTCAAACTCTTTATTTTATAGCCGAGGAAACCGAGGTCTAGAGAAGTAAAGTGATTTTTTCCCAAGTCACAAAAGTAGTAACAGAGCCAGGATTTGAAGCAAGATGCTCCCAAAATCCGAATGCTCTTTCCATTCTACCACAATTTGCTTGACATCAGATATTCCAAAACCTCTTATTTCCTACCCCTTTCTTATTTTCATACCGCATTTCCTCTAGGTCATCTTCCCACTGCTTCCCTATTCCCAGTCCCTCAACCAAATCACTCCTCCTCTCCCATCTGTTGAACTAGAATGGTTAGCAAGTATTTGGTAATCCTTTAGAAAATGGTTTTCTGTGTTGTGTTCTTTAAATAGATCTCTGTAAAAAAAAATAACACTGACTCTTCTCCATTAAATTCACACTACACTGTAGGGACACAATCACTATTAAACCACATAGAAATGAGATGTAAGAGATTTATTACAAAGATCTTTCCTGAAAGCAAGCATTCTATACCTCTTCTCCCTCAACCGTGCTTGCCTCTGATTCTCTTACATGCTCACAATTTGAAAATCAAATTCATTTTGTTCAGAACTGGAGCAAAAATTTACCGAGAATGAAAAAGCCACCCAGAGTTAGACTGCTGACATAATTGAAGACATGGTGAATAATACCTACCCCCTCTGTTGCTTCCCTGGTCCAGTTCAAATGAAATGTGTCTTTTTAATCACATAGCATAGACAGAATAGCTTTTCAATGCTACTGCAGAGAAGTCAGCAGGATAGGAACCCCTGCAGATGCCTATGTTTGATATAGCAAAGAGGCTGATATTAAAACACAGAGAAGCCGAATGAGGGAGGGGCTAATATACCACAGATCAGAGGACTCTGACACCCTTGCCATTCTTCTTTGATATTAAATCAAAACTTGCTACAGTGCCTGATGATGGACTAAAAGGTTTTATGCAGTAAATATTTCCTGGGCCAGAATATGTGAATGTATACATGTATTTATATGTATACACACATATTAAATGTACACATTCAAAATTGTTCCAAGCAGACAAAGTTATTTGGGGCCAATGATTTTTTGAACCTATTAATATCTATAATCAATTAATCAGAGAATCATAGAGCCTCTGAGTTCATGAAAAAGATCTCTGAAGTCATGTGGTCCTATATATATCTTAATCCTATATGCCTCAGTTTCCTAATCTGTAAAAATGCATTGGAGAAGGAAATGGCAAACCACTCTATATAAGATATAGGATACATAATAATAATCTCTCATTTATAAAGCACTCTTTTTTCTGAAAAGATTTGTGATTTCTTCAATATTTTTGCTGTTATTCAGTCATTTTCAGTTGTAGCCAACTCTTCGTGACCCCATTTGGGGTTTTCTTAGCAAAGATACTGTAGTAGTAGTTCCTTTTCTAATTCATTTCCAATTCCATAATTTCCAAGTACACTTCCACTTCTGCTTCCTTTGCCAACTCATTTTACAGATGAGGAAACTGAGACAAACAGGGTTAAGTGACTTACCCAAGGTCACGCAGCTAGTAAGTGTCTAGGGACAGATTTTAACTCAGGAAGTCTTCATAATTACAAACCCGGCAGTCTATCCCTTCTGCCACTTAGCTGCCTTTTATCATTGTGTTTTTATGAAAATAATTTGATTAAAAAATATAAAACAACAGGGAAGAAAAGGAATAAACATTCTATAGTGCTTCCTATGTGGCAGGCGCTTTTTACAAATATTGTCTCATTTGATCCTCACAACACTGTGAGGTGGATACTAGTAATAGTCTTGTTTTACAGTTGAGGAAACTGAGGCCAACAAGGACCAAGTGATTTGGCCAAAGTTACACAGTTAGTAAGTATCCGAGGCTGGATTTGAATTTAGGGTTTCCTGATTTCAGGCCCAGCCATTCTATCTACTGCCCCACCTAGCTGCCAATGAAAAGAACATTAGAAAAGGTATCACCAGAGCTGAGTTCTGTCCTCGGAGAGGCCACTGAAAGCTTGTTGGGATCTTGGGGAGGTACAGCAAATCACTATTAAACCACACAGAAATGAGATGTAACAGATTTATTATAAAGATTCTGGGAAGATGGTGCAGTAGGTCAGAAAATTTCAAGCTCTCAAGATGCCTACCCACAAAAGTGATAAAATAGTGCCTAGGATGAACATAGACCAGTAAAAATAAATAAGAGTAGGCACAGAACAGTGGTCCTCCTGGGATAATTGGAAAAGATCAGAATAAAATTCCCAGGACCAGGTTTGATTGCTGTGAAGAGTAAACCCCTCTAGCTAGGTCCCCTTAAACAATAAGCACCAAGCCCTAGAGTTAGCTGGATTGGGAGGCTGTCTCCACACCAGCCACAGGAACTTTTACCCCCAGGACAGTGAGAGGAGTTGGGTGTTTGAGCCAGGGAAGATTGAGGGAATCTCTTATGACAAGGAATCAGATCCAGCTGTGCTGTAGAATCAGCACATCCCTGGTTAAAGCAATGGAGTGTGGCTGTTGGCACTTACAAGAGTCTGGAGGTCTTGGTTTTGGTTCCAGGCCAGAGGGAATAATTGAAGAATAATTGAAGAAAGATTTGAGTACCATCCCTCATACCCCAGAATTGGAGGTGATTACAAAAACTAACCTACTATAATTTTTTTAAATGCATAGACAAAGCAGAAAGAATCCACAGAGTGTTACTGTGGGAATAAAGAAGACCAGGGTTCATCTTCAGAGGAGGATAGTGAAGCAAAGAAACCCTCTTTTACCCCAAAGAGCAATGTCAAATGGTCACCTCCTCAAAAAGAATTCATAGAAGAGCTTAAAAAAGACTTTAAAAATCAAATGAGAGAGATTGAGGAAAAACTAAAAGAAAAAAAAGAACAATCCAAGAAAAACAAGAAGATTATGAAAAGAAAGTCAACCAATCCAAAAAGGAGATCCAGAATCTTAAGGAAGAAAATGACTCCCTGAAATTGGGCAAGGGGAAGCCAGTGAAATTATGAGATCAAAAAATAATAAAACAAAATATAAAGAATGAAAAAACAGAAGAGAATGTGAAACATCTCTGGAGATGTTCCTGGATCTGGAGAATAGCTCAAGAAGAAAAATATAAGAATAATCAAATTACGTGAAAGCTATGATCAAAAAAAGAATCTTGATACAATAACACAAGAAATAATTAAAGAAATTTTTCTGAAGCATTAGAACAAAAGGGGAAAGTAGCAGAAAAAAAATCCATAGATCCAGCACCTGAAAGAGATCCTATGAGGAAAACCCACAGGAGTATTATAGTCAAATTCCAAAACCCCCAGATCAAGTATAAAATATTAGGAGCAACAAGAAAAAAACAATTTAAATTTGGCAGTGCCACAATTAGACTCACATAAGACCTAGCAATGGCAACACTAAAAGACCACAAGTCTTGGAACACTATATAACAAAGAGCAAAAGAACTGGGGTTCCAGCTGAAAATATCATACCCAGAAAAGCTAAGTATAACATTGAATTTTTTTTTAAAAAAAAAGACATTTAATGAATTGTCAGACTTGCAGGACTTTGTTTTTGAAAAAAAAATATATACATATATCTCCATGCTTAATTGTAGCCTTTGGGAGGCGGGGGACAGGGAGAAAGAGGAAAAAAAAGAACAAATAAAAAGTGCACAGCAGAGAACAAAAGAAAACTTACAAAGAAACAAAGAAAAGTTCGACAACTCTCAATACAATGCTTAGTATTTATTATATAGGCTTTCTTGAAACGGAAATTTATTGCCATATATTTCAAATCCTCTCCTATGTTCTGCTGTGCACATGACTTGCTTTTTTTTCTTATTGTATATTTAAGTTTTAGTATTTAAGTCTAAATTTTAAAAAGTCAAAAAAGAAGAAAAAATCTGTAAATGTAGTATAAAAAAAGAAAACATCAATAAAACTTTGAGAGAGAGAGAGAGAAATTCCCTCAACCACAACAGATAGACTCACTTTCTGCAGCTGGTAGTCCTAAAGAGTCACTGGGAGCACTGACTGATTAAGGGATTTGTCTGAGGTTTCACAGACAGTAAGTGTCAGATACAGAACCTAAACCCAGACCTCCTTGATTCCAAGGACAGGTCTCCATCCACCACACCACAGCTGTCTCTGAATAGCATTTTGAGGTATGAAAAGTTTTTTTGCCTTCATTATCTCAATTGATCCTCACAACAGACCTGGTAGCCAAGAGCTATTATCTCTCACTTCACAGATGAGGAAATAGAGGCTCAGGGAGGTTAAGTGACATGCCCAGGGTAATGCAACTAGTGTCTGAAACAGGATTAAAACCAAGGTTTTCCTGATGTTAAGTCCAGTGCCTTTGCCCCTAAATCACTTACACTAAAAAAGACGTGGCCTCAGATTGAAGATTTCCAATGATGGAGGCATCATCATTGTCTCCAAGGCTTCCCATTCTACTTTTGGACAGCATTAATTGCTGGGTAGTTTTGTTTTTCCCTTAATATTGAGCCAAATTTTGTTTCTTTGAAACTTCTGCCTGATGTTCCTAGTTCATCTTTTGAGGACAAGCAGACAAAATCAAATTCCTCTTGCACATTAAAGTTCTTCAGATACCTAAAGTTGTCATGATCCCCCTTAGGCTTCTTCTCATTAAATGTATCGATCTGTTTCAAGCAATCCCCAAATGACATGGCCTCCAATGCACTCAACGTTTTTAATGCCCTCTTCTTGAACACTAGCACGCCAATATTATTTTTAAAATATATTGTTCAGAATTGAATATACTACTCCAGATGTGATTCACTGAGGGCAGAGAGCAAGAACATAGCCTCCTTCTTGCCAGACACCATGATTCTGTCAACATATACTACAACTGAATTAACTTTTGGCCAAATCACAATATTGACTCATTGAGCTCCCAGTCCATTAAAACGCCGTCCTTTTAATATGAATTGCTTTCTAACCATTTCTCCTCCATATTATTTGTTCAACTGGATTTTTTAAATACAAGTGTATTTTACATTTGTCATTGCTTTTAAATGTGTAATATTTAGATATTTTCAAGCTTATTGATATATTTTAATTCCTCATCTTTCACCCATCATATTACTTATTTCTTCCAGTTTCATATCGCCCAGAATGGTTAAGCATTTCATTTGTACCTTCAGCCAAGATTCTGAAAAATTATAAAGCAAAAAGTAGGGTGACACTCCCTACATACCTCCTTCACTAAAGACTTCCCATTTATCCACTCTTTGCATCCAGTTATAAAGTCATATCCAGTAATAAACCCACCTAAAAGTATATCTTTTCATCTTGTTCACAAGGATATTGTAAAAAATTCTTGTCAAATTCAGATAGTACAAAGTCTACAGCATTCCCTTGATCTACTCATCTAATAACCATCGTTGACAAGAGATGAGACAAGTTATATGCTAATTGTTTTTGGTGATCCCAAGCTGACCATTATTAATCACCACTTTCTTTTCTATATGTTCACAAACTAACCTTTTAATAATGCATTTTAGAATTTTTTCCAAGAATTGTTGTCAAGTTAATTTGTTTATAGTTTAAGGGATTCACTTTATTCACCATTTTGAATTAAAACAACCCTTCCTCACCTTCAGTCCTATTACATGTCATTTCTCCCCAAATTTCCAGAGATTCAGACCAATGGCTCAGCAATCATATATGCAAATTTTATTGACCTAGGATGTAGTTCATCTGGACCTAATAACTAGAACTGAGGACAACTAGGAGCTTTTTGGAGCCTGGCACATAGTAGGCCCTTAATAAATGTGTGTTGGTTGCTTGATTGATTGGATTTCAATTCCCCATGTTTGCTCTATCAGACCCAAACTCGGGGTTAAGAACACAAAATCAAAATAGGAATTTGGTGATTCCATCCTCTATTACCTTCCCATTTGCCCCTTAATTAACAACTCCCTGTCTTCTTTGATGTCCCCCTATATGATTCTGAAAGTCCTTTGTGTTTTCCTTAGCATTCATCGTGAGGCACAAGTCATTCTGGACTTCAGTATGCATGATGCTATTTTTCCAGAATCACTTTTTGTTTTTATCCTCAGATATACAGCTTAGCTTTCATCTTCCATATCACTTAAAAACTTCAGTTGGTCAATGAGTTCTTAGGATAGAAACATTAGTTTCATTCGACATTTTCTGTTTTTCATCCTGATCAAAACATACACATATAGAAATACATTTATGTATCCTAGTTATTTTCTAAGCCATATCTTTAATGTGAAGTAAAATCGAAAGAAAACAGTGGGGATGATTAGACTAAAACTCCTCATAAACAAAGGTGCCACAAAAGAAAAAAATCCCAGTTGTCATGACATTTACAAAACTTTGCCCAGACAGCAAATCAATGAAATGTGGGTTAAATTCTACCACTGCCTTTACTATGTAATCAGCTAGTGAATGTTTCTAGACATTAGGCCCATCTTGCTGCAGAAAAGAAACTCACCATGACCTGTCCTCTGCTGGGGAAGTCACATGAAAAAAGAGAACCCTGAACATAATAGAAATTAAAAATAATCTATAATTAAAATTAGTTTTTGAAAAAGAAAAGAATTGGATTCCTGCAATATTTAAACATGCATCAATAAGACCAAATAGACCAAAAACAGTACCTGTTATCTCAACAGAAGCTCGGAGTGGAAGGACTTATGTTAAAAAGAAAACAATTATATGAAGCAGTGGAATACTCCTCCCAACTGAAACTAAAAAAAACATGAAAAATGGACATTTCTACAGTACCTACAAATACTATGTTCACCAATTTAAAAGTAGTTAAATTAGCCATTGGGATAAAAATTAAGAGATAGAAAAGCTGCTTGACTGCCTCAAGAAGCAGAAGCATTCCAGGCATGGAAGACAACCAGAGAAAATGCCAATTGCCATAGGAGAAGTGTCTTGTTCATCAAAAAGCAAGGAGACCGGTTCCAAGAAGGACTATCAAAAGTCATAGAATCCAGACCTTTCTTTTTACAGATGGGAAAACTAAGGTCAAGAAAGATTTGAGTGGTTTGTCTAGGATTATATATTTAGTAACTATCTGAAAATAGAAGTTAAACCAGGTCTGCCTCTAAAGTAGGTGAATAAACAGCCTGCCTGATATCAATCTATATTTTCTAGCCAATCCCAGCCATTGCCTATCTAATCCATTTCAACATCACTATTCAGCCCAGCTTAGCTCATAGGACAGAGGTCCCTGGCTTTGCCCAAAAACTTTTAACATGGTTTGTCATTCAGCTTCCTAACACATAGTACCTTATTTACTTAGGGCTAATTTCAGTTATACACTTGTGCCAGTAAGGCAAAACGGGCTTAGTTTAACCGGTGCCCTTGAGGAGTTTGGCTTTTGTTTACGGTGAAAGTACTTTCACCTGTTAAATGCTAAGCCCCAGGCCCAAAGCCCTATCAGGTGTGAAACCTGTGTGGGTGTAGATTAAGGACTTAAAAGGGCCCAATTCCGGGAACCAATGGGTCTCTGCTCTCTGGTCTCTAGTCATTGAGGTGGGACTTGAGAACGCCAGAGGCTTGGCTTCCAGGAGAGGCGAGAAAACTACAGCTGGAAAAAAATCCGAAGCAGAGCCGACCCCTGTGTGGACCCAGGAGTTCGAGCGAGGTCTTGAGGCCAGTGAATATGATTTATGCCATCTTATTTTTCTGTGGCCTCCTGGTTACTCTTGTGAGGCGGGCCTACTGGGCCTGGAGGCTTGTGTTCACAATACTGGAATGGGGAGGTTGGTTCTCTAATTTGTTGCTCTGGGCCCTGAATAAATTTTTTGATGCCTTCTACTTTGAGAATTCTGTATACCCAACGATTTC
>CM053627.1:166290258-166313788 GCA_028646595.1 Phalanger gymnotis
AGAAGCCAGTAACAGCATCTGGAATTGTGGGTGTATAGTCTTCTAGTTGCATAAGGAAGTCCACCAGACATGGCACCTTCAGGGGTACCCGCAGCTGCGGATACTGGGTCCAAGGCCTGCCGGTCTGACGTATCCCCCCAGCCAGGGCCCAGGCCTGTGCCTCCTGTGGGACTGGCTTGCTCTCGGCTGGGGCGGGAGCCGGCGCCGGTGCTGGGGTCGGGGCCGGAGGAGGGGTGGGGGTGGGAGTCAGGGCAGGGGCAGAGGCCGGGACCACCTCGGGGTCCGCGCCACTGCCACTCATGGCGCCGGGCAGGAGGGGGAGAAGGATGTAAGCTTCTTAAGGGAAGGGACTATTTCGTTTTTTTTTTTTTTGTCTTTGTATTCTCAGAGCTTAATACAGGGTCTGAAACACAGTAAGCACTTAATAAATACTTGTTGGTTGATTAGTTTTTCAAGGAACCTTGGAGATCAGCTTGCCCCATTCATTAATTTTATGTTGTGGAGGAGGAAACTGAAGCCTAGAGAAGTGAAGTGACTTCACTTCACATGAAGACAGTACCTACCCTCAAGAAGCTTACATTCTAATGAGGGAAAACAACATCTAAAAGAGAGCTAAAAGGCTTGAAGGATAGGAGAAAGTCCCCATGTAGGGGCATGGTAGCAAAAGTCCAGCAAGTCAGAAGTACAATCAGGAGAGAAATGAAGTATGGCCAGCCTAAATCCGTACAAAAATGGAGGCCCCAGAAAGAACTCACCAATGGGAGAGGGGAACTGTAGGGAAAGATGACGTTCTAGGATGAGAAGGCAGCTAGAGCACGGTGGTGAAGTCCAGAGAATCAGGAGCAGAATTAGAGAATTAGCTTCTACTTTGCCACTGTGCCCCAAGGATCACATGGATCTGTCCATCCAGTTTTATGATGACATCTCCTCAAGATTCTTCAAAGGCTGCATTTGTGTAGTTTGTTTCCATATGGGTTCACCAGAATAATGTTGTTATTTAAAAGACAGAATAAAAAGTAAAATCAAGTATTTATATTCATTTAGCACTTTACCATTTACAAAGAGCTTTTCCATGAATATATCAAGTGATTCTGTGCCATAAGCATGTACACAAGATTACCTTAATTTTAAAGAGGGGGGAAAGAGAGACCTGGAGAGGTTAAATAGTTTAGGTAAGGTCACATACTTTTAGTGATTTAAACTTTCTCACTCACAGTCCAATGTCCTTTCTACTACCATTTTATGTTAAAGCAAGAAGGTTAGTGTTTACTCAGAATACAAGGAAAATGAACCAAAATTTTAAATAGAATGTAAATACAGAACACAAATTACAAGTAAGATCCAAGACAGACCTAGCAACAAAGGGAATTGGAGAGAGGAAATAAGGACTGGAGAATCAAAGTATCTGGCTTGAAACCAGCTTCAAAAATGCAGGACTAAGCCTCGGGCAATAAAACCTTTTCTTGCTCTTTTTTTTTTCTTTTTGCGGCAGCAAAATATATTGGGCAACGTGTTAACTAGTTTTAGATAAAAAGACTACTTTTAAAGAAATTCCTTTTAGATCCACCAGAAACTTATGACCACAGATCTATGGCTGAGAAATTTCAGAGGCAACCTAATCCAACACCTTCACTGTACAAGTGAAGAAACTGAGGAGTTTATGTTGAAAAGTAGAAACTTCTTCTTGCCCCCCAAATTGGGAGAGGCCATCTTCAGTGTTTTAAGTCTTTGGTAGGATCTTAGACTGAAGAAAAACAAATGAATAAGATAAAGGAAAAAGCAGCTATACTTGGGTTTTGGATGCTTCAATGCATTATTTCCCCAACTTCAATCATTATCTTTCAGACATTAACATGGGAAACATTAGCCATCTACAGACATATGCATGGGGCAGGAGCAAAATAAAATCATATGTCCAAAATTATCAATATAAAGGTTTCTTTAAAATGGCCAATGTGGTAGCTATCAGAAATATACTTATTTAATTTATCCTCTCTCCATTCTCCTGGTTTGGGGGGAAGAAAGGAGGTCAACCTCAGGTAGCTTAGTGTAATTTTGGTCTACAGTGTTCCTTGGCAACCAACTCATAACTTCTTTGCACATTGGCTCTTGTTTTTTTCATGAGAAAAATAAAATCAACCTTTCTTATTATATTCATGTTCACTAAATTTTCAGTCATATTACTTTTAGGACTGCCAAAAGGGACCATGGTGCACGAGCACATGCATGCACATGTGCACGCACATACATACACGGATTAAGAACACTTACTTTAGAGATACTCTTGTCTAGTCTTATGGCCTTACTTCACAGATTAAGAAAATTAGACCTATAGAAATGATGAGACTTACCTAAAAGCACCAACTTCCTTAGAGGCAGAGATGTGACAAGAACTCCAGTCTCCTGAATTTCATTCTAGTTGTTTCTATCAGAGCAGTGGTTCCTTACTTGGAGTCCTTGATATTTTTTTTTTACATTGGTAAATGTTTACTTTCCACAATGCCTATTTTCAGATACAGGCAGAATCACAGAGGATACATTGGAAGATGAACCACTGCCACCAACTTGCCTGGGATGGCTGTCCTAATGGCAAAGTACAAAGAGAATTGGGGGTCTAGGGAAAGCAGGATGGCTTCTATACTCTAATGTTTAACCTTTGGAAGGAGATGTCTGTTTTAAGAAATATACAATTGCAGGGGGCAATAGGGTATACTTTCATCCCATCATACAGAACGAATTGCTATTGGCTGGTCAAGGCCTTGAATCTTCCTTGCCTGAGTGGTGAGGTGGGGGAATATACTTCCCTTCTTTCATTAGCTTCTCCTTCTGCCTCATGACTGTTCCCAAGTGTTCTATCATTTTCCGCCTATGGAAACATTCAGTGAAATCCTCATATTCCAGTTTGCATTCTTTGTTGGCTCAGGTCATATCAATTCCCTGGGCCCACTCAATGAATTCCTTTTTAAAAACATGGCATTGGACTGGCATTTTGTAAGGTTGTTCGACACTCCTAATTGTCATCCATTTGTCAATATTGAGTCTCAGCCAGTTTTTAATATCAAAGAGTGGCATGGCTAAGGCCCAGTCCAAACACCATGTCCCTTTTCTTCACCACAAGTCTCCGTCATCCTATAGCTTCTTTACTGGGAGTCCTTCATTAAGAGATGAAGTGGAGGAGTCAGGGTTTCAAAGTGTAAACCTCAATTCCCCAAAAGATTTCTTGGGTCAACATTGCCAGTGATTAAAAGAGGGCAAAACAAATTGAAAAAATGTGTCCAGCCTTGAAGAATAGTGATAAGTAGAGGAGAAAGAATATTATTAGTGATGAAGAACGTATAGTGACCCACACCCAATCTAATGGCAAAGGATGGGTCCACCAAGTTGAAAGAAGGAAAAGAAAGATATGAAAAAAGGGAAAACAGTCCCCAAGAAACAGAAGAAGACCTAACCAGAATGAAGGGAACACAAATTGAGGGGGCATCTGTGCATAAGAAACAGTTATCTTCCTTTTCAGAAATATTAAGAACAAAAAAATAAGAGAAATGTCTTTTGACTATGCTGTTACAATTTGCTTGACATACTGTCCATACGTGGATATGCCTTGGATCATAAAATCATAGGTTTCAAACTCAATGAGATTTTCGTGTCATGTATAAATGAGGAAACTGAGGCCCAAAGAAGCTAAATGACTTCCTTAAGGTCACATAGGTAATAAGTGGCAGACCCCGGAGAACAATAACAGCAGAAGCCAACCAGCCAATGGGGCAGCTGGTCTTCACTATTTTTGAGTGAACTCATTAGGAACATGGCTATTTAAGGCAGCATTAGAGCCAGGCGTGATGCTGCTTATCATTATTCTTTTCTGCACGTGTCAGCAGTTGGGCCTTGTGTTGCTTTGGATAAAGTGTACATCGCAAAAGGGATAAGAGCAGTAATGATATGTCCTGCAGATTCAGATTAAAAGCTATTTTTCTGGTCTTCCATGAGTTCCCATCTGTTCTTGGAAAGATTGCTTGATGCTCACAATCTTACGAGAAAAATATACCAATCCTAATGAAGCTGTCTCTGTATAGTGCAGAAGGTGAACAGGTCTGCGTAGCAATTACAAGAGTTCAAACAGTTATCATAGTATCTCCACCTTCCCTCCCTTAGCAATGATTCTCCTTCTATGGGAAAACAATCTTGAACAGCTAATCATTTTTCAAAGACAAAATGAAGAGACAACTGAATGAAGATATAGTTACAGTGGATAGATCACCGGGTTTGGAATCAGGATGTCATGAGTTCAAATCCTGCCTCAGATACTTATTAGCTACGAGACCTGGGACAAGTGACTATTTCTCTCAGCCTCACTTTCTTTATCTATCAAATGAGAAGGTGAGACTCAATGTCGCTGAATGGATCTTCCAGTTCTAAATTTATGATAGTGTGACTGGCTTCTCTTGACTAGTGTGAACTAACATTTAAGACCACCACCATACTTTGGCAGCTGATCTAGCACGAGTTATCTTTATTACAAGGAAATGGCTGGGGAAGCGGAATCTGATTAAACAGCAGCCTTAATATTGAAGAAAAAAGTTCCTCACTGAGGAAATATCTAAGATAGTTCAAAGATAAGTTTCACGCCATCATTGCATACATGTGGAATACAGGAGATGCTGTTACTTTCACTGTGAGATAAAGAGATTATGGCTTTTGGTTGAATTTGAATCTTGATATAACTAACACTTGATATCAATGAGGCTAAATCAGTCAGTCAACAGATTTTCCCTGGAATACAGCGCTGATCTTTGGCTACCCAATGAATAAACTACCAAAGCTTCATCATTGTCATTTACTGCTCTACCTGCCTTCTAACTCATACCCTCTCACCATTTTGTACTTACTGAACTCAGGCCTGTAACCAGCATGGAGTCAATAGGACTTTGTCCTTGAGCACTGCCCTAAAAGGGTATGCTGCATGCTTCCCCAGACTTCACCTCACAGTTTCTTCACTATTTCATGTTACCATGCAATGCACCAACTGCCAATTGCAAAGATATCTGAGCACAGGACTAGGAACTCCCCCCCCCCATCCTGGAGCCATGTTTACAGAAACACAGCATGGACTCTTTGGAGGGCTAAATCGTCCTCTCTCCTGGTGCAGTAATGCTATGGTATCACTCTACCATTGCATCATGCCTATCATCTCCCACCCCAAGTGATTCTGCCCCAAGTTAAAATATTCCAAGTACAGCTTTGCTGAACGTCATTTGCTAGCACCAGGGAGCTGACACTGGCCAACCTGTATTATATGAGAATTTCTTGGAGTCCTCATAATATCAAGTGAGGCCAACTCTGCTCATCCTAAAGGGGTGGGGTCAGGGAGTGTGGGGATAGGAAGAAGGAGGGAACTTTACACAAGAAAACTAAAAGCAACTTAACTCAGCAAATTCTACTGGAGAATGGCTAATCGAGATGATTGTAAAAGCATTTCAGAAAGTAGTCAGCTTATGCTTAATATGCTGAAATTGTGTCTTTTAAGTACTATACGGAAGCTATATTACTTCATTGTTATTGGTAAAGCCAGCATTTTAGGCTAGCTGAAAAATCCTTGCTTACGTGTCACATTTGAAAAACATCAATAGTAGTTATGGCTCAATTTACATGGAAATTTTGTAGACCCACTTAACTTGTTTGCCACCCAGTTAGTGGAAACAGCTTCAGTGTTTAATTTAACTGATCTGTATCAACATGCATACTTGCAAAATTCCATTTGTATTATTTTAATATTCCATGTGCCTCCACAATTTCCCTCTCCAAAAAAAACCACTTTTCCCAAAGTATGCATTAGACTTTTATGGTCAGTCATCATTCTTTGTCCTTAAGAGTTGGAGAGAAAAGCTGACCTTATGCTATTTTTTTCAATTCAGGTAAAATTTTAACAAGGCATTCTGGATTTGATCTCAGAGGATCTAGGTTCAGAGCCTAGCTTTACCACCTATATGACCAAATGAGTTACTAAACCTTTCTAGATCCCAGTTTCCATATCTGTAAAATGAAGAGATTGAATTAGATGACATCTGAAACAGAACTCAATTATCTTCCTATCCCACTAAAATTGCTTTTTCCTTTTTTTTAAACTCCCCTATTTCTGCTGAGGGTAATAACATCCTTCCAGTCACCCAGGATAACAAATTCATCATCTATACTTCTTACTATGACCCAACATATCTAATCAGTTGCCAAATCTCCATTCACACAATCATGTTCAAGTCCTTATCATCTCTTGTTCAGTCAATCGGTCATGTTCAACTCTTTGTGACCCACTATCTTGTGGACCATACTTTCCATGGAGTTTTCTTGGCAGAGATACTGGAGTGGTTTGCCATTTCTTCCTCCATGGATTAAGGCAAACAGAGGTTAAGCGACTTGCCCAGTGTAACACATTAGTAAGTGTCTGAGGCTGGATTTAAACTCAGATCTTTTTGACTCCAGACCCAGTGTTCTATCTACTGAGCCATCCAGCTGCCTCTTACCCTATCATCTTTTACCTTATCCTACTGCAATAGCTCCCAAACTGGTCTCTCTGTCTCTAGGCTCCCCCCAATCCAATCAACCCTATGTAGAGCTGATGAAAAGATATAAATGAAGAATATAGCCAATCAAGTCACTCACATATTTAATAAACTCCAGTAATTCTACATCTCCTGTAGAATCAAACATAAACTCCTTTGACATGTAATATTCTTCACAACTTGACTCTATGATATCCTTCCTGCCTTCTTTCTGGTCTTTACACATGACACTCCATTTACTATTGCCACCTTTGTACTGATTGTCTCCCATATCTAGATGCGCTCCCACCTCACCTCTGTCTCTAGGAATCCCTTGTTTCCTTCAAGGCACAACTCAAGAACATCTTCTGCATAAAGCCTTTCCAGATCTCCCCTGTTGCTAGGGCCTTCCTCCACTAGGTTACTTTAAATATGATTTTTATGTATTTTGTGCTTATCCATACAAAGACACGTTGCCTCCTCCATTCAAATGTAAGTACCCAGAGGGCAGAGAATACTTTATTTTTATCTTGGGCTACCAGTGACCTAGAAAAGGCATATCATATATCATTTATGCCATATGACATATAATTAATAAATGTTTATTAAGTACTTGATTCCAGCTCTTGTTTATAATCTTGTGACCCTTTAGAGTAAAAGTATTATGAATACCCAAATTAACTACAAAGGACATACAAAGGATGACATTATCTGTATCCAGAGAAAGAACTGATAAAGAGAAGTATGTATAGAATAATTTTACACATACACATACACACACATATAGATACGCATATATATATAGCCATATAGATATATACATATGCATTATATATATTTGTGTCTAATAGTAGCCCTCTCTAGGAAGGAGGGAAGGGGAAGAAGAAAAAAAGGAAAAAGTTACATGATAACTTCATTATCTATTTAAAAGGAATAGCAAGTTGTGTATAATAGATTTGCAGTTTCATTACAATCATCTTTTTTCTATTCTACTATGTTACAGAAATCTTTTTTATTTCAAAAGTTCAGAATAAAATAAATAAAATTTTAAAAAATAAAGGTATACGTTGATTAACCAACTTAATGCTCCTTACCGAATTCTGAACAAAAGGAATTTTTTTAATTAAATGATTAAGTTCTGTCAGGGCTCTCAAACACAAAGATCTGATCTTTGGGCAATTTATCACTGCCATTTGCTACCTTGGCTGGTTTTTTCTATTAAAAAAGTCTTATAAATATTTTTTTTATTACTGGCACTTCTCAATGATCCCTTCACCAATAGGAAACTTCATTATGACAGAAAATGACAGTTAAGGTAAACAAATCAACACATTATCTGTCTCACAATCTATACCTCTTTCTGCACCTATAGTCTGTCACTTCTCTGCTAAGAGGCAGGAAACAAGCTTCGCAGTCAGTCTTCTGAAGTTACAGTTACTGAATTCACCAGAGGTCTAATATGTTTCAGTGTTGATATCTTTATACTATTGTGATTCATAATGCCAGCTGCTATGATTCTGATTATTTAACCTTCAATCAGTTTGTTAAAAATCTTTGCAAGTAAAAAATAATAAAGCAAAATCTTGTTTCCCACAATTCTTCATATTCATCATTTCTTAAGGAGTAAAAAAAATCCCCCATGAGATTCATCTGCCACAGTGTGTTTAACAATTCCCAAATCCATGGACATCTGCTTTGTTTTTAGTTCTTTATTAACTCAAAAAAGTAAGCTAAAATATTTTTATATTTGTGGGATATTTCTGCATTTGACCCATTTTGGAATATGTTTATTCTTCTCATTTTTCATCTTAACTTACACAATGGCCTCTAACTTCCAGTTTGTGCAGCCCATCTGTTTCTGCTTGTTTTTTAACTTTGTCCTCAACCTACTTTCTTGGACCCTCAGCCCTGACACATTCCTGCAGGCATTCTGGCTTCAGCAGTCAATACCCCTATCCTAGTTTACCTACAAAATTCTTTACTGATTGATAGATTTTCATCATTCTTAGAATTCTCTACACCTGTGAGTAATGGTCTTCCCAGCTACTCAACTAGCTTTCTGTCACTCCCCTTATCCCCAAGGAACTGTTTGGACCAACAACAATCTTATTGACCAGAATTTAATTCCTTCCAAATTGATATCTAAGACAATTTGTCAAAGAAATAATGTCTCATAAACTTAGAGAATAAAAGTGAAGTTGTAAGGGATAAGGGAAGAAGGTAGAGGGCTGAACCAGTATGAGTCACAGATCCTTGAAGCCAGCTAAAATATCTCTGCTCTATTAACCTCTAAGTCCATCAACCAACTATAAGAAAGATCCATTCAAATATTAGCAAATATGGTTTTAATGAGCACATTCAAGGAAGACACCAACCAAAAGCTAAAAATACAATTAAGTTAATAGTATCATCAATACAAACTTAATGTCTGATCACTATCTGCTATCATTTAGCCTTTAGTCTCATGGGTTGACTTCTTCACTGCTAAGCAAGGAATTGATGTACTCCTTAGATTTATAGGATATTTTTAAAGGTATCATAGCATTATAGAGCTAAAGCAGGAAGGAATTTGAGAGAGCTCTTAGTACAACTGTATCATTTCACAGATGAAAAAACGACTACCAGTGAATTTAATTAACTTACCCAAGATTACACTTTGAACCCAGGTCCTCTGACTCTAAAGCCAAGTGTTCTTTCCACACTTCCAAGCCACCTCAGTCAAACTAATAAATTAGCTGTCAATTTCCACGGAAACTATATTTTAATTTTTAGCTTGCAAAATACGATAGATTCACCTGCAACTAAAAGAATGTCCAGATGATGCTTAAAAAATTATGGCAACCCTGGGGGATCAGGGTAATCCACTTGGAACTGTGATTATTGACACCTAAGAAAGTGCTGACTGAATGGGAAAAGCTAAGTTAGATAGGCATGCAGGGGACAAGGGGTGCAAGGGAGATTGTGGAAAATGCATTGGCTCTGGAGTCAGAGTAACTGGGTTCAAATATTGCCTATAATGCTTGCTTACTACCTGTGTTACCTTAGGTAAGTCATTTAATTTCTCAAGGCCTCAGTTTCCTCATATGTAAAATGGAATGGGGGCTGGATATTTGATCTCTGGTGTGCTTTCAAGCTTTAGGACTAAGATTCTAGAACTCTAAGACAAAAGCATAAAGGAGAAAGCCAAGGCATAATATCCAAGAAGATGAACACATGTAGCCAAATAACAGAGCTAAAATCAATTAATGGACATTTATTAGGTGCCTACTGTGTGCTAGGCACTAAGATGCCAATAGAACCATGAGGCTGCATTCAAGAAGAAATGCAAAAGTCAAAAAGGACAAATGAAAAAGGAGGGACTTTGGAAGCCTAGTAGAAAATTTTAGTGAACTATGACAGGAACTCTGAAACCAGATTGCTGCTTAGATTACTAGTCAAAAAGCTTGAGGGTTTCTTTTGGTAAAATTCTGAGACTTTGTATCCTGATAAGTAGTACTTTTATATATGTTGTTATCAATTCTGAGATTTGTTCTCCTCGTATTCCCCTCCCCAGCTAAAAAAAAATTGATTTTATCCTGAAAATTAATAAGAAACTATGATTCATCTATTATCATTGTAAAATAGAACATAGCTGAGTCAATGAATAAAAGTAATAGAAATTTATATTTATGTGCCAATATATAGCATTATCTTAACTTTATTATATGATTACCTCAAAAAATATCCTGAGCAGGGAGCACAAGTATTATCACCTCCACTTTACATATGAGGAGACTGGAGCCAACACAAATGAAATGACTTGCTCAAGTTAATACACCAAGTCAGAAATGGAGCTGAGATTCAAACCAATATCTTCTGATTCCTAATACAGAACTTATATCTATAGGGACTTTCTGCCCTTAAGAGCTGAGGTCACAAGAATTTTGGAGTAAAGAGATATCACCACAAGATACAAGTGAAAATAACTGTTATGGCAAAAAAATCCTTGTTTTATTACAATTTGAAATACAAAATGAATTACTTTCCCATATTGGAATTAGGGTGGGCTGGGAGAAGTTTAATAACTAACTCTCGAAAAAAAAGAAAGGACACACCTCACACATTTTAAATTTAATTTTCATTATTAACATTTTCTCCATCACTGCCTTAAGTCTAGACAATCAACAAAACAATAAATCAAGCCCAGATTTGCAGCATTTACCAATTTCCAAGATGTAAATGTTCATACTGACAATTTAATAATCGGCTATTACAAGCCAATTCGAGCTGGCACCAGCATAGCCCAGTCGGCATATAGAAAAATGTAGTTCTATAGGACAAGTGGGCTTCTCAACATGAGCAATTTCTCACAAGTATCTGAGGAAGAAGAGTCAATGTGGCATAAGGGAGACCTGACTTGAAGTCATGTGTTCGTGTCCCATTTCTGACACACACAGCTGTGTGCCTCTGAGCAAGTCACTTGATTTTTCCTTGCTCTAGGCAACTCTCTTAGACTTTAAATTGTAGATAAGATAGTATTGGTAAAAGGAGTTTCCTCACCCAAGAATCCCCTATACAACTTAAGTTACAGGTCTAGTTCCTATCCTTCATTTGTGGTATACAGAAAACACATGGTTACCTGGGTTCCCAACCAGTTAGTCATTTGGCTTTGATGAGAATTATTCATATTTTAGGGGAGAAGAGACATAGATTTTCTAATCTGATAGTCTATTATTGTACTCAGGGACCCATAATAGAGGACACTCTATCTTTTGGTTCTCCTTACACAAGATTTGAGACAAAGGATGGCAAAACATAGGTGTTATATGAGATCAGCCATTTAACACAAATGGAGGCTTATTCTGGAATTCCTTAAGATGGAATTACTGCACGAAAGGAAAAATACAGTGTACCTTCCAACCCCACCCCATCTTTCCCTACCTCCATCATCACACCATGATATATGACAGAGCATGTTCTCAAGTTTCAACTCCACTGTCATCCTGGTTCAATTGCATTTGAAAGTATGAGAAGGTGGGGGAAGAGGGAGTTCTTGGGGTACTGATGACTGCAAGTTTCCCAATCTGAGATATTTAAGAAAACAATTGACTTTGGGATTTTAAAGTATCACTGGCCTCATATGAAAACCTGGTCCCTGTATAACAGTAATAGCAAAGTGCAAATACATGTAAATTAAGATGTTGAGAATATACAAATATATGGGCAGTGTGTACTGCCCATATAAGATATGTATTGTCCTCCTGAGTTGTCTAATATATGTTGTAGGAACCATCAATAACTATCTCTTGTAATTTGCCCACTTCCAGGGAAGACTACAGTTCTTGCTTTGAGGAGAACAGGATAAGGAGACATGAAGTTGGACTCTCTGTACTCCAGCCTCTGAGAGAAGAGGTACTGGACTAATAAACACACACACACACACACACGTATATATATATATATACGTGTGTGTGTGTTCCCCTAAATATTGCTGACTTAGGGGTACATAGGTTTAAAACAAAGCTATTTTTGGCCCCTATTCTTCAAAATGATGAGGATTGATCCCAACTGGAACCCACCAACTAAGGCCCTTCCTGCCAAATGCTGGTTATGCAAAAGACCATCACCAAAAGTAAATAGCAAGTAAACCCATTTGTCTAAACAGATAGCCAGCAGAAATCAAATAGATTGCATGGGTTACAATATGCCCCCCAAAATATACAAGAGTATATGTACTATAGGTGAGAGCAAGGTGAGATATCAGCTTGACCAAGTAAGAGACCTTGAACTTACCCAAGAGAAAATTCCCCTCTGTCTCTAGGGAGGTAAGCTAGAAATCAGAGGCATGTTGAGGAGTTTTTGCCTCTAAATCCTTCCAAAGTTTTTTTTTTTCTCTCATTATATATGTTTGGAGCTGATGCCAAAAAGAGTCTGGTACCAAACCTGTCCTCTCTCAAATACAGAAGGAAAAACATGTCTCTTCCCTCTAAATCTCTCACACCAACTCTGCCTTTAACTCAAGCATTCTCTTTCCCTTAGGAGAGTTTCATTCCATAGGTAGTATGCAGTACAGGGATGCTCCTCCCTAATCAAGCATGGGTGGGATCTGAGCTGCATAAGGGAAAATTCTGTGATGTGAAAATTCATCGGCAAGTCAAATAGCAAACCATTATGACTTAGTGGATAAGTCCTAGGGAATTGTAGATAGCACAGAAGTGTCACTGACTTACCCAGGGTCACACAGAAATAAATGTCAGAGCAGGATTGGAACCCAGGATTTCCTGAATTCAAATTCAGCACTCAGACCACTATGACATTCTGCCTCTAAATCAGATTAAAATACTATCTGACATTTGCCTCACATATATTACCTCATTTGATCCTCATAACAACCCCATGAATAATGTACTATAGGTATTTTATCTCCATGTTATGGTTGAGGAAATACAAAGTTTGGAGGGGTGGAAAGACTTAACCAAGGTCACACAGAAAGTAAGCATTACGAGGAGGAATTTTAACTTAGGTCTTGTAGACTCCAAGTAGAGAAAAACATCTATTATACCATATTGCTTCTCAGAAGTAAGAAAAGGAAACAAGTTTTCAAAAACCCAGATGTCTGAGAGTAGCCAAAGTTTGAGAAACCAAATGGAATGGAATCAGCCATGTTCACTGTAATGGAAGAGAATGCAGAATTTTAAATTTCTTCCTCACTGTTTCCATTGTTACAAGTGAAAGGCAAAGTTCTCCTGTTTCTACATCTTAGGGTCACACAAAAGAGGCTCTGGAATTCCCCAGAAGATGCTATAAATACAAAATAATACATTTTTCTTCTTATTCGTAAGTAAATTATGCATCCAAACTATTATCACTTCAACCGACTTCTCTTCCAAAAATGGAAAGGAAATGAAAGATGGGCTCAAAGATTTCTAGTCTGTCAGACAATGCTAATAGTATGTTCCAAGATGTAGTCAAGGAGTTGGGAGAGAGAGCTGATGGTAAGATTCGTTAAAGCTTGTAATTAACCTTAAAAGATGAAAACATGATTGAATGATCATTCTAATAACAGGAGAATAAATGATGATACAGTGACAGATCAGACAAAGGAGCTCTTTTTCAGAGAAAAATATTACAGCAATTTCCATTTTAATTTGAGCTGAATCCCTATTTTACAGTACTCTATAGATTCTCACATTAGTACAAACCTTTTAAAAACTGTCAGGGAAATGTTCTCCATCTTTGATTTTTTTTTCTTCTACATTGCTTCAGAAATCTTGACAGAAGAATGGCTACACAGCTTTCCTTCAAGGGAAGTAACTCTTTATGTGACCCTTCTAATAGTAAAAATCAGGACGTTATTCTGTCCCTCATGCAGCATTTACAATCCTGGTCCTACAGTTCTCCCCTCCCCAGTGTGGTATTTATTTTATTTTAATTATACACAATTAGAAAGCAATCTGGTTACATAAAAGGGAAGGCATTAATTTTAAAAGAAATAAAAGGTACTCTCTTCCTCTCTCTTAGCTAGCTAAGGGTACATTTCCTTCTATAAAAAAATAATAAAACAATGAAAAGAAATGTGGTTATTGGGTATAAGAATATAAAAAATGAGATTCCCATGTATGTCATGGAGAGTGTCAATCAATGATGTAACCAGAGATTTGGAATCCCTGAGCAGAAATTTCATTAAGAGTTCCTTATCCCTGTACCTGCCCCTGTCTTTCTCCTATGCCCGCCCTGCTTTTACTCCCATCCCCAATAGCTTTGCAGGGCTTGCTTGGTGGCCACTATATTATGATCATGATGCAAGATAATCAGTGTTAGCTGAGATCATTGTAATCTATATTTCTATTGACCTGACTTTAAAAGCAAACAGAAAAAAGTGAAAAGAGAACAGCTAACTCCATATCCTCCACACTCCAAGGGAGAAGCAGGTCCATTCTGTATTTGTTAACCCAGTGAGCATTTGGGCACTCCAAAAAAAGGCTTGATTTTTTTTCCATTTGTTTTATAGCCATAAAGGATGCTCATTTCTGACCACAAATGGGCAGAGAATCAAAGAATAGAAAAGATTTATAAAAGCGGTATCCATAATAGAATTGATGTTTTCATTACATACAAGGTGGCTGGAGTTACCATTCCAACTCTACATTAAACAACTTTAGGAGGGATGTATTTGAAATGAGGCCTACTGGATCATTCAATTTAAATTTTATCAAACACACACATCAGTTCCCATTTCAATGCCACTAATGATGATGATGATGATGAGGAGGATGAGGATGAGGATGATGATGATAAAGATAGCATTTAGGTAGCACTTTAAGACTTATAAACCATTTTATACGCATTGCCTCATTTGATTTTCACAACACCCTTCTAGATATGTACTATTATTATCCCCATTTTACAGATAAGGAAATTGAGGTTGAAGTGACTTGCTGGATGTCACACAGCAAGTAAATGTTGGAGACACGACTTGAATTCAGGTCTTCACTCAAAGTTGGAACATTATATGCCACCTAACTACCATAGATTATATTACTTGATATTTTCCTATACCTCCCTCATGTCCATAGTGTCATAGGTAGATGAGACACTGGAAGAAGATACTTCAATCTTCACAAACATGTATGATTAAAAAATGAATGTTTTAATGTTCTATATTTGAATATTGATTTCTAAAAAGATAAAAATTGTCCTTTTAAAAAGCTGTTCCAAGAATTGAATTAAAAATGTATGCTTTCTTTTCTTCTAGTAAATCATTAGAAAAACAAAATGTAATATGAGATTTCCATATATTTCATGAAGAGTGTCAATCAGTGACATAACCAGAGATTTGGAATCCCAGAGCAGAAATTTCATTAAGAGTTCCTTATCCCTGTACCTGCCCCTGTCTTTCTCCTATGCCCTCCCTGCCTTCACTCCCAACCCCAATAACTTCATAGGGCTTGCTTGGTGGCCACTATATTATCAACATCATGCAAGATAATCAGTGTTAGCTGAGATCATTGTAATCTATATTTCTATTGACCTGACTTTAAGAGCAAACAGAAAACAACAGTGAAAGGAGAACAGCTAAACTCATATCCTCAGGACTCCAAAGGAAGGGCAGAAATGTGCAGAAATGGGTTTTCCTATTCCCATCCTGGACCCTCTGAGGCCAGGTAAGCTCTGTCTTATCTGTGCAAACAGCCATTGAAGAGAGATGACAGCCAGATGAGAAAATAAAGTGACAAATTAAAAGACAGAAATAAACAAATGAATAAAAGGTGGAGCGTCCCACTCTTGTGTTAAAGGAAGGAACATTGTGTTTGAGTTACCAGCAAAGTAGTTTGTTCTAGACAGATGGTTGGGCTTTTTTTTCATATATAAACTATGCTAAGAACAGTTCATATGCAGACCTTAATGTTTTCCAGAGTATTCCATCTCAGCCTAATTGGCTCAGAAAGAAAAACACTTTATTAGACGAGGCAAGTCAATTAGAAACCAGGTGGCCATATCCTAATCATGGCCTTGTTTTTGGGTCCCTTGAGATAATTGCCTGTTACCACTTAGATTTAAGAAGCTAAAATCCATGTAAGAAGTTACCCTCTCCAATTAGGAAGTGAAAACTTCTCTGAAATCAGGGGAATGATGAAGAAAGAAACAAAGAAGAAATAAATACTCAGGCAATAAATTGCGGGCATGATGTTACTTAGGGATTTTTTTTTATTGCCTAACATTAAGTCAGATATTTGGTGTGGTTTTCTTTCTTCTTTGGGAGAAGGGGAGGTAGCTCTGCAATTTTTTCTATACAAGGAATTTCTCCTTGTTTCTTTTAGCCCCAAGACTAGGAAATCATTTTTGCCTCAGTCACCAATACTGGTTGATGTAGCCCCTCATTATGAAGGCCAGTAAGAAGTTTCTTCATCATCTCAAAGCATGATCACTTGCTCCTCAGCAAAGAGGCCAAATGAAAAACCTAGATTTATCAGACCTATTACATTATTCTAAGAGAGTTGAATGGGACACTGGGAGTTTAAGTGACTTGTCCATGGTTACATAGCTACATCAGAGGCAGATATTAAATACGAGATTCCCAAATTCCATGCTTGCTTCTCTATCCACTATTATGGATTCTTAACTTGGAATCTGTGAACTTTTCAAAAACATTTTGATACTATTTCAATATAATTGATCTTTTTAAAATTGTGTGCATTTTATTTACATTTTAAAACATTATTCTGAAAATGGGTCTGCAAGCTTCCCCACATCCCCAAAGGGATCCATAGCCCAAGAAAAGATTAAAAATCTCTGTCTTAAGCTATACATCCTCTCTAATAGACAATATTTCATTGCTACTAGATTTGATAATTTCACCTTGAAACTAATATTTCTTCGTCCCCAAACCAATGTTTCTGGACAAGCAAGCAAGCATCAGGAATAACATTCAACTTTTGTTGTTAATAACTGCAATAACTTCCAAAGAATGTCCTTTTTGATGATGAAAAACATGCCATTTTTTAAAATAAAAATAAAAAATACCAATGTTGAAATTGAGATGTAGTAGAAAGAATTAGTTCTGCTAAAGCAAAAGAAATTAGCTATATTAAAAAGGAGTTAGCCACATATAAAATAACCCCTTGCCAAAATCATATTACTACATCAAGCTTGACATTAAATCAAATGATCAGAGAAAACAATTCACATGCTGTTTCAGCCTACCCAGTGCCAGGTATCTTCTGGTTACCACCAGACTCTGAGATCTGTAAATATAAAACCAGTATTAAGCTAGAGAACAAATGGCTCCTATTTTTATTACCTTTGCATCCTGCCAGTTTTTCCCTCTTTCATTATGACTTATTTGGGGAAACAAACACATTACTTGCTCTTTCAAAGGTTGTCTATCACAGCTGTCCAACTATACCTCTGACATGCCTGCCTAGATCACTAGACAGATTTTGTGTGCCTTTGTTCTAATCAGATTTACCAGCCCCTCTCAACATTACCCAGCTGCACACCATTAAGCAACTCAACATTATTACTTAAATGACCATGATGTGAATATGTTCACCCAAAGAAATGGAATCATTGCATGTGATCAGTGAAGTCACTACTATAGAATTTAAATTCTTTGGTGGAAAATAAAAGAGGTTTGGGAGGAAATGGTGGGGAATACTCTTGCACAGATTGCCTCTTTTATATTCAAGTTCCTCTATCAAAGCTACACCATTATGTTTTATGTATCAATGCTCAGCCTTGTGTCAGATGTTCTCATAAGATAGGAAGGGATTGGGCATCCCTCACTTCCCTGATCTATTGCTCCCACCCAGGCAACTGGGAATTGTTACTGCCCTTTGCCATCCAATTTGTTGTCACCAATTCTGCTTTCAAGGCTCAAAGAAAGAAAAGGCTTGTTTACATTTAAATAGACTACTCCCAATAGATGTCACAGAAAAAAAAATTAACATATATATCTGTTTCCCCCAGAGGACCAGAGGTGCTATATGACTTTAGTAGATATAAACTGAAGTCCTAACTCTGAAATTCTGTGATTTTAAACCCTGGTTAAGGCCCACAAAACCTATAGCTTTGGCACAGTTTCTCTGTACATGTCTCCTGGTGAGGTTCTCTACAGCACCAGCAAAAGTATCCTTGGTCAATCCTCATGAGTGTCTTCCTCCATGGTTCTGCTTTTCCCTGTAACAGCTCTTCTCTATGCTTGTACTTCTCCATAGTTGCTATCAAATGGTGATAGGATCCTGCATCACTGCTTTCATTTATACTGTCTTCACTCTCTTATGTAATAAGACGGCACCAGACACCCTATCAGATGTAACCAGACACCACCAGTCTTTTTCTCTGTCTCACAACCAATATTCCCCATAGAGAGGCCAGTCCCATAACTATGAAGAATATTCCAGATTTCCCTTATCTTGGCCAAGGACCCTTTATCTGCCTGCCTCTTCCTCTAACTTAATGTTAGATAAGAAAACTCTCTCTGATTTTTTGCCAAATTCTGGTCTCACTGAATTATGCCCTGTAGTCAGGAACATGCCTCATCTCTCAACTTCCAAGTGAAGTTTTTGACTTCCAGTATCAAATAAGATTAGGGTGAAGCCATAGTTCCATGCCCCACCTTCCCAAACTCCCAGGCACCATCCCTCTCAGTTATCTTGGTATCTTCCCTGGCTCCTTAGAACCGATGAATCCACCCTTTACCATCCAATTGTACTTTTTGTACTCCTGATTTCCATTAAGATGCAGGGTAGAAAAATCAGCTTGAAGGGGTGGGAAGGGTAAAAAAATAAGGTAGTGAAAGGCTAGCAATCATTTGGTGTTGGGGAGGGGTAATGAAAGAGTTTATAGTTCCCACTATATCGATATTCAAGGAATGCTTTAGAGACCAGAATAAAGACATAGATTTTTGTTTGTTTCTTTGCATACTGTTTTGTCCTCTGTTTAGAAAATTTGGCCTGTGGAAAGAGAGCTAGACTTGGAATCAGAAGACTGTAATGGTAATATAAATTTGAAGATCTTGCCATCCATTAATAGGCCCTTGTGACCTGCTTAAGTCTAAATTACATGAAGGCTGTGGTGGTAGGACCTTGCTGAATGGGTGGAAAAGGAAGGGTGAAGCAGAAAGGGTGGAACAGAATGGAGGAAGCCGGTCAGAGCAGTTAGAGCTGAGGGAGAGAGAAGAAGCAGCTATTTGAGTTTTTGCTTGCCTGTAGGTCCTACCGGGAGAAGGCTTTGAGATGGTGTTGCTCCCTGCAGTGACATTGTATATAAACTTCTTTATTGCTGTGATGGTGTCTGGTGTTGGGATTTGACTTTCTGGTGTTTGAATAAATGTTTTGGTTCTGTCTTCCATATAGAAAGTGTGTTATATTTTGCGATTCAGAACTATGCCAGCATATTCATAGTCAACATCACTGCTGTAAATACCATGTTGGCAATACAAGGTCATTGGTTAAACTCCTAGGTTGGCTACTTGTTTTTAGTATGATGTTGAGAAAGTACCTTCTCTCTGGGCCTCAGTTTCTTCATCTACAAAATGAAGGGATTGTTTTATATGACTTCTAAGTTTCTTCCAACTCTGAGTCTACAATCCTAAGAATCTAAGAGCTCCATGGCATTGACATATGAAAATGCCAGAAGAAAAAAAGATAAAAAATTCAAGTCTCTGAGGGAGCAAATACTCTGATTCTTTCAAAATAGTACCACGCAGGTGAACAAGTCAAGAACTAAGGAGGAAAAAATGAACTTTTTGCTGAACTGTGCTATCAGACAGTAGGAAGTTCCTAACACCTACAGTGACAGGAACTGCTGGAAGTTGCTTTGATGTTTTTGTTTGCTTTTGACCTCTGGGTACTTGTTCCATTTCTGTCAGAAGTGACATCCAAGGACATCTTTAAACAGAAGCTACCATCGGCAATTGGTTTTCTCATCTATAAAATGAAATACTTGATCTAGATTATTTCTAAAGTCCCTGACTGCTTTTTATTCTATAATATGATTCAATGTTGTGATTTGAGAGGCTCTAGGGGACCTTGCTCTGCAAGAGAAACTATTTATACCACCTCCCATTGGGCCTCCTTGAGGTCCCTCTTCAGGATTGCCCAACTAAAATGCAAATGCTCTCTTGGGATTGCCAGAACCTAGACCCTTCAGAGTTATCATTTCGATGGGGAGCAGTATGACAGAAGACAATTTATAATTTGCCTAAGGCCAACTTTGGGATAATAATATCTCCACAGAATTATCCAGGAAACCCAGACATACTCTAATTAGACAGCTGTAGATATCTTATTCCAATGTTGTAAATTCAAAAGAATAAGATCTCAAGGAAAAATAATTTCACTTTAAAATTTTCCCATTGCATTCCATCCCATGGTCATTTGACAGTATAAACTTGCCTGGCTGAAATGGCCTTTTCTCTCTTGACTTTTGGTGTACAAATTTTTTTTAAGTGTGTGCACTTGGCTTGAAGTAGAAATTTTGTATCACTGATACCAGAAACAGCCCTGGTGTTTTTGGTTTATGCATGTTCCGAACTCCCCATATGCACATCACTTCCAATCAAATGTATGTACTGATCATTCCCTGTTGTTCATTAAGGCTTCATCATGTTCCCAGAAGGCAATGGCATTATATTAGTCAATGAAGCATCTGCAGCGTATCACCTTATTTAGGAATTTACTACATTTTGATATAGTTTAATGCGGTAAGAATTGTTTAACTCATTTAAAATGGGAAAATCCCACAAAAACTAAATAATGGGAGACATAACCATTTATTAGTAAAACATTTATGCCAGGTTTGGTTAAAATAAAGCAATAATTCAAGCCTTACTAGCAATGTAGCTGAGGGCAAGGCATTTGCCTCTTTAAACCTCAGTTTCCCCATCTATAAAAACAGGAATAAAAATACTTAACCTGCCTATTTCACAGGATAATTGTTAGAAAAGGGATCTGTAAGCTGAAAACTATTGTCAAAATGTGACCTATTATTATCAAATTCGTGTTAATCATCTTCCCAATTCCACTCATATTTTAAACTAGATGTTTAATTTTATCTGTATAAGAAGTTTCTGGTGAGGAAATTCCCCTACTAATGCAAGGGGCACTTTCTCTACAATTTATAGTCTAGGGAGTTTACCTAGGGCACTTGGCCAGTTCATTCAACCTGTATGTGTCAGAAGCAGAACTTGAAAACAAGTATTGTTGACTCTGAAGCATTTCTCCATCCATTATGGGAAGGAAGAGAGAAAGGAAGGGAGGGAGGAAGGGTGGAAGGGAGGGAGAGAGGGAAGAAGAGAGGGAAGGAGAGAGAGAGGGAGAGAGGGAGGGAGAGAGGGAAAGAGGAAGGGAGGGAGGAAGGGAGGGAGGAAGGGAGGGGAAAAGTGAGAAAGGGATGAAAGGAAGAAGGGAGGAAGGGAGGAAGGAAGGGAGGAAGGGAGGGAGGAAGGGAGGAAGGAAGTTGGCTAGTAGAAGACAACTTATTCTATATCGAGAGTCAAGAAGAAAGGTCAGATACACATACCATCTTCCTGGTGATTCTCTATGAGCCCTAAAGCTATTTTAAGAGGCTCTATCTAATGCATTTTTTTGCAGGGGGAAAGGCAGGGCAATTGGGGTTAAGTGACTTGCCCAAGGTCACACAGCTAGTAAATGTGTCAAGTGACTGAGGCCGGATTTGAACTCAGGTAATCCTGACTTCACAGCAGGTGCTCTACTCACTGCACCACCTAGCTGCCCCTATTGAATGCATTTTAAACACAATGGCCAAAATAACACTTTTAAAGTATTTCTTCTCCTGAAATGTTGGTAAACAGTAAATAATGAAATCTCAGAAAAAAAATAATTACACATTGTAAATTGAAAGGCAGCATGGTATAGTGAATAAGTAAAATAGTAGATTAATATTCAGAAGGATCTGGGTTAAATCCCACCTCTAATACTTACTAGTCGTTTGATCATGGCAATTAATGTCTCTCAGCCTCCATTTCCTTTACCTATAAAATAAGGGGGTTGAACCTGAAAATCTTGAAGTTCTCTTGTAGTTCTACATTTATGACCTCATTAACTGCTTTCTTACTGTCCAAATATACTCAAATACTCAACAAATACGGGCTATTCCAAAAGTCTTAGAGTAGTTTCAAATTATTGGTGCTTATAGTTTTAAGTCTTTAATACATAAAACTGCATTAAAACTTTTGGAACAACTAGTAAAATTTCAGGGCCTTTCCTCAGATTACCTTAAAAGGCATAACTTTGAATATCAGGACATTTCATTCTACATTCATTTTTCCTTGTGCTTTTAAACTAAAAAATATTAATGAGAGCTGATGAGTATATAATAATGGATATCTGTCAATCAAATGACTGTTTTTTATCTTCATGCATATATTGACGTAGGTTAAGTGAGGTTCCAGATGCCAGGGTATAGTACAAGGATGGGGCAGAGCACCACAAGACAGAGGACAACAAGAGAAGGGAGCTAATAGAAAGAAAATAAAGAAAACCAACTTTAGGGGCAGCTAGGTAGAGCAGTGAATAGAGCATCAGCCCTGGAGTGAGGAGGACCTGAGTTCAAATCCAGCCTCAGACACTTGACACTTACTGGTTGTGTGACCTTGGGCAAGTCACTTAACCCCAATTGCCCTGCCTCACCCCTACAAAAAAAAGTCAACTTTATTGAAGGTAAATACTCATAATACTAGGGGTAGGATGGAAATGAGTCCAATGGGGCCTCTGGTGCAAAAGAGGAGAGAAATTAGGGAGGAGCCAAAATTATAAAGCCTAGTGGTTCTTATGTGGATCAAGCTGGATCAGACATCATGGGGAAGGAACAGAGCCTGCACAGGATATGCAGTACAAAGTTTGGAGACTTGTGCTGATTCATTATGGGGTTAGGGGTGGCAGAGAATGCCTGGGGAATTGTTGAACTACAGTTATTCCTTTCACATCATGACCTTCCCCATTGCAGTTTTGATATATCACAGTTCTGCACAAGAAATTATATGGAAATTTTGAGCGAGTTTTGCAGAAGTCACAGGTGACACATGAAGGCCAGCAGACACACAGAAAAGCTTTAGAAACTCATAAATGCATAAAATATATGTGTAGTATTACATAATATCAACCCAAAATTTGCAATAAGGTACTCTAGACACCTCATAAAAAAAGACAAAAATCAGATTTTTTTCTCTGGTACAAAGAGAAAACCAAAAAATTTTACACATATTTTTGAAATCATGGTTGGTGTGTTGAATAATATCGAATGGATATATCATATTCCATATT
The DNA here is from genome assembly GCA_028646595.1 of Phalanger gymnotis. Lineage (NCBI taxonomy): Eukaryota > Metazoa > Chordata > Mammalia > Diprotodontia > Phalangeridae > Phalanger > Phalanger gymnotis. The sequence goes on from CM053627.1 coordinate 166,313,561, forward strand.
ATCCACAAGCATCTGGGCTAATTGAAAAAATGAATGGATTGTTGAAAGAACAGCTGAGAAAATTAAGCTCTAATAATTCATATCAACATTGGAAGGATAATTTGCCCATTGCCTTACGTAATTTGAATAATAGGCCCTTAGCGGGGAGTACACCTCTAGCCAGAATGATGACTCCAAATCTGCAGATTAGAGAACAGCAAACATATGAGATCCAAAATATTGAATTTT
>CM053627.1:166324132-166340745 GCA_028646595.1 Phalanger gymnotis
TCCAGGTCAGTCATTTTTCCAATGAGATATTTCACATTGTCTTCCATTTTTTCATTCTTTTGGTTCTGTTTTATAATATCTTGATTTCTCCTAATGCCACTAGCTTCCACTTGCTACAATCTAATTTTTAAGGTGGTATTTTCTTCAGTGGTCTTTTGGACCTCCTTTTCCATTTAGCTAATTCTGCCTTTCAAGGCATTCTTCTCCTTACTGGCTTTTTGGAGCTCTTTTGACATTTGGGTTAATCTATTCTTTAAGGTGTTATTTTCTTCAGTGTTTTTAGGTCTCCTTTAGCAAGTCATTGACTTGTTTTTCTTGGTTTTCTTGCATCACTCTCATTTCTCTTCCCAATTTTTCCTGTCTTTCTCTAACTTGCTTTTCCAAATCCTTTTTGAGCTCTTCCATGGCCTGAGACCAGTTCATGTTTTTCTTGGAGGCTTTTGATGTACGCTCTTTGACTTTGTTGACTTCTTCTGGCTGTATGTTTTGATCTTCTTTGTCACCAAAAAAAGGAACCTCGAGTTTGATTCTGAGTTCATTTTCACTGCCTGTTCATGTTCCCAGGGAACTGACTGATCCTTGAGCTTTTTGTCAGGGTATGACTGCTTGTAGAAGAGAAAGTGCTTTTTGTCTAAAGCTTTAGGGTCCAATCACTGCTGTTTCAGAGCTACTAATACTCCACCATCACCACAGGCTCTGTCACAGCAGTCCTCCTCCTCCCCCAAGAACCTCCAACTAGGACCACAATCCATGTCCAACCAGGGTACAGCAAGAGAACCTGTCTTTGTGCTCACAAAACCACTCCTTGCACTTCTGCTCTGATCCGCTGCTGGATTCCTCCCACTGTGTGAGCCAGGGACTCAGGAAGCAGCTGACGCTGGAGTTCTAGAAGCAGCCTCAGGAGCTTCCTGCTGTTGCCACCACCACCACCACTACACCACCTCTGCCACTCCCAGGGACGGGGCCAGACCACTCTCATGGCAATCCTGCGGTTTCCCACTAACCTGCTCTTTGGCATTTGTGGGTTGAGAAGTCTGGTAACTGCCACAGTTCAATGATTCATGGCCATAAGGCCTCTTTCAGCTGGCTGACTCCCAGCCTGCTTTGTCCTGGCGTGGCCCATGCTGGGCTCCACTCTGCTACCAGCACCATGTGATAGACCATTTCCAGTGACCATCCAGGCTCTCCTGGACTGGAGACCTGTTTGCCTCTGCTATTTAGTGGGTTCTGCAGCTCTAGAATTTGTTCAGAGCCATTTTTACAGTTGTTTGGAGGCATTTGGGGGAGAGCTTAAGCAAGTCTCTACTCTCTAGCCTCCATCTTGGCTACCCCCCCACACCCAACTAGCTGCCTCTTAATAAGCCCTTCTAGAATTTTGTAAGGAATCAAGATCAAGCTCACTAGCATGTAGTTTATCTACTGTATTCCTTTGCCTTCCTTGCAAATTGAGATGTTTGTTATTCTCCAATTCCCATGTTATCTTTACTCTTCTCCACAGTCTTTCAGATACAACTGATAGGTTCAACAATGGTATCTGCCATTTCTTTCTGTATAAAAAGATTAATGTTATAAGTGACTTTAACATATCAATGGCAATTATCTGCAATTTTACTATTTCCTTTACTTATTTTGAGTACCCATTCCCTAACTATTCTTGCTCTGTCTTTTTCAACTCATAGCTAATTTTTTTTGAAAAAATGGAAGGAAGGAAAGAAGGAACTATATTATTATCCAATCTATGCTATTCAGTGGTCCTTTCTCTTCTTGATGCCTTTCTTTTAACCAATAGCCAATAGCAATGAACATTTAATCTTTACCTTTGCTTCAGAGCTGGGACTCATTATGAGCTTTAGCACTTCTGACACAATTCTTACAGGATTGTACCACACTTTTGTATTCATCCACTATTGCCTGCCTCTACTCTTTCATCTTCTGCACATATTTTTTTAATTTAAATCAGTTGATAAAATCTCTATACCTCCACATGAGTCTCTTCAGAACACTTCCATTTTTCTTCTTCATAAGAATTATTTCAATTTACATCTTCAGAAATTAGATCTTGAGACTCTCTCATTCCTCCTTGGATGGATGAATTACCCTATAGAATTTCTGAGCAAGGCAAATAAAATATCTTCTTACTGCTTTTGATTGGTGCACCCCATCTCTGAACAGCACCCTATCATTCTCTCTATTTTCAGCCATTGTCAAGAATCAAAAAATATAGATGTCCAATGAGATATTATTTCACTTTATCTCATGAATTACTGGAAGGCGGATGTTGTATCTTATTTCACAAAATCATAGATTCAGAGCTGGAAGGGACCTTTAAGTTTGTCTAGTTCAAATGCTTCATTTTACAGATGAGGAAACTGAGGGTCAGAGAAATAAAATCACACAAGATCAGACACATAGCAAGTGGAAGAGCCAGGATTTGGAATCAAGGTTTCTTATCCAAGTACAGCACTCTTTCCACTGCATTTTACTGTTGATCTTGGAAGAAAATTCCAAGCACTTAGTACATTGCTTTCCACATGATAGATATTTAATGTTTGAATGATTGACTTATCTGATATTTCCTAGCAATATCACTAGCACCTAGCAGCAGGATCCTTCAAAAGCTCTAGCTCCTTTTTCAATTTGGATATATTTATATATTGTGAAATGTTGATCCTTAACCATAAGTTGTACAAAGTGAAATTCAAAAACTGTCTTCATCTTTTGCTTTCTTCTTTTAACTTACATCTTCTTCAAGAGAGAAAAACAACTGTATGCATTATATTCTAGAAGCTCCCTCTTTCATTTGCTCAGATTGAACAGGGAAAATCTGGAAAAGTAAGATCTATATCTCTTTTGCTCAAATGAACTCTGAGTGTAGATTGAAGCATACTTTTTCCACTTTATTTTTCTTGCTTTTTTGTTTTGTTTTGTTTTTGCAAGATGCTTAATATGGGATAGATCCCTTTTCCTTCCCCCCTCTGAGAAGGCAATCTCTAACAAAAGATAAGAGGAAAAAATTCTATTCAACAAAACTAACAAATATATAGAAAAGATCTGGCATTATATGCAGTGTTCCACACCCATAGTTATCCCCACATCTGCAAAGAAAGTGTGGGAGGTGCCTTCTCATACTACTTTTGGGGGACAAAGCTTGGGTTATTACAGTTATTACATTGTTGAATTTCTACAAATGACCATTTGAGGATGATGGAATTCTCAGACAATGAGAGTTGTCTTCAAAGGAAAAGGAAGCATCCCAGAAATCCTATGAAATTGGAGGAGTTCTAACATGCTCTTTTTATTCATAAATCTATGGTTTTATCCATACATGGAAATGCAAATGAGAAAACACCCTTCATAAATGCAGTTTTGCAACTCTTCTGCATTTGATAGTCTTAGTAAGCCACCTAGAGTCACTTGGAGTTTGACTTATTCAAAGTCAAACCACCAGTGTTTATCAGAAGCAAGACTTAAGAGATCTAGCCCTCTATTTACTATACACGATATTTCTACGTTTTTCTGATAGCATTTAAAACAGCATATAAAAATGGTTTTAAATCATTCCACAAGAAATAACTGTTTGTAACAAAGTATGCCTTTCTTTGTCTCGTTTGAGCTGGGTAGTCCCATTCAAGCTGAAATTGGGAAAAAAGAAAGTTCAGTGTGCTTCAAAAGTTCAATTAGGTCAAAGAATTTTTTTAACTCATTGTTCTGCTAGATATTAGAACAATGAAACAAGTGAGATCAATATTCTTTCCTGCTAATCTATGAAATGTTTACTATGCCTGAGCAATGTCTATTCTGTTCAATTCAACAAGCAGTTATTAAGAACCTACTATGTGCAAGTCACTGTGCTAGAAGTTGCTGGGGACAGAGACTGTATATAGTGTGAATGACATATGTATGTGATATCTCTTCCAGGTAGATTAAAAGTTCCTTGAAGGCAGGGACTGTTTTACTTGTCTTTGTTTCCTCCATACCTAGCACAGCCCCTAATATAGGAATAGGAATAGGATAGATACTGGACCTGTGAATTCATTTGTATAGAGACTTCATGGGTGAGGAAACTCCTTACCAAAACAGGCTAACACATTGTCTGCAATGTTTAGTTTTAGGGAGTTTCCTGGAGCACTGAGAAGTCAAGTGACTTGCCCAAGGTCACTCAGCCAGTTTGTGCCAAAGGAAGAACTTGAGTCTAGGTCTTTCTGCCTTTGAGGTCAGCTTTTGTTTCCACAATCTGGCTAGCAGCTGTTGTGGGGGGTGAAAGACCAACACAAGCCCAACAACAAGAACACTTCCAGCACGCTGCAAAAGCCCAGGTTCTTTTGATCTGCTTTACTAAGGAAAGCAAAGTTAAGGGATTAACAAGCTTATGTTAATCTAGCATACAAATATCACTCACTTAGTTCAGGGGAAAAAGCCAGCACCCTGAACTTCAGAGCAAAATACAAAGTAAAAACATCGACAGACAGACCTTGTCTGATTCAAATCCTACTACATAGTTACCAGAGTTTAACAAAGTCCCGACATCCGGGTTTACGAGCTGGAGGGCTCTTAGCTACAGCTGCCCCTAGTCTCCTCATCAGCATGTGCCACTAAGAGTGACAGCCCTGCGCAAATAGGTCTGTCTTGTCTTCTTATACCTTTCAACCGCCATCAAACGTCATCTGGATGACCAGAACCTAGGTTGCTATGATTAGCTCTTGAGTTAACACCTCCCCTTAGTACCCTGGGAGCTTCACACCCACATAGGCTTAGCACCTAATAGGGATTTGGGCCTTGGGCTTAGTACCTAGTAAGACTCAATGAAATACACTGAGTTAATCAAAGGAAACAAAAGCCAAACTCTTCAAGAGCACTTGGTTGAACTGAGGGCTAAGAGCCCATTTTGCTTACCAACACAGCTTTCAATCTATTATTCCATGCTGCTTCTCAGGGCTGCTGACACCAAGACAAAACCAAAATAGTTCTTGCCTTAAAGAAGCTTACTTTTCTCTGTATAACATGTTCACAGAAAGGTAAATAAACGTAAGGCAATTGTAGAAAAGGAGTGAGCAAGGGGCATCAGAAAAGGTTTCACAGACTGAGTTTTGAATGAAGATAAGACTTCTCATCTTCAGCAAGTGTGCACAATGGATAGAGTGCCAGGCCTGGAGTCAGGAAGACTTGAGTTCAAATCTAGCCTCAGATACTTCTTAGCTGTGTAATCCTGGTCAAGTCACTCAACCCTGTTTGCCTCACTTTTCTCATCTGTAAAGTGAGTTGGAAAAGGAAATGATAAACCACTCCAGTATTTCTGCCAAGAAAACCCCAAATGTGGTCACAAAGTGTCAGACATGACTGAAGGCTTCCAAGAGTCAGAGAGATTATAAAGGAATACATCCCAAGCTTTGGTAAATAGAACATAGTCAAAAATAGTATAGGGGAAAATAGTATTCTATTTTGAAGAGAACTTAGAATATATGAATGGAGAATAATATAAAATGGCTGGAAAAGTAGGCTGGGACTAGAGTGGGCAGGGACTTCAATATTAAGCCAAAGAGTATATATTGTATCCTACAAGCAACAAGAAGTCACCAAAGATTTTTGTGCAGATAAGAGACACAGGCAGCCCTGTTCCTTAAGAAGACAATTTTGGTTACTATATGGAAGATGGATTGGGAAGAGTCAAGTCAAGTGTTTCTATGCTAGATATGCCACCAAGGGTCCCCAGGAATATATGTTGTTCAATCATTTATCAGTCCTGTCTAACTCTTCATGACCCCTTTGGGAGTTTTCTTGGCAAAGATACTGGAGTGGTTTGCTATTTCCTTCTCCAGCTCACTTTATGCTGGATGAGGAACTGAGGCGAACAAGGTTAAGTAAGTTGTCCAAGGTCACATAGCTCTGAGTGTCTGAAGCCAGGTTTGAGCTCAGGAAGATGAGTCTTCCTGACTTCAGGCCTGGAGCTCTATCCGCTTGCACCATCTAGCTGCCCTTCAAAATATATAGGGTGTCCATAATACTGGTAGTGTGGATCAATTCACCATCTACAATATGTATGCTATTGATTTACATGCTATATATACGGTTTCCAAAACTGTTCTCTCACATCTATCCCTGTCTCTCCACTCATATACTCATGCCCTAGTTCAGGTCCTCCTTACCTCTCACCTGCATTGCATTAGAATCCTAGTGGAGCGCTCTCCCTCTCCAATCCATACCCACGTAGCTGCCAAATTAATATTCCTAAAGCATAGTTCTCAGTTTATTACTCTCTTCTCCTCAAGAAGCTGTAGTGGTTCCCTCTTGCTTTTTGGATAAAAAAAAATAGATTGCTCTATTTGAATTTTAAAGCCCCTCACAATCTGATTCCAGCCCACTTTCGTAGGCTTTTTGCCTTTTACTCTCCTTCACACACTCCATGTTCCAAGTAAATGGTCTGTTTGCTGTTTCTGGTGAATCACATTCCACCTCCTGTCTCCAAGTATAAGCCGTCCTCCATACATAAAGTGTGTTCCCTCAGCACCAGAGCTTCCTTCAAAACTCAGCTCATGGGCTACTTCCTATAGGCAGCCTATCCTAAGATACCCCATCCCTATCTCCACCCCAGTTGCTAACATCCTGCCTGAAGTTAATTTTTGTGTTATATACTTTGTATGTACCATTATGTATATTTTAGCTTATTTTTCTAAGCATCTCATTTTCCCCAATAGTGTATGAATCTTTTGAGAGAAGAAATTATTTCTTTTTTGCCTTTGGGTCATCGGCACTTAGAAAGTTCCTGGAACACAGCAGGCATTTAATTAATGCCTTTTCAATGAGTTAATGAAAGCATTGTTGATCATAATGGCCACATATAATAATGTAAGTTATGTAGCTATTCAGAATATTAGACTGTGTCATTGCTTTCTAAGTCCTGGCATGCTCTTCCTTTCATTCGCCTACTGAAATCCCACCTTTAAAGCCCAATTCAAATGTCACCACTTCCATGAAACTTGCCTTGATATTCACCATTAGTTAAAACTTTCCCCCTTTGACACCCATAATCCATATTTCTCTAACGTATTTACATATTATTATATATTTTCATTATCCACAATAATGATAGCCTTTAGGCTACATGATGGTGGAAAGTGTGTTTTACATAAATCTTATATTGCTTCAAAGATTATGATAGCTCAATTAACATAGTAGGCACTTAATAATTTTTAATTGAATAGGTCTGTTCAAGAGTTAGATACTGTTGGATCCAAAATTATCCAATTGGCAAAAAAAAAGTCACCAAGGCAGAGCTCCAAGCCAATAGCACTTTATTAAAAGGTCCCTGGTACCACCTAATAAAGTGGACCTCATATCTTCCTCATGAGCTGAGATGTCCCCTTTCCCCAGGGCCTTAGTTTTATGGGATTTGAAACCCAGACACTCAGAAGAGAAAAAGTAAAATACAGAGACTTGTTGGTTGATAGACCTTGCTTTTGACCCTCCAGCAGAGCCAGAAATTATCTACCAGCATAGTTGGTCATAGAATAGAAAAGGCAAGCTTCGTCTCCACTAAGTGGAACATTTTCATGTTGAGCAAGAGAGGGTGGTCCAGAGGGGTACAAAAATAAATTAGAGGACCTTTCATATCATATCAAGACATGCCATCCATGCTAGGTCTGGTCATCAGCATTTCTGTGGTTAGGCAAGTGAACTTTATAACTGGTAAATAAATAGTAAACAGTGAATTTATAGTTTTAAATTTTGAGGCCTATTGTAAGAAAGAACCTATCTTATCAAATTGCCTCTATATGATATATGTAAAATACATATTAATACATTATTCTTGTATTATTGTCAGATGACTAAACTGACTAAATGTAAGTTACTAGATTAGTATATCACTAATGATCACCAACAATCATTACCCCTATGGAGTCATACGGAACTGATTAATACTGGTTGCAATAAAATAAGAGTCCAATGAATCATTTCTCTTAGATATCACAACGTTTTTCTGCTTTATTTGATTCAGCGTCTCTATTTTACATTCCACTAAAATGTAAGCTCCTTGAGGACAGGAATCGTTTTTTCCCATGAGTCTTTGTATTTTTAGAGCCTAGCACAATGCCTGGCACATAATGAGAGATTCAGAAAAGCTTTCTAATTTGAATTTTAGTCAGATAAATTATTGCAGGGATCATATATAGTCCCAAACTGCCTATCAAATTATCTTAACTAAGTTCAGCTATGAAATTCTTGACAATGATCCTTTCCAACAACTTCATTTTCCAAAGGCCTCTGGCAAGAACTTTCAATGCACAACCTTCCGTTAGCGTATTTCATTGCTATTCTTGGTCTGAACTAGGCCTATTTTCTTAGCATTCAATGTTGAATGCAAAATCTTCTCTATTTGGGAGGGTAATAATTCAGTCAAGTAGGCAATTTAATATCCTTTCTTTTCTTCATTTTCTCATAAAAAATCACTTCACCAGCATACTGGGAATATCATTGAGGCTCAAAAAGCCAGAAAGAAACAAATCCTGTGGAATGGGAATACATTATTATTTCTATGGTTAGTGATAATGCTTTATTTTTAAAATTGAGGAAAGACACTTTGAAATTCATTGATAAGTTAATTAGGGGAACACGCTGTTAAAATGTCTTGTCGTTTTTACAAGCTAAATAGCCACGGAGAATGTGTAAAGAAATTCTACAGGCCAGTACTGGATTACACAAGAGTCAGTATTAGTAGCCCTATGACAATTTAAACAGGTTTCAAGCATTGCTTAACTGCAGAAAACTGCCAAGACAACAGATCACTCAAGCAAGAGCACTTGCCTTTCCTGTCAGATGTTAGTCCAAAGAAGAGAACAAAAACAGAAACGGTCAAGCCGGTAGACAGCTCCCTCACACTTGGGGAATAGGACCACTCTATATGCTAATTATTCTGGTCCTCTTGGCCAGTCTTAGCACCACCAACCACTAAGTACTGACAGGCCTTTCTCCACACACAAGCTGAGGAAAGATGTGCCCAGGAAAGAAAGACAGCATAGCATCACTACCTTCTCAGACTCCTAATTATAAAGCAGATGGGAGATGTGACCCATTTGGGTGTATAGAAAATAATTTTGCTCCCCCCCACCCCGTTTAGCTTCTTTCTGGGATGTGACCCATTTGACTCTGCAAGAAACAATTTTGCCCATCCTGCTAAGCTTTCTTCATCTTTAAAGCCCAGCTAATCATTAAACACTTAAATGATACTAATTGAGTGCCCAGAGAAACAATAGGATATTCTGAAGAGAGAATTAGACTTGAAACCAAGAGTTCAAATTCTGATCCTTGTTGCATGATCTTGGGCAGCCATTTAACACTTCAGTGCCCTAGACACTTGTCCCTAAGACAGGTTGCAAAGAAGACATTGGTAAAGGGAGTTTCTCCCTTCCCCAAAAGTTCCCTACAATAATGAAAACAGAGGTGCAGCCCCTCTTCCTTTCCTTATCTTATTCAGTCATTTCAGTCCTGTTCAACTCTTTATGACCCCTTTTGGGGTTTTCTTGGCAAAGATAGTAGGGTGGTTTACCATTTCCTTCTCCAGATCATTCTTCAGATGAGGAAACTGGGCAAACAGGGTCACACAGGGTCACACAGCTAGTGAGTGTCTGAGACCAGATTCGAACTCATTGGAAACCCAGTGCTCTATCCACTGTGCCACCTGGCTGCTCCTTTGCCCACCTTACTAGGTGCTTAACATATGAATGTAGGAAACTCAGAGACCCTGGTGAGGGACATCACAGCACTGTAGTCTCTGCTAGCTCCTGCCTAATTGTTCCTCTTTCAGTATTGCCCATTCCCTTAAGGGGTAAGGGATTAATTAAGCAATTACATACCTCCTACTATGTGCCAAACACAGGTTTTATAAATACCATCTCATTTGATTCTCACAACAACCCTATGAGATAGTAGGTGTTGTTTTTATTCACTTTTTACAGTTGAGGAAACTGAGGCAAACAGAGGTTGCATGACTTGCGCAGGGTTATATAGTAAGAATCCTTGTCTGGACTTCAACTGACAGCTTCCTGACTGCAGGCTCAGCACCATATCCCCTGTGCCACCTAGATATCTCACAAGGACAATTCTTTATCTCCTGAGGACACACTGCCAAGCCCCTTCTAGGAGAGACTGAGATATTTCCTAACTCCCAAGACATTTAACTCTGTGCCTCTCTCTATATCAAACTGAAAAGTAGCTCTAATACTGCCCTTTAGCTTACTAGAGTGACATGAAACGATGGGACTGAAAAGTAGTTTAAGTCCAAAATCAAGGTGAAACGAGACAGAAATTAGAAGCAAAGAATGAAGCTGAGGCACAGGATAGATACCGTGGGATTACAACAGAGGCTGGGAGACAGGCAGAGAAGGAGCACTAGGGATTCTCAGTTTCCAAAAGTTAAGCCCTTCCTTCATGGATTTAGATCTGGAAGGGACCTTAGAGGTCAGTCATTCAGTCCAATCCTCTTATGTTATAGATGAGAAATGGACAACCACTCAAGTTAAGTGGTTTGCCTAAGGTAACACAGGTAATGACATAGCCAGGATTTGGACATGGATCTTCTGACTACATTCAGTGCCCCTTTTCATGTATCACCCAGAATTTAGCATCATAGGATCACAGTTTCAGAACTTAGAGGTCACCAAGTCCAACCTTGACATTTAAAAGATGAGGAAACTTAAGCCAAAAGAGGGTAAATGACTTATCTAAGGTCATGCAGGTACTTAACAGCAGATATAAGATTTGAAACAGCATTTTTTCAACAGAACTGAGAATCCTATTATGCTTTTTTGAAAACTTGATATACAAAAATCCAAATTTACAAAATGGATACATTTGGCAATTTTTCCCCAACATTATAAAAGGATCTTTCATTCTACAAAAAGTTTCACTAGAATTATTTTAAATCATGAGACATGCTAATAAGTAAAAATAATATTCAATTTGAAAAAATATGGCATGCCACTAACTTTTAGAATCTATTATTGCATAAATTTAGGCACAGCTATATATATATATGTATATGTATATATATATATATGCACATATATATTAAATAAGTATAAGAAATAAGTGTAAGTGTAATCTGAGTTTGGGGGAAGTTTCTGTTAGGACTGTTTTGGCCAAAATCATTAATAGCTGATAGATCAATACCTTAGCTAAGTCTTCCCTTTTGGAAAGGATGATCAGACATTCTGAACAACAGGATATTGAAAGAAATAATTATCAATAACCAATGGTTTGGGGAGATCCAAAGTTCCTCCCTTTTTCTAAAGTACTGATTTTAAAAGTTCAATCTCTTGAGAGGTACTACTTATAATGAGATTAGACTAACTTTCTTGTTCACACTACCCAAGTGGGGAAGTCATTGTGCTCTACTCAGGTTTGAGTGGGAATAAATTCTTTGAATAGATTGCCCAAGGCTGGGGGTAACTGACATAATCAAAGTTTACTTGAATAGGTTCAGCCCCTAATTGTAATGATCATTCTCTCATTAATTGTTAACCAGTCAGAGTGATTGAGAATACCTCTATTCCAATGGGTATATAAGCTGTGAGCTCACCACCATAATAGTCTTTAGTCTAAGAGAGAGATGGCCAAATAACCATCCTTTCTTTAAAATGCTGGCGTTGTTAATAAAATGATTAAATTCCCCAGAAATTGTGTCTCTTGAACTTTTTGAATGTCACAATATCATGAAATTGGGCTAAGTCCCTCAAGATTGAGGGGTGACTATATAAGATATACGTAAGTAAATGGTCTGATAATCTGCTCACCAAATAACGACAATCAATGGAACCACCTCAGGTCTTCAAATTCTATCTTCCTAAGATTACATAAATATCAAAAGATAGGCGTGAATATGATAAGCTTGAATAAGAAGATGATTGCACATTAAGTGCAAGTCACAGAATCTATACTTTTTAAAAGTTAGAGTTGTCTTTTCTCATACAATATGTTCCCCCAAATCACCTGTTTTTCTCCATATTAAAGCTGAAAACAATAGCAGATAGTACTATATTTGATAAAGTATAGGAAAATTCTACACACAATATGTAAAAGTTTTGGGCTTTTTCTATAATGTCTGCAAGAGAAAATATGTAGATAGATACTATTGTGAAATTTCATTTCCTAAGTATCCATCCCAAATCTCAGTGACAGGGGAGATAATTAAAACCTTTTGTTCTTTGTTGATGATGACTCAACATATTCTTTTAGTAATATATTTTGAAATAAAGTATTAGGGGAACAAAAAGATCCATCCTTCTTAAAATAATCCAAATATAATAAAAATATTGAAAGAATTTCCTGAAGTGTTAGTTCACCCACCTACGTATTCTTTCAACAAGAAGTAAAACAGTAAAACAAGTAAAAAAAGTAAAACAGCAGTTTACTATTCAGAAGAAAAGGTCTAACAAAGCCAAAGCCATATATTTTATCTCCAAGTGAGTCAATTAGCTTAATTCTCTTCCTTACCCAGAGGGCACACCCTTAACCTCAGCTAGCCATCTAAAATATCTCAAGTAATTTGGTCATGAGCTTAGAAGAAGCAGTATAAAACCATTTCTGCTACTAGACAGGAGAAAGAAAGGACCTATCCTTCTGGGTTTCCATGATGTTCTTAGTAAAAACATTTTCACTTACTAAAAATTAAATTGACTCTAACAATTAAGTGCTTATGTAATGATAGCTTTTTTTTAAGCTTCCTTTACTTGCCTGCTGATTTCATTCATAGATACAAAACATCCCAATACATGAAGTGCTGAATAAAAAACCTGGAATGAATGTTAATCTGTTAATTCCACCTATATAGTCTTTTTTAAAGTTTGGAGTCCAACTCAGGAGAGGTAAGAATTAAATCATATAGTTAAGTCATGGAGAGCTTTCATGACATCTTTGATTTGGGGGGTAAAGATTTCTTGCTATCTTTAGGAGGTCTGATGATGAAATATTCTGCTTCCTAAAAGAGAGGTGATAGATTCAGCGTACAACACAAAATACTTATTTCTATGAACATGTTCAGTGGTGAAATATATTATGCGTAACTCTGCATATTTGTTTTTATTTTTTCCCCTAACTAGGTAAGTACAGGAGGGAAAGAAAACAGATTTTTGTTAATTAAAATTTTTTAATTTAGAAAATTAATTCATAATCATTTGCTGATTTTGCATACTTAACTCATAAGAATTTATGTTAAAACTCCCAAGAAACTATTGGTGTATAGATAATGGCCATTTCTGCAGAGAGACGGACTTCTTAATTCTAGAAATATAGAAATAAAGGATCTTCAAAAACCAGGCCTCAATCTACAAAAAGAAGTAGCCTCTGACCACCTGAACTCTGCAAGATACAGGTCTTAGGAGAAGGGGAAATACTTATCAAATATCAGCTTACATTCAAAGCTGAGATTTCTTCTGTATAAAAGGGAATCTTAGAAGCTTCTATCTTTGTACTGCCTCTTTTTTCATAGATCTTCATGCCAGATATTACTACTTACACTAATACTATGAGTAATAAGCTCAAAACTAGAGATAATATAAGCCTGGCAAAACACACTATTAATTGGAAGTTCCTATAGATTCTATCAATAGTCCCGTTCATACCTTACCATGACACCAAAAACTACATGGCTGTTTTCCAAAAATTTCATCTGAAAAAAATTGGCTTCAGATATATTTCTTGTTCATCAGTAATGTTCTTCATTTCTCTAGTGTGATTGCTACCTTAACAGAAATCACCCATTTAGAAAGTATTTGATGCTTGATGCAATAAAAGGACAGAAGCAAGCCACAAAATCCCCAAATAAGGCTTAAAACAAGAAAATGTGATAAATGCTAGGGTTACATCAGCAAAAATAAAACTACTCCTATCTTCGAGTACCTAAAGTCCCACCAACAGGATACACATACACTGATAAGTAAATACAACATAATTTGAAGATGATAAGAACATTAACAACTGAGAGGATCCAACTAACAATTCTTTAGTTACACGAAGATAGTAGCACATCATCAGAAAACAATGGCTGCTAATGATGGGAGAAATCTCTTATGAGACGAATTGGAGACACAGGACTTACCAGTTAAATTGTTTTCTTTTATTGTTGTTGTTGTTGGTTGGTTGGTTGGTTAGTTTTTAAGATCCTAAAAAGCAAGAACACACCTAGGAAAACCTACAAAGTCAGACCTTGTCTTTGTGCCATCCCTCACCTCCTAAATCAATTCCAGGCACAGTCTATGGTGTTTGATCCGTACTGGAAGAAGCAAAAAGACCATCGTCAATGATAAATGAGATAATATTTGTAAAAGCATTTAGCACAGTGCCTGGCACATATTAGGTAATGAAATTCTTGTTTCAAATGATGCCTGTTTCACAGATAACACACAGAGAGCTCTAGGTGTTTCAGACTCTAGCCTCTAACAGGTTCACTCTTAATCTGGTCAGACAGGCAGACAGCTTCAGAGGGGTTAATAATCAGCTTTATTTCTAGTCTAGTCTTCTCAAAGGGTTGCAGATAATGGGAGCACCAGCTCCTACAGCATTCCCTAATCACCCTTCTTGCACGGGATGGCAAGAAGGGGGAGCAACTACCCCTATGTTTCAATGGGGTCAATTGAGACACACACAGCTTGTGCACTCCCCTAAATCCCCTCAAGCCTTGATGGGGGCCAGTCGAGGCACACACAGATTCCCCGTGGATTCCCCATGGATTCACTGACCAATGCCCACTTGCTTTATAGGGCAACAAACAAAGAAAGCATCTTGCCAACATTAAGCTCACAGATTAACTTTAGCAATATCTTCATTCTATGTAAGTGTCGCAAATATCAATTATGTCACTCCAATATCTCATGGCACAGCCTCAGTAGGATGGTCTGTCACTAAGATTCTAGGAATTACTAATCCTTGGGGTTATTCTGGGAATTATTAACTAACACCTGGAAACTAGACATTGCCATAGCCATGGATACTAAGAAATTGAACTCTAAAAAGATAACAAAATCCTTCTTACATACAATGCCTAAAGCATGTTGGTGCAGAATACCGATGGGATAGGAAGAGTAGTTTTATTTTTTTAAATATATCATGTCATATGTTGATATATGTCTGTAGTATAAGATTGAGGAAAGTGGGCATAAAGTCTCTGACCAGGTGGAATTCTTTACTCAAATCTCAGAATACTCCTGGCTAATGTACAGAATACTCAAATAAATAAACATATGGAGATTTTTAAAATAAATATATAAAATAAAAGTATTGTGATGCCAAGTATAATTGGTTTTGATTTGTATAAAAATTTTGGTTACTTGTTTTTGTTTTTTCTCCCACATTTAAAAACTCCCCTACACATACTCTTGTTTGGCCGCCAAAGCGCTGGTTTCCAACATGTTTTAGAGGTGGCTTCCTATTGTTTGATTTTGTAATATTCATTCCATGTGTCCCCTTCATTCTCCAAACTGATCATATCTTTCAAGAATAACGTAGAGCATATCATTATTTGCTTTGAGGAAAACAAAAAAGATCTCTGTGCTAATTAGAGATATCCTGAATCAGAACACAATTTAAAAGTTCCACATCTTCTCCATGTCTATTCAGAACATCGATAGAGAGCTAGAAAAGACCTTAAAGGTCATTCAGTTCGGTATTCTCATTTTATAGAAGAAGAAACTGAGGCCCAAATTAGTTAACACCAGAACCAGGAATGTCAATTGACACAAACATTTTATTACAATGGTACTTTAAAATAAAAAAATTTTCATCCTAACTCAACTTTCTGACTCCAAATACACTAGCTTTTCTTTAATATGAAGCTCATTAGGCCCACTTGCTCCATGGAACTTCCAGGTGGGAAACAAGCCAAGTGTGGGTTTCCAACTTTGCTTCAGGATCAGTCTGTGAACAAGATAAAATTAGCATGCCGAATCTTGACATTGTTGTCTTGTTCAACAGCGCCCCCTACTGGTTAATGAGAGTGGTGTCAAGGGAGAGTCCCTTTTGTCTGGATGGACGTGGGCTGTGAAATCTCTTTTGTTTGAATGGAAGTCAGCATTGGAAGTTACCATTTCAAGCATAGCCAAGGTGGAAAGAGACAGAACTCTAAATCACTACTCCTGATAAAATAGATTCAAAGGATGACAGAAGGAGAAAAGGAAATTATAAGACAAATTATGCCCAAGGTAATGATGAAAAACAGGCATATAATGGAAGGTTGTAGCTAGACAACTTAGTCTTCTTGGGAACATTTATATACATGTATGTATGCATACACTATGTATACATACATGTACATACATACACACATGCTTACATATGTATATATTTGTGTGTATAATATACATATATACATATACACATAAAATACATATGTATTCCTAATATGATTTAAGAAATGTGTTCATTTGTAAGACTAACTATGTGTCACTCTCTTGTTCTCAGATACGTCACTGCTGGACATTATCTCAGCAGTATATTCTATGATTTTGGATCTGCCAGTTATCCCTTTATAATATTCTTCCATTTATCCCTGGTCTCAGTTAGATTTTAAGTTTCCTCAAAGGAAAAATCAGATATTCTATTCCTTTGCGCATCTTGAAGAACACCTA
>CM053627.1:166341245-166387803 GCA_028646595.1 Phalanger gymnotis
ACTAGAAAATAAGATGCACAGGCAACGGGGCGTAGAGATTTATCTTGCCCTACAAGAAAGGAAGGGAAAGGGGGATGGGCGGGGAATGGGGCAACGGAGGGGAGGGCAGACTGGGGAACAGGGCAACCAGAGTGTACGCCATCTTGGGGGGGGTGGAAATGGGGAGAAAATTTGTAATTCAAACGCCTGTGAAAATCAATGCTGAAAACCAAACATGTCAAAAATAAATTAAAATTTAAAAAAATAGTAACAGAATGAAAATTTTTCCTCATAGGTGGTTCAACATTTCAAGTTTGAAGGACTATTTAATGATGTTGGACATTTTGGAACCAAAGAAATGTCTCATATAATTGATTCATTTGGAGAGTGGTATTCTCTCTGCTCCTCTGCTAAAGAAGCAAACAAGGGCCTCTTCAGAGAGAAAGTCTTTTATGCATACTCATTTAAGTATTCTACCTATAGGTAGTAAGGGAATCACTTGAAAATTTAAGTGGTAGGTCATATACAGTCACCTTTCAGCACCTAAGATAGCTCCCTACACTTAAGAAGCCCCCAATAAATGTGGAATTTAATTTAATTTTGTCACAAAACAACATTTTTACTGGCTCTTTGGTCTCATAGTATTTTTCTTTCTTTTCTGACAAGAAGAAAAACAGCATTTTCTTAAAGCCTAATTTTTTAACCAAAAAAAAGTTCCTTCTATTAATGATGCCAGAGGGGGTGCATCAAAGTAGAATTTTTCTGTATAGTGATCATTAAGTGCTCTATTTGACCCATTTAGGTCTACTTATTTGGAATTATGAAGGCAGTATCAAAAAATTACTGCCCTATTCATGCCTCATGTGTACATTTTTAATGCAGTAGAGAAATTCTACCAGACTGGAGAAAAAGAGGAAGACCTTACCTCTTTAAGAATCTATGATTTTTAACAGCCAGCCAGCTAGAAGAAGCACTTCTGAATTAATTAACAGGGAGTTGTAATTAAATACAATGGCACTTAAAGGAGTTATTGTTGGTCCCTAAAAGCACTGTTTTAGTTATAATGGATATATATCATTCTTGTTCTAGAGATGCTTATCAAGGTTAGTGATCAGGTGTTCTATTTAAACAGAAAAATGCATTAAAGTGCTGCTAGAACATGAACTAGTTCTTTTGGAGAATTACCAAAAGCAGAGACCTTAACACTCCTGAACTTTATTGACATTGTTCTCTTTTATTTAACTGAAAATAAGATTTCCTATTATAATTATTAATGGTCATGTTTTTCAATGCTTCTAATTCTAAAGAAATAAAAAAAAATGATGATAGTCGTTCTGAATTCCCCAGAAACCCGACAACAACACATTTAAAAGAATCATGGCACTTTGAACTTCAACTTTGCTATTTCAGAGTTCTGAGAAAAAAACATTTCATTACATTGAGGTTTCCAGTGAAGTGCTTTGGTTACCAGCTTCTCTGTCTCCACTATTCTGTCCATGACATAGAGATGTTAAGTATTGTATGTGCTTAAGGTTTTATAGTAGGCAGTGAAGGTCATCTTCAAGTAAATGCTCATCTTCAAGGTGATATATGTAACAACATGGCATAACAACATTACTTGCTGCTACTGTGGCTATGTAAGAGAGACCAGGACAGAGCTCTAGGGGACACCCACATTTAACAAACATGAACTAGAGCCTTTAAAATAGGAACCTCTTGACCTTCAAAATACTAATATGTGTTATCAGATTGGACTCTTCTCTCTCTCTCTCTCTCTCTCTCTCTCTCTCCCTCTCTCTCTCTCTCTCTTTCTCTCTCACACACACACACACACACACACACACACATTTTGATGTGAAAATGTGAAAATGCACAGGTGGGCTTAATGGCACAGCAATTTACTTTGTTGATATTTTAGATCAAAAACAAATGTGCTACGTAAGTAATGCCCCAGGGCCACCAATATCTGGGCTCATGGACTACATCTGATTTCAGAAATGGCCCTAAAAGATCAATATCTCTATAGCACCCGATACTCACTCAGAATTTACAACAGAAAATTTCCAAAAATGTTCATATCTAGGTTTCCACAACTGTGGGTAACAGGGCCCCTAACTCCTTTATGGCACAGGCATTCAAGGTAACAAATGTACACCAGGTAGAGGATTGCCTTTATCACACCCTATAGAAAATACCAAAGATAAAAGAATTCACCAAAGCCCTTAACCAGGTATAGAAAACACATAAAGCAGATGCTCTTTTGAAAGGAACTGAATTTGTCACCAGGAGGACAACACTATGGCATTGCAGGGAAATCCTTTTCCACAGGGTCTGAAGCAGTACATCTGAAACTCATAATGCCTCCTTGTCTATAATTGATGCTTCTACTTCCTTTCCTCTTATTCCCTTCCTTAACTCTCTACTGATCTCACCATTCAAATGAAATTGCTCTCTCCAAAGTTACCAATGATCTTTTTCCCCTGAGACAATCAGGGTTAAGTGACTTGCCCTGGCTCACACAACTAGTAAGTGTCAAGTGTCTGAGTGAGACCAGATTTGAACTCAGGTTCTCCTGACTCCAGGGCTGGTGCTCTACCCACTGTGCCAACTAGCTGTTCCCCGGTGATTTCTTAATTGCTGAACCTAGTGGCCTTTTTTCAATCCTCATCCTTCTTGAACTTTCTGCAACTTCTGACACTGTTGACTACTATCTTCTCTCTAGGTTTTTGTGATAGTGATCTCTCCTCATTCTCTTCCTACCTGTCCAACCTCTTTTTTTCCTCAGTCTCATTTGCTGATTCTTCATCTATGCCATGTTTGTTAAATGCGGGTGTCCCCTAGAGCTCTGTCCTGGTCTCTCTTCTCTTTTCCCCTCTATACTTATTTCACTTGATGATTTCAACAGTCCCCATGAATTAAACTATCATCTTTATGCAGATAATTATCAAATGTATTTGAACCACCTGAGCCTCTGTCCTGACCTTGTCTCACATCTTTAACTGACTGTTAGATATCTCAAACTGGACAGCTTATAGAATGTGAAGTTCAACAAGTCCAGACTGAACTCTTCATTTCCATCCTCCCAACCCTCTCTTCTTCCTAACTTCCTCCAAGCCACTCAAGTTCACAACCTAGGTGTCCTTCTTGACTCCTCAATTCTGGCCCCAAGTTGCCAAGTCCCATCATTTCTACCTTCATAACATCTATCAGATATGCCCCTTTCTCTTCTCTAACACTGCCGCCACTCTGGTGCAATCTCTCATCACGTCATGCCTGGATCATTGGATTAGCCTAATGGTTGGTCTGCCTGCCCTCCCCATTCCAGACCAGATAAATTGATCTTCCTAAAGCATGTCTGACCATGTCAACACCACCCCCACCTCAATCAACTCCAGTGGCTCCCTATTGCTTCTAGATCAAATATAAGATCTTATGTTAGGTTTATAAAGCCTTTTATAATATAGATCCTTCCAACCTGTCTAGTCCTCTAGTCTTACATCTTATGCCCCACAATGTATTCTGTAATCTAATATCACCTGCCCCTTGCTGTTGCTCACACACAGCACTCCATCTCTGGACTCCCCACTTTTTCACTGGCTTTCCCCCAAGTCTAGAATCATCTCCACCTCCTGCCTTCCCTTCCTTCAAGTCTCAGCTAAAGTTCCACCTTCTGCAAGAAGCCTTTACCAACCCCCTTAAATTATAGTGATTTACCTCTGTTAATTATCTTCAATTTATCCTGTATCTCATTTGTACATAGTTATTTCCATGTTGTCTCTCCCCATTGGATTGTTAAGTCTTTGAGAACAGGTACTGTTAGTTGTCATTCTTTGTATCCCTAGCACCTAGGACAGTGCCTAGCACATAGCATAAGCTTAACAAATGAGACTGACTATTCAGGCATCTCACAACACCAGGTGCTTAAAAAAATGCTAGTTGGCTCACTTATTGTACGTTGGGCTCTGTGGAAGTCAACCAACAAACAATTTGAGGTTTCTGGACAAGCAAATCCATTTCCATCAGACTTCACTTCCAAATAAATCACAGTTATAGAAGGGAACAAAATACAGGTCTTCTGCTCTCTCATCTTATGATTTTAGACTTTTACTGCTCTCCAGTTTCGGGGTGATATGGACAATCTTCTCTTCTCAAAAGACCTGCTGCTCAGGAACTCCCCTTCTCTCTCTAGAAAATCAAATAATCAAACTCTTGGATCTATGCTTAATCTTGAAACATCTTCCAAGGCAGGTGATGCTTGAGAAATCTCCCATTTCAGCTCTTCAATAGGAGTCCAGGATCACATAACCTAGAAAACTTGGAATTAGAATATAAGAAAAAATAAAAAGTTCTTTGCCTGGCATACAATATTCCCCCCCCCAAACTGTCTTGTACCTCCTTTTCTACCCTAATATCTTAATATTTTTGTTCATATACACAACATTCCAGGTCCTATGGTATGTTCAGAGAGGACTAGCTTCTCCAGTATTAGAGCTTGCTGAGCCCTTTCCGGGCTGGTCATTCACCTTTGGTGTCCGCTTGTCGCCCAACTCTCACCTATGGCTCCAAGAAGCTGTAGCATGCCCAGTGGCCACACTCCAGTAAAACTATCTTAGCAAGTGAGCTAACCTAGTTTGAGGGTAACCAACAGGTTTCAAACCTGTTAAAGTGAGTTAGGGGGATGTTTACCCCAAGCATGTGACGATTTCCCCATGCAGAATGGGTAGCTGAGAACAATTTGTTCCAAAGACCACTGAGGCAGGTGCTGTGGAGTGTTTAGAGCTAGGTCAGACATTGAAGATATCAAGGTTACCCACTACATCCTGGGACAATCACCTGACTTTTGTCTTGCCACTGGACTCTGGAGAGAGAGTGAGTCTGATGATTCTGCACAACTCTGCCTCACTTATGTCCAATTTGGTCACAAGTCAAGACATCTCCTGTGATGTCACTGGTTCTCTTCAAAAATGAAGGACAAACAACAACTCAGCATCTAGACAAGCTGGACTGCTGGCTATTCCTGTAACTCAATACTTCTATATCCCGCTTCCATGCCTTTTCAGTGATATCTCTCTCTCTCTCTCTCTCTCTCTCTCTCTCTCACCTTCTCTCTCCATATACATATATATATATATATGTATGTATGTATGTGTATATATATATATGTATACATATATATGATAATGATATTCATACTCAAAAAACATTGTGAACTCATGGGCAAGTTAGTGGCACCTCGGAAATGGCATTGGATTTAGAATCAAAGGACCTATATTCAAGTCCCTTGATTTTTGGTCCTTCTGGTGTTTTAATAGGTTTGTGCCTTTGTGCAAATCACCTTACTTCTCTGGACCTTAGTTTCCTCTTCTGTACAATACTACAATTGGACAAGCTGATTTCTAGGTTCATCCAAGTTCATTCAATCCCATGATCCTATAACCAACACACATTAATAAAGCAGGATCATTTATGTAACAAAGTTAAAGTAAAGAACCACTTGTTTTGTTGTACATGTCTACAGCTATCCCTTGACCTATTCCAGTTAACAGTGATTTCTCTCCATTTTGTTATCTTCAGCTTTAAAATGACTCCTCCAGGTGCAATGGCTATCAGTTGAGTAGTGAACTTTTTTTTTTAAATTTGGCTAAAATTTGCTTCTCCCAATGTTTAATTAAAAGGAGGGCATAGGAGCTGTCATTTAGTATGAATCCAGAGAGGGCTTCTAGACCACTAAAGGCAGAAGAGGCAGATATTTTCAGAGAAGTCATAATCATCTTCTGAGAGATTACTATCCATTTGTATCATTTTGGAAACATCTTGCCCTAAAATGTCAACCTTCCTTGGCATCTGAAGGGTCTCCAAAACTTGCTGTGCCACTAGATAGGTGAACAGCTTTTTTGTTATCTCTTCCATCAATGGCCACTTTTAATGGATTCCAGTGGCTTATTTATAATGCTGTCCAGGACTCCTGGAACTGAGGCTGACAGATGCTACTCCAGAAGGTTAATAGGATGACAATTCTTCCCCTGGCCCTTAAGAAGGGATTATGTCTGAGCAGAAGATGAGCAGATTATTTCAGAAACAGAAACTGACAGCTTTTTCCCAGAAACTAGCACCCCCATTTGGTCCCTTGTGATAAACAGGCAAATCTAGAAGATTGGTGGTCCATAATCAGTACCTTGGTGCCTCTTATGCTGATTCCCCCCAAGGACTCTGACATAGATAAATACATCAATCAATAAGATTCATGATGGAAAGAATTTAAAGAAAGAAGGAGCATTTCAATTATTCTTTTGCTTGTAAAATAGCATCTGAGATAGGAGTAAAAGGGATTTTTCCCCAGTTGACTGTCATCAGAAATAGCTCATGATCAATAACCAGAATGCATTTGGAAACTGGACTGATATTTTGCATTTTGGGACTTACTCTCCAAGTTCAAGGTCACCAAGGTGAGTTCTAATCTAAATGGTTGGGGTGTTTGTGTCTGTCTGTGTGTGCTAATTACTTGTTTGTATAAAGCTTTTACATCTGTAAAAGATTCAAGGTAGGAGAAGCCATAAATGATTTTGAACTGGTTGAACAATCACTACAAAACTTTAAGTCAAATTGCATTAAGCATTAGTTGCTTTAAGTTAGAAGTTAGCTGAAAAGAATTGACTAAAAAATAATCCTGTGCTATATGGTTTTACGGCAGACAATTCTTATCATAAGATGCAGAATACATTTCAGGCACACATGACAAGTAGCAGTAGCAGAGTTATTTCCCTGAAATAGATCCTTCTTAGTTTCTTTGTGAAAACTCCAAATATGAAATCCAAAAATATAATTTATGTCATTTGAAATTGCTCAGGAACAGGCATCACAACCTTCACCTAATCAAATCATTTGAAATAGGAAGATTTCTGTTTAAAATTCCTTTTTTTATTAAAAAAGGGAGGAGGGGAACTCTCTTATGACTGTGACCAAGATATGCTCAGAAACTTTTTTTTAAGTATGTACTGAAAGAAAGAGGCCACACACAATTTTAAGGCTCATCTGCAAATGACTAACAGAGGAAATGAATTTTGAAATTAGTAACAATATGGAAAAAGAAAGTATGTGTACCAGTGGACACCTGTTGCAGGATTTTTCTTTAGTCCGATCCCTACAATTAAGTGGTTCACACCCTTTTAAAGGCATCTGAAATAAACAATTTTTCATCTCTATTTGGGGTGATTGCATGTTTTTCAGAAAGCTGAAACCAAAAATGGAACAGATTGTGAAGCATCTAAGGAAAAGCAAAAGCAGACAGTGCCTGTCTGGATTAACTGATGAATATCTGCAATTCCCTCTAAGCACCACTTTCTTTTCAATCATTAATGTCAAATTTCTCTTTGACATCACTTGGGGAACACACAAGTTTTCTTTTTCTAATCTGGATAAATCTGTTACTTACATTTCCTTAATTTTTGGTCATTGATATAATCAATTTGAAATTCATGCTATATTTTTTATTGAGAAAGAAAATAGTCTACTTATTAAATAAAGATTTATTTCCAATTAATATTAGTTCATTGCAAATAGTGAAATTTCATTATTTGAAAATAAAGACATGTCATGAAGCAGACTGGAGATGAGCTACGTTTGTGTGTGTGTGATGTGTGTGTGTGTGTGTGTGTGTGTGTGTGTATGCAAACTAGTTTGAGTTGACATACTAGACTGGTCAAATCAGTTTAAAAAATCAACCAGTTATTTTATAAAAGTAATGTATCTTTTGTTAGTTTTTTTTTTTAAAAAGTTATATCAATGCTTTGGGGATTTTTTACAAGTGTCATTTCCTGATACAACTTCCTCCAGTTGAACCCTTCTTTATGAAAAGGAGAAATTGTTCAGCAGAGTCAAATGACACAGTGCTTTTGTGCCATAATATCCTACTCCCTCTCCCCAACTCTGATGAAGAAGAATAAAATGTGTTTTATTATCTGTCCTCTAAGACTAATATTGGTCTTTGCACTAACTTGAGATAAGTTACTTTTTGGCATTGTCTTCATTCACATTACTTGGCCATTGTACATATTGTTCTCCTTTCTTCATTCTGCATCAGTTCATATGTCTTCCTGTTTTTCCCTGAATTATTCATAGGCATTATTTCTTATGGCACGATATTATACAACATTTGTATACCATAATTGCTAAGCCATTCCCCTAGTTAAATTGTGGGAGGGTTTAATTATTACATGTTTTGACATACAATATTTGTTTACATTGTACTAAGAAATCAAATGAGGTAAGTTCATGAAAAAACACAATTTGTGATATATCTATGTCAATAGATTTGAAAAATTGTTTATCTCAGATGTCTTCAAAAGAATGTGAACCATTTAATCATAGGGATCAGACTAAGCAAAAAAAAAGTAACGTCTTACAATGTGTCCTGATTTTTATACTCTAAATGAAACTTATATAACACACCCAAATTAATGGAATTGTCTTTCTTCCAAAACATACTTTCCTATGTGTGATTAATTGTTTATTTTGGATGTGTCTACACACAGAATGTTGGGGAAGATGGGGGTAGAGAGTGAGATCAAATCATTAAAATAATATTTTAAAAAAAAATTACTCTATCAGTGTACATACTCAGCTTTGGCCAGATTTGACCCTGTAGCCTATACCATTTTGAAGGTTTTTATTTAGGCAGGCCAAACTCTAACTATAATTTCTTAAAGCTATAGGAATGTGCAATCTTTAGGGTTACAAAAACCTACATGAAATAAAATTGCTTTTAGCCTGCCAAAAGATGCATAGTAGGATCTCTGTAAGGTTCTAAGATTCTTTTTTCCCTAGAAAAACACGAGTTCCCTAAATACCAGTGCCAGTGGCCATTGATTTTTCAAAGCACTCTCTACTGTGGTCTTACCTCTCCATTTCACATCGATTATTTCATTTAATTGCTTATGACATTCTGGTGAAGAGATCAAATCTACCCTTGCCTAGCCCAGTAAAGAAATGAGTGTTTGCAAAAAGTATGGTTCTTCACTTTTGGTCAGAATACAAAATGAAACTTTTAACTAAGTTATTATTAGTTCACAAACTGCAGTGTAATTATTTTAGTAGCTGAGAAATGCCAAGAAATTTGCATG
This sequence comes from Phalanger gymnotis, assembly GCA_028646595.1. Classification (NCBI taxonomy): domain Eukaryota; kingdom Metazoa; phylum Chordata; class Mammalia; order Diprotodontia; family Phalangeridae; genus Phalanger; species Phalanger gymnotis. The sequence continues at coordinate 166,350,344 of CM053627.1, forward strand.
TAAAGATACTATTCTGCCTCCTGATCCATTACTCCTGGGACATGTTCTCATTCCATAAAATTACATGGAAAAGAAGAAAAGAAATTTTGTTCATTGTTCTTGAGTATAGGTCATCATCTCTGCACTGGAACTGGCTGCAAAAAGTCCCTCTCAAAGATATAAATTAAGACAGATCCAGTCACATCACCTCTGCCTCCTACCCCTTTTGTTGCCCATTTGTGCTTCCCATTCTGAATTGTACCATTTCAGAGCCTAGAGGCAAATAGACTAAATGGCACCTTTGAAGAATCTGGCTATCACCAAAGGAAGTCAGGTAAATTAAAGGTTCTTTAACCATGTGTCCAGTTGTCCAATCTGTGGAAGCATACCTGAAGCCGCTTAAGAGACTTGGTCCTTTCTTTGAAAACAAGTATCAGGGACAGCCAGGTGGTATGGTGTATAGAGCACTGGCCCTGGAGTCAGGAAGACCTGAGTTCAAATCTGGCCTGTGACCCTGAGCAAGTCACTAACTGCACTTGCCTCCAAAAAAAGAAAGAAAACAAGTAACATGGCTGCCTAGTAGCTCCGTATTATTCCACTGAAGGCACTAAAAGAATATTAAGCATATGAGCTAATTATACTGACCTGATCTACTGCTTTCCATAGCCAATTTTCTCAATCCTGACAGTCTGACTGGCTCATATATATATTTCCTGTATCTTACTATTAATAATCCTCTGAAATTTTTCAGGTTATATTGAGTGCGCAACATCTGTTTCATAGATGTGGGGGCTAATTAGACTACAGTGAAAAATTAAGAGATAACCCATGGGTGGGAGAAGAGTACTGAATTAAGAGTGAGAGGTTTTGAGTTCAAATCCTACCTCTACCTCTGCTACTTATGTGACCATAGGCAAGCCATTTCCCTTCTCTGGGACTCAGTTTTCCTGTTTATAAAATGACAGGGGTTGGACTAGATGACCTCTAAGATCCTTTCCATCTCCAAAGCTATGATCCTATGATTCTATTACATAATACCTGTTGTTCTCTGGAGCCAAATATGAAACCAAAAATATATGGCACTGATCTTGCTTGTTACAAATGACCAGCACTGTGTAAGAAAACTTCAGTCATTTTTTAGGATCCGAGGTCAAACTCTGCAATCACCACGGTTTCTTCCCTCATTCCTGCATCTTTCTTGAAGATCCTGAACCTCTTTCTACTGGGAAAAGGAGAGAATTGCTACCATTGGGGTCTGGGATGTCAAGGCATTTTGGTGCAGTCAGACATCACTGAATACCATCAGGTTTCCACCTTCCAGACCATGAGCTACTTTGGTGTCTGCAGTTCATATGCTCAGACAGAAGGAAGAAACTTTAAATTCTAGTTTGTGATTTTAGCCTAAATAGCTCAAGGGAATTAAGTTAGACAAAACCATTCTAATTGTGGGAGGAGAGGGGTAGAATAATGGGATTGGGAGGGTATATGCCTTTTTTCTCAGTCCAAGGCAAAGCACATGCCAAAATCTTGCTTACCAATTATTCTGGTATTCTCCCCAAACCCCCACTAAATATGTGGCAATGCTACATCAAGCTCCTAACTACTGTATGTCCCTCTATAATTATTTATTGAAATCCTCCTACTGCTTGTACCCCTACTTGAGTTACAAGGGGTGGAGAAAGAATAGGAAAGAGCTATACAACAGTGATAAATGTTTCTAAGTATGCATTTTCATTCAGCAGACAAATATTCTCCCTTTTATATTTGGTCATTCTTTCGGAGACAAAGCCTTCCTGTGGCCCATTGAAAAGTCATCTTAATTCACTCTGTATCCTCCCCTTCCCATTCAGCCGTGCCTATTCCTGTTAAGAGAATGAGTCTCCCACTTTCATAATAGCTCTTCAGAAAAAAGTTAAAGCAAAAGGCAAAACTGATGAGAAAATCCAGGCCCACAAATTAATGAGTCTTTTCCTCTTCAAAAATCTACATATTTCATATGCAAAATGCTGCTAATTGGGCTAATTTGGGGGCATTGTTATTTCTGCTGTGTTTATGAACAAACCAAAGACACATTCAGTTAAATGCCACTCTGAAACACAATGGAATCATTACTAACACTTAATACTCAGATCCATACAGAGCAATCAAAATGTTCTGCAGATATTAATGATACTTTCAGAATCCTAAAAAATGTATTGAACACTTATTAAGCATATGAGCTAATTTTTCCATATAACTTTTCCATATACAAGCTGAAAGGGGCTTTTCCTTAGTTTATTACTTTCTAAGGCTTTTTTCCACCTTCATACAGAGAAACAGAGACAAAAGTGCTAAAAAAAATTGATCAGTCATACAAGATAAAAGCAGTGGAGCCAAAGCCCTAGACGGAATAGAACCCTGGAGAGCTGCCATCATTCTCACACACCATCTATTAGGAGAGACCCGTCTTCCCATCTAACAACAGACTCATGTTTACAATTAATCCTTTTCCTTTTTCCTCATTCAAAAGCAAACATGTACTGCCACACAGTTGAATGTTAAAGAACAGTCCTGGGTCACATTTGCTGGCTGACCTTCCCATCAAAGTTGTGCATTAGGAACCAGGAGACCTAAATCTCAACATAGTGACTGGCCCTGATTAATTGAATAACTTCAGGCACATCTCCCAGTGCCCCTCACCTATACAGTAAAGAGCATAGCATCACCCCAAGGGCACAGAATCATTATAGAGCAATTAGGAAGCTATGGCAGTGCCTCTGAGATACCGGGTTATTAAATACTTCTGTGGTTGTTTCAAATACTTACCTCCTGCTGTATCATAGAATTCCTGGACAGTCTTAAACCTAGGTTAAGTTGTAGTTTGTTTGTTTTCCTCAGATCAATGATTTCATTGGTCTAAGCAACTCCACATGAGGAAATTTCTTCTATCAATGCAGTCCAGTAATTGCTCCAAAATGTATGAACTTAGACCCTCTTACAGTCTACAGAGGGTGTATTATAAAGTGACTTTCCAAGAGTCATATAACCAGTATGAGCCAGAGATATGACTTAAACTCAGGTCTTCCTGAATCCATGGCTTGCTCTATCTACTACTCCATGACCACATAGATGGAGGTATTAACCTCAATGATTTGCTATGAGGCAGTAGGATGTTGTCCTTGACTCAAAATACATGTGCCCTATCCCATTCCACCATCATAGGGTTTAAAAACAATAATAACATCGCAAGTACTCATGTAAAGCAATTTAAGCATTATAAAAACCTTACAGTATACATGAATCTCACATGGGAAAGAATATACACACACTTATAAAAGCCTGAAAGGAAAACAAAAGAGTGAATAAAACCCATGTGCTTGGGATAACTCACAATTCTAGAACAATTCTAGTATTTCTTCTGTCTTAGAAACTGTCCAAAAATGTTCCTTGATGAACATAACTTCTGTGTTAACTAGATTTACCCCTCAACAGCATCATTTCCAGCTTCTGGCTTGCTGGAGCTGAAATAGCATTAGAAAAAAAAAACAATATCCTAAGAAGGGCTAAAGCCTCTCCAACCCTGTTTCTTTGCAAGATTCTTCCCCTCCTTCTCTATTTCCCACTACAAGTGACAATGTAGAGAATCTTCTTCTGTCTTTTCTTCTCAGCAGAAAATCATTAACAGGCAAAAGTATATTCTATTTCTTGCTATTCTCTCAGCAGCAGGTGGCAAAAGAGAGCACTCCAGGTTCTCATTATGCAACCAATCTTCCCAGCAATACCACAGGACAGAGTGCTGTCTCTGTTTGACACAATTCTGAAATCTCTCTTTTCATCTATTTTCCTCAGCCCTCTCCCTCCTCTATCTCTGCCTGTTTCTTCCTCCACCACTTCTCTCCTCTCCTTGGATGCCAGCTTATTGTTTAGTAACCAAATATTCATCTTCTTGGATAAACTACATTTGTCCTACGTCAAAGAAAAAGTCTAGAGTCCATATTTCCCCAATTGTTAAACCAAAAGTTCTCTAATTGTTCATATACAGATCACTGAGGAATACTGTATTCTCCTTTTGCCCCAGTATGCTACTTGAATAGCGATCTTGTTAGAATCAATTGAGCAAATGCTGTCTCAGAATTCTGAGTAAGACTTAATTTCAGTAACTGCTTTTCTTAGAACTTTGAGCAGACTTGTGTCCCAGGCAAGTGACTTGTCAAGATAGACATAATTCAGCAACTGCTTTTCTCAGAAACAGACTTATGCTCCCAGACAAATGAACTGACAAGGGTCCCTCACTTATATAAAAAAAAATCTAAAAAATGCTTAATAAAATAGCACTGAGGGCTTTTAAGAACAAAAAAATGAAGAACCAAATAAAAGTTTTCAAAACGTATATAGTGCTATCCCAGTGTGTTTGCAATTAGTATATATTATATATACATACGTATATTTGTACATGTGTGTGTATGATCTTCTTGTAGAAATCCAGCCATATGCCATGTCAAAGCCTGTTGTACCAATTCCAAGAAGCCTGACGGGGTACTGGGAGAAGACAGGGTGAAGTGAACACAATGAGTTAAGGATTAGGTCTGTCAACAAGTGTTTATTAATGTTTACTCTCTTTACTTACTTATTGATATCCATTTCAAGAAAGCTTATGTAATAAATACTACCCATTGTGTTGAGAACTGTCCATCTTTGCTTTGCTTCCTTATAAGTTTTCTTATCTCTTGTGCACTTTTTACTTTGTTCTTTTCTCCTTTCCCTTACCCTCAGAAGGCTAGAATTAAGGACAGATATACATATACTTATATACATACATATATAGACATATACACATTATATACATATGCCTTTACATACACACATTTACTTATGTATACATATACTTAGATATCTATAATCATACTCATATATAGACATATACATTCATATGCATCTATGCAAGACCATGCTATCCTTATTTGTCCCCTGTTCCTCTGAGGGTAGATAACCTCTTCCTTCATAAGTCCAAGTCTTTTCATATTTTTCCAAGTCTACCAAATGATCATTTCCTATACCACAGCAATATTCCAACCTTATACTGTCTAATTATTTTAAATAGTCCAAAACAACATTGCAAAATATGGCTGAAACATAATATAGTTTCCCTATTTTTATCTTTCGATCAAATCCATTTTAACCTTAACTTTGTCCAAGATCATGATTACTACTCCTGCTCTTTTTTCCCAAACAATTTGTACTCCTGATCTTTTTATTTTAAGTTTCTATGTGTCTCTTATGGGCTATCCCTTTTAACTCCTCTACTCTACTTCTACTACTCTCCTGTTATTCAACCTACCCCACCCAAGTATTTCTCCCTTATCCTCCCATTTCCTTTGATCTAAACCCCCTTTTATACTCCCCCTTTAACATATTCCCTCACCCATCCTTCTAAAGATCCCTCCCTTATCCTCTCTCCCCTCCCTATCCCCTCAGTGTTTTATTTCTTTTTGAGTTTAAAAGTCTTATATACTCTTCTAGATATATTTGTATTGTTCCCTCTTGAACTCATTCATTAAGCAAGTAGATTTCCAGAACTACCAGCCCTCCTCCTGCCATCTAATTCTTCTGTGTCATTTCTTCCTTTTGCACCTCATTTGAATAAGATAATTACTCTATTTAGATGTTCCTAAATGGTTTTACTTTTTAAAATCATATCATACTCAGGTCTACCCCAATTTTCTTACAAGCTGCCCAATCACTAATAACAATCTTAGACATATGTTTTACATTTCCTCATATAAAAGGTAAGCAGTCTGTCTTTATTGATTCCCTTGTAATTAGTCTTTGGTATGTACCTTACATTTCTCTTGGTTCTTCTATGTCAAATCTTCTATTAAGTTCATGTTGTTTTTTTAAACAAAATCCTGAAAGTCTGAAAAATTCATTAAATATCCATTTTTTTTCCATTCAGGATTATGCTTAGCTTTTCTGAGTATGATAGTTTCAGCCAGAACCCCAGTTCTTTTGCAATTCAATATATAATATTCTAAGATCTATGTTCTTTTTTGAAGCATATTTTTATTATTTAATATTTTTAGTTTTCAACATTGATTTCCACAAGATTTTGAGTTACAAATTTTCTCCCCATTTCTACCCTACCCTCCACTCCAAGATGGCATATGTTCTGATTGCCCTGTTCCCCAGTCTGCCCTCCCTTCTGTCATCCCACTCCCCCCCAATCCCTTACTTTCTTGTAGGGCAAGATAGATTTCTATATCCCATTGCCTCTATATCTTATTTCCTAGTTGCATGTAAAAACAATTTTTTGAACATTTGTTTTTAGAACTTTGAATTCCAAATTCTCTCTTCTTCCCTCCCTACTCACCCTCCTTGAGAAGGCAAGCAATTCCACATAGGCCACATGCATATCATTATGCAAAACACTTCCATAATAGTCATATTGTGAAAGACTAACTATATTTCCCTCCATCCTATCCTGTCCCCCTTTATTCAATTTTTTTTCCCTTGACCCTGTCCCTTTTCAAAAGTATTTGCTTTTGGTTACCTCCTCCTCTAATCTGCCCTCCCTTCTATCATCCCCCCTCTCTTATCGCCTTCCCTCTACTTTCCTGTGAGGTAAGACACCCAACTGGGTGTGTATGTTATTCCCTCCTTAAGTCAAATCCAATGAGAGCAGGATTCACTCATTCCCTTTCACTTCCCCCCTTCTTCCCTTCCAATAGAAGTGCTTTTTCTTGCCACTTTTATGGGAGATAATTTATACCATTCTACCTCTCCCTTTCTCCTTCTCCCAATACATTCCTCTGACACCCCTTAATTTTCTGGTCTTTTCATCGTGAAAACCTGAAAGTCCTCTATTTTATTGAAAGCCTATATTTTGCCTTGGAGTATTATACTCAGTTTGTTATGCAAGTAATTCTTGGTTTTAATCCTAGCTCCTATGCCCTCCAGAATATCATATTCCAAGCCCTTCAATCTCTTAATGTAGAAGCTTCTAGATCTTGTGTTATCCTGATTGTGTTTCCACAATGCTCAAATTGTTTCTTTCTGGCTGCTTGCAATATTTTCTCCCTGACCTGGGAACTCTGGAATTTGGCTACAATATTCCTAGCAGTTTTCTTTTTGGGATCTTTTTCAAGAGGCTATTGATGGATTCTTTCAATTTCTATTTTACCCTCTGGCTCTAGAATATCAGGACAGTTCTCCTTGATAATTTCATGAAAGATGATGTCTAGGCCCTTTTTTAATCATGGCTTTCAGGTAGTCCAATAATTTTTAAATTATCTCTCCTGGATCTATTCTCCAGGTCAGCGGTTTTTCCAATTAGATATTTCACATTGTCTTCCACTTTTTCATTCCTTTGGTTCTGTTTTTATAATATCTTGATTTCTCATAAAGTCACTAGCTTTCACTTGCTCCAATCTAATTGTTAAGGTAGTGTTTTCTTCAGTGGTCTTTTGGACCTCCTTTTCCATTTAGCTAATTCTGCCTTTCAAGGCATTCTTCTCCTCATTGGCTTTTTGGAGCTCTTTTGACATTTGGGTTAGTCTATTTTTAAGGTGTCATTTTCTTCAGTATTTTTTTGGGAATCCTTTAGCAAGTCATTGACATGTTTTTCATGATTTTCTTGCATCACTCTAATTTCTCTTCCCAAGTTTTCCTCTACTTCTCGTATTTGATTTTCCCATCCTTTTTGAGCTCTTCTATGGCCTAAGACCAATTCACATTTTTCTTGGAGGCTTTTGATGTAGGCTCTTTGACATTCTTGATTTCTTCTGGCTGTACGTTTTGATCTTCTTTGTCACAAAAAAAGATTCTATAGTCTGAGTTCTTTTATACTTTCTGTCCATGTTCCCAGCCAACTACCTGACCCTTGAACTTTTTGTCAGGGTTTTTAGAGTACAGAGTGTTTTGTCCCAAGCTTTAGGTGCCTTGCACTGCTGTTTTCAGGGCTACTTCCACTCTACAGTTACCACCACCTCTGCCATACCAGTGCTCTTCCTCCCCCAAGAGCTGCCAACCAGGACTGTGACCCAGATCCAAGCAGGACAAAGCAAGAGAACCTTGCCTCTGCACCAGCAAAGTGATCCCTGCACTCCCACTCTGACCTACCACTGATTCCTTCCACCATGTGGGCCAGGGACTCTGGAAGCAGCTGACTCTGGAGCTCTGGAAGCAGCCACAGGAGCTTCCTGCTGCTGCTGCCACAGTGCTACCTCCACCACCCTGGGGCTGGGGCCGGACCACACACTTCTCTTACCCAGATCCAGCAGTTTTCCCAGTAACCTGCTCCCTTGTCTTCGGCGTTTGTGGGTTGAGAAGTCTGGTAACTGCCACAGCTCAGTGATTCAGAGCCCTAAGGCCTGCTCTGCCCAACTCCCAGTTTGGTTGGGCCTAGCATGGCCCATGTTGGGCTGTGCTCTGCTTCCAGCATGGTGCAATAGACCCTTCCCAGAGACCATCCATGCTGTCTTGGGCTGGAGACTTGTTTCTCTCTGTTATTTTGTGGGTTCTGTAGCTCTAGGATTTGTTTAGAGACATTTTTGCAAGTGTTTGGAGGGATTTGGGGGAGATCTTAAGTGAGTCCCTGTTTTCCAGCTACCATCTTGACCTGTTATCTTTTAATGTCACCACTGCTAGATCTTGTTTAATTCTAATTGTAGCACCATCATGTTTAAATTGTTTTTTTTTTCTTGTTGTTCTTAATACTTTATTTTTGAGCTGGGGGGGGGTGGGCACGGTGGTTCAGAAATTGACAATGATATTCCTGTAGGTTTTCCTCATAGGATCTCTTTCAGGTGGTGATCAGTGGATTTTTTTTTCTATTTCTACTTTCCCTTCTTGTTCTAGTACTTCAGGACAATATTCTTTAATTATTTCTTCTTTTATTGTATCAAGATTCTTTTTTGATCACAGCTTTCAGGTAGGCTGATTATTTTTATGTTTTCTTTTCTTGATCTGTTCTCCAGATCAGTTGTTTTTCTTTCATTCACTTCTATTTTTTCATTCTTTATATTTTATTTTATTATTTCTTGATCTTTTATGACTTCACTGGCTTCCCCTTGTCCTATTCTGATTTTCAAGGAATCATTTTCTTCCTTAAGATTCTGGATATCCTTTATAGTTGGTTGACTTTCTTTTCATAATCTTCTTGTTTTTCTTAGATTATTCTTTTTTTAGTTTTTCCTCAATCTCTCTCATTTGATTTTTAAGGTCTTTTTTAAAGTTCTGTAAATTCTTTTTGGGCAGATAACCATTTGATATTACTCTTTAGGGTAGAAGAGGGTTTGTTTACTTCAATATCCTCTTCTGAAGATGAACCCCAGGCTTCTCTATTGCCATAGTAACTCTCTATGGTTGGAATCTTTCTCCATTGCCTCCTCATTTTTTTTTTTAATTTGTAGTAGTTCATTTTTTTTAATCACCCATAGTCCTGAAGAATGGAGTACAGTTCCTCTTACCTCAGATCCTCCTTCAGTTCTTCCCTCTAGCCTGGAACTTAAACCAAGACCTCCAGCTTCCTGTAAGTGCCTACAGCCAGCAGTATCCCTGCCCCACTGCTTCTGCACTCACCAGGCATGTGTTGGTTCCTTCTCACCCCCGCTGCATTGCCTCCACAGCACAGCTGGGTCTGACATCCTTGTCAGCAGATTCCCTTGATCTTTCCCAGCTCAGATGCCCAACTCCCCTCACTGTCAGAGCAGGAAGTGGGGTGCAGAATATTCCTGTGGCTGGGGTTCAGGCTGCCTCCCAGTCCATATATCCCCAGGGCTCATTACTTATTGTTTAAGCAGAACTGGCCTTATTCTTCATTGGGACCAAACCTTATCCTGGGATTTTTCTTCATATCTTCTCCAATTGTCCCAGAAGGACCCTCATTCTGTGCCTACTCACTTATTTTTACTACTCTATGTTTGCCCTGAGGCACTATTTTATCACATTTGCAGGGGAAATCTAGAGAGCTTGGAATTTTCTGACCTATTCCATCATCTTCCCAAAGTCCTCTCCCATTGGGACTATTAAAGAGTTTGGTGACCAGCTGATTCACACCTGTAATAAGGTTTGAATTGATGCTAGAATAAATAGATGCAAATTACAAGAATGGAAATTCAGTTTAGGTAATGTTTGTGTGTATAAAACATCAGCATAAGCAGTTCAAGACAAAATTGTTTCAGTCAACTCATTAGAACTGTATGATTCTAAAAATAACCTGTTTGGCTGATTTTGTACAGTTCTGCTTAAAGGCAGAAGTAGGATTAAATGACCTCCTAATGTCCCTTTCCAGATCTGAGATTCTACACCCCAAATCTTTATTTACTTCTTGAGGTCATTTCCCTTCCTAAAGTAATTCATTAAATATGCTTTGTTTACTGGCCCATGAATTTATAGGCACAGTTGAAGAACTCCCTCTGTCAATAGAGATATCATCTTCTCTGCAATTTGTTAAGGTCCAGTTTCACATTGTACAAAACTCAATCTTTAAATTAAATCCAAAAGATTGTACATTTTGGTCTTCAGGGTATTCTATTGCATTAGGACTATCTGGCCTATCAAAGTTCTCCAAGGCTGCCTGGGCCTTGCCATTTTCCCTACAGCTGCAACTTTAGGATTACCAAGCCCTTCTATCCACCACTGCAGCTGTGGCTCCTCTTAAATGTTTCACCTCCACCAATTAGAACATGAGCTCCTTGAAAGAGTATATTACTTTTCTGTTTGTATCCCCAGTGCTCAGCAATGTGCTTGGCACATGGAAGGAGTTTAACAAATGCTTCATTCATTCATTCTAGTTTTAGAGGTACCTGAAGTGGTTAAGTCTCTGGCCCAAGGTCATACAGTCAATATGTGGCAGAGGTCAGACTAAAACTAGTATAATATATTACACCCTCCTCTGCCTTATTAAATACAACATACGGGGTTGCACCCAGTTCAGCCCTCAACTGGCTGTGTGACCTTCACTAAGGTACTTATCTTCTCCTTTACCATCAGAAAAAAATAACCCTGGAAAGCATTACTAATGATTATATAGTTCTGGGGAAGACTGCAAGAGCAATATGAGGTAATCTCTATGGTACCTTCCCATTTCTAAAATTGATTCTATTATTCTCCAATTTAACCTTTTCTTGACAAATAAGGATTGTTATTATGAAAAATGTTTCATGTCTTTTGCTGCAATGCCCTTTGGTGCCAGTTCCTCTTTTGCAGCTAGGTTGCTATATGTGACTGCTATCCCTGCAGGTCTAGGTACTACCCACTATCTAATCTTCTAAGATTGTCCTGATCCTTTTTTATCTGCGGAGGTAGGCTGGGAAATTCTGTCACTGAACTTGTAAAGAACTGATCATTTAATAGAATTTTGAGTGGAGGCTTAAGGAATAGCAAAATTTTCTGACAACTACTTAGGGGGCTCAAAGGCCTTTTCCTGGTTTGATTCAAGTTTATCTGCTTCTGGTGATTTGACCAGATGACACTCTGGGTAGCCGTTAGGGAGCCCCCTGGCTTTGAAAACCCAGATGTTGGTGTTTCTCTCTCTGGTAACTGTGTATGAATAACTTTGGTCAGATAGCTAGAAGGCTGTCTGTTGATATTTTCTTTGTTTGTAATTTCTGTTTGTATTTGCTCTGAAGTTCAGAGTGCTGACTTTTCCTCCTAAACTAAATGAATAATATATGTGTGTTTGATCAAAGTGAGATTGTAACCCCTTAAAGTTGCTTTCCTTAGAAAAGCAGATCAAAGAACCTGTACTAGTAGCCCTCCTGTGTGCTGCTGTTATTGGCCTTACACAGCCACAGTAGCGCCAAGTAGCATTGTTGTTACACAAGGGATGGTCTATTCATTCCTATTCTTTTTAGTGTTTTTCCCCCTGAAATAAGTATTGTATTTTTTAAAAGATTTTTCTTGTATCTATTATTATAATCATATTATTCTTATTGTTTTGTTATTAATTTGGCTAATTATATTTATAGTTTTCCTAATATTAAATTAACATTGCATTTTTAGTATGAATTCAACCTGGTTATAATATATAATGTTTTTGCTGTTACTATAATTTCTTTCCTACTATTTTATTAAAAAAATTTGCATTGATGTTCATCAAGGATATCGATATATAGCTTCCTTTCTGGTTTTTTTTAACTATGGTTTAGGTGTCAAGACTATATTTGTGTCATAGATGAAACTTTTGGCAGGATCCTTTCTTTTCCTATTTTTTAAACAGTTAATACAATATTGAAAATAAATACTTCTTGAATATTTGATTGAATACATTTGTCAATCTATCTAGTTCCTGGTGGCATTCTTGTTTAGTTTACTTGTGGTTTTTAGAAAATATGTCTCAGTAGCTTTTTATTTCTATAAAGGGATACCTTAGGGGATCAGTGGTGGGCAGTGAGCTGCTCACACTCATCTGTAGGCAAAGATAGAGCTGACCAATTACTGATCTGATTTTATATGTGCTATAGCATCAATGGAACAGAACAAAAAAGTTGAGGCCCAGCATGGCTATGTTTCAGCATAGGTTCATTAAAAATAAATTATACAAGAATAACTCCATCAGTGAAATATCATACATTTATCATGCCTGTATATTGTCCAAGTATATACTATGGACAAGATGGAGAGATCTAGATTAAATATTCATATAATTGGGATGATTCCAAATGGGTTGAATAATCAGAACTAAAGCGCAGTAATTGATGGACTGACATCATCTTATTGGAAGTCTCCTAGTGGAGTACTCCAAACATCTGACCTTGGCCCTATCCCATTCAACATTTTGATCAATGGATTTGTTGCAGATAGAGAGGATGTACTAATCAACTCCATGGGTGATATGAAGCTAGGTGCAGAATCCCAAAAGATCTCAGCAAAAAAAAAGGCTGAAACTCATGAGTAAATGTGATAGAGATAAAATTTTAAAATATAAAATATAACAGAGATAAAAATAAACTCACGAACAAATATAATAGGGATAAAATTAAAATATAATAGGAATAAAACCAAAAGTCCTGTAATGAGGTTGAAAAATTACACAGAATTACAAAAACTACCCAAATAGAGGAAGTGTGGAATGTGAGTAGGCAACAGAAAATCATAAAAAGACCTGCGGATTTTAGTGTACTCCAAGTTCAATATGGGTCAATATTCTGATATGCAGTCATAAAACAGCTGACATGACTTTAGTTTGCTTCAGTAACCAGAAAAAAGAGGGATGACAGTTCCTTTGCATTCTACCCTGGTTAAACTACATTGTGTTCTGTTCCAAGCGCCAAATTTTAGTAAGAACCTTTAAAATCTAGAGAGCCTACAGTGGAGGGAAATCAGTGTGGTGAAGGGCTTTAAAAAGCACACTGTTATGTGACAGGGGTTGAAGGAATGGGGGATGTTTAGTAAAGAGAAGACTCAAGGAGGCATGATAGTTTCTTTCAAATATTTGAGGGGCTATGACGTGAAAAGGGAATTAGACAGAAAGGCAAACAAAGGGCAATGAGGCGGAGTTGCAAAAGACAGATTTAGGCTTGATTTAAGGAACACTATTAGAGTGAAATACAATGGCTGAGTAAGGGAATGGGTACAAAGGAAGGAAGATAATTGAAATATTTGACCTCTAATAGTCCTCTCAACTCTAAAATTATGTAAATTAATTATTCTATGATTAAAAAACTACACACAATAAAATCCACAAAAAAAAAAAAACAAGACCAGCCTGTTAAGTGAATAGAATTCCAACACCAGTGATCTGAATGGGGCCCAATATACTCTGATTAACTAATGAAGATTTTTACCAAAGGGAATGCAACCATCTATTTAACAAACATTTTCTTTTTCTCTAATTCCAATTATTTCTTTAATCTTTGAATAATATTTGTCTTTTAATTACTAATAGTTAGAAAGCATTATGCTTCAGTTGATTCAAATTCAGCCCTTCACAAGGAAAAAGTTCTTGTACCCTGAAGAATCTAATTTACTTTTTGGTTGATTTCTAACAAATTATCTTTTTATCCCAATATTATTTAGACTTTGACAAATTTAAATCTTGATGTCATTCTTTATCTTTCAAAAATAAATATGGCATTGAAATTCCACGTTTTTCCATTTTTAAAAATGTTTTCTTTTTTACTCTTAAAAAAAACCCTCATTCCAAATCAACACTACTCAGAAATTCAGTTATGAGGATAATGTGTTTCATAGGCTAGGAAATATAGACATATGTATGTTTGTATGTATGTTTATAAAAATGCATACATATATGTGACTATATACATATAATATATGCATACAGATTGCATACATAATATAAAATTAATTATATATACTACATGAGAATCATATGTACATGTGTATCACCAAGGCAACATTCACAACTATTGCTATTGTTATGAGTATGCCGGCATGGTTCTGAATTGCAAAATATAACAGATTCTCTATATAGAAGACAGAAGCAAAACATTTATTCAGACACCAGAAAGTCAAATCCCAACACCAGTAAACTGAATCCATCATAGCAAAAACGAAGTTAAAACACATTATTACTACCGAGAGCAGCTCCATCCCAAAGCCTTCCCCCTGCTCGGGCCTTCCCACAAACAAACACTCACAGCACAGCTAGATCACCTCCTCTCTCTCCCTCAGCTCTAACTGTGTTGACCAACTTCCTTCCTGCTCCACCCTTTCCTGTTTCACTCATTCAGCAAGCTCCTCCTATCACATGTGACTTAGGCTTTGATGTGACTTAAGCAGGTCACATGCACCTATTAATAGGTGGGGAAGATCTTCAAATTAAGCAAAAATACATTATCAACATAACATGTTATACATATAAACACAGAGGTAAATTTCAAAGAGGAAAATGAACATGAAGTCACAGGACTTGAATTCAAATCCCTAATCTAGTTTTGCCATTTAATAACTGTGTGACTTTGGGCAAGTGACATCCTCCTTGAGCCTATTTCTTCATCTATAATATGAGGAGATGGGCCTTTATGGTCTCTGAGGTCCATTCCAACTCTATGTTTAAGCCACTTAACTTCTTTGAGCCTCAGTTTCTTCATCTGTAAAATAAGGGGGTTCGACTAAGTACTTTCTAAAGTGCTTTCCAGTTTTAGATCCTATGAGAGCAAAAAGACTGTGAGTGAAAGAATCTCAGACAGAATCAACAACAGAAAATGAAAATGTCAAACAGCAAACTCCAGTTGGATTTAATAATAACTCACATTAATATTGTGCCTTAAGCTTTGCAAAACACTATATACTAATATGAATGTATAGATATAGACACAAATATATATCTCAATAGGCTTTTATTCTTTAAAATGTTTCCATCTGAATCCTACAAAAGAGCTAAATATTATCTAATTAGCTGCCTCAGCTGAAGTTTTTCTCCATTATATGGCTGGGGTATTTATTGTAATCTAAATAAATGTTTCCCTGCCTTTGTAATCAGCCTCCTACTTACCTCCACCCCTATTTCAGTTAATCCCTCCATTCATCTTCTCAAATTGCTCCACACAAACACACAAGGCAGCTGGAAATCAGCTTTTATCAGGGACTCAGGAAGTCAACCTGGAGAATTGTGTGGACTTGTAATAATTTCAGTCAGAGGAGGAAGACCCTGAGGAGGTATAATCTCTGATGCCTGGAAATGAAGTAGCTTGCTCCTGCAATTAAGAATCCAGGCTCCCCCACTTCACCAACACCACGGCTAGCAATAATCAGGCTGCCTCCAAGACTCAGCACCATATCTGCTCTGTGTTCCCCTGTCCCAACCCTACACTTGAAAAATGAACTGTAATCAACATATGATTCCAGAGAACCAATAATGAAGAATATACTACTCACAACTTAGGGTACACAGTAAGGCATATGTTTTTCACATGACCAATGTAAGAGTTTGTTTTGCTTACTATGGATATTTAGAAGGTTGTATTTTTCTTATTTTTTTAAGTGGGGAAGAGTGTGGAAGGAAAAGAAAATAAATACTTGTGAGCTGCAAATAAATTAAGAAGAATGAATTCTAGGTATCCTCACCTTATCTAGTCCAGTCTCCTCATTTTCCACATAAGTAAACAGACCCAGAGAAAGAAAGCAACCTGACCACAGTTACATTAAGTGGTAAGCAGCAGAACTGGGGATTTCAGCTTAGGTCCCCTGGCTCCAGATACAGTGATATTTCTACCATGCCAAATTGTATCTAGCTATGGCATGTATTCACATAGCCCCACAGAGCTGACTTGCCATCAGTACATTCAAGTTTTTACAAGCCACACTACTGGTAAATGAATGTAGGGGTTGGAATAAATTACCTGTAATTATGCCCTATTCCAGTCTTAAATTCAATGATAGACAGACACATTTGTCTCCTGCCTTCCCCTACCCAACTCACACATCTTCTTGTCTCCTGTTGATTGGCCATGAGATGAATAAAAAGTCCAAGGGACAAAGTTTCTGGGTAACTAGTAATCAATTTATTAATTAGGCTAGCTGATAATCAATAAATTGATGGTCAGTGGTTTATCTTGGTAACCCAAGACACCTTATGGAGATATTGAATGCCTTAACATGCTTTTAGAAAAGGGGGTGCCACTGACAGGTGAAAGATCAACCCTTATTAGTGAACAATTAATGAAGGGATGGATTTTCAAATGAGAAAGCAGGCTGAAAGCCCTCAGCCTCTCTTCCTGAGAATGTGGCTTGATCATGACACTCAGTCACCTCCAGCAATTTGGACAAAGGAATCTAACTCTACCCAAAACACTCTGGTTGATTTTCTTCTTCATGAGCTGAGTTACCCTAAACTCCAGAGGGGTGAGGGTGGAATAAGGAAATGGCCTTGTAGATTAGGTTCTGTTTATATTATAAACCAAAGTAAGGTCTCCTAGTTGGGCACCACCCAAGATCATAGAACATGTACCCCAAGGATCAGCCCAATCTTATCTATCAATATGGTCCTTCAGAGACTGGCTGAATGACCTACAGAGACCGGTTCCTGAATCAGGAATAGAAAGGAAAAACCTCAATCCTAATTTAATAATTGGCTACTAAAATAATAGAAAATAATTATTTCTCTCAGGCACTAGGGGGAAAAATTTACTATCCTTATCAAATGGAACTGTAGTAATGCTGTGTTCATTTTTGTGAAATAATCATAATAACAATGGTTCACAGTTTGTGGCATGATATCACTTTAAGGTTTGGAAACTTTTTAGCTATATTATCTCATTTGAATTTGGGGATTCTAGTTGGTCTATTTCTACTGAGTATACCAACCATCCTTCTAGTCATTTAAGTTCTAAACCTGAGAATTATCTTTGAGGCCTCATTTTCCCTCCGTTCACATCCCCAGTGACCAGATCTCATCATTCTGACTTCCACAACATTCTCACATCTTTCTCTTTCCCTCCACTTGCACAGCCACCACCCCATTTTAAGACCTTATCACCTCACCTCCTCTATTGCGATAGCTTCCCAATTGGTCTCTGCCTCAAGTCTGAGGCAGACTTTCTGCCTATCTTTCTGCTATTTCCATGTGTCAGAGACGAAAGAAAGCTGGACTTTCAGAGACCTAAGCTCAAATTCTGCCTCTGTACTTATTAGCTGAGTCACAATACGTCTGAGCCTCAATTTTCTGATCTATAAATTTGAGATAAAAAAAAAGCAATTTCACAAGTTACCATGAGGAACAAATGAGATAATGTATGTAAAATACAATTCTTAAAGGGGTAGGGAAATGCTAGCAAGTATTCATTCATTTATTCAATATCTTTATTAAACAGTTGCATCCAACTCTTCATGACCCCATTTGGAGTTTTCTTGGTAAAAATACTGGACAGCTCCAGCTCATTTTTACAAATGAGGAAATGAGGCAGACAGGATTAAATTATTTGCCCAGGGTCACACAGCTAGTAAGCGTCTGAGACCAGATTTGAACTCAGGAAGGTGAGTCTTCCTGACTCCAGGCCCAGCACTCTATCCACTGTACCACATTACTGCCCATGTGGTCAACAAAAATAGGGACATTTAGGAGAAATGTCATTTAGGATAGCAATAATGAGTTTTGTTTTGGACATAAAGCCTGTTACGCTTAAGCTATCTGAGGGACAACTAGGTGGAGATGTCTAGTGGCTAATATGGAACTGGAGTTCCAGAAAGACAGTAGGGCTGGATATATAGGGCTGGGAGTCAACTGCATAGAAATAATCATTAAACCCATGGGAGCAAATGAATTCAGAACAACCCAGAGATGAGAGAATAGTTATCCGAGGGGAATGGCTAGTCAACAGTGCCAGATACAGCGGATAAGTCAAAAAGGATAAGAACAGAGGAGAGTACATTAGAGTTGGCAATTAAAAGGGCATGACTAACTTTGAAAAGATCAGTTTCAGCTGAGTGAAGAAAGTTGAGAACTGGGAGACGCAAAGGATTGTATGGGACGGGATTCTTAAATAGTAGGAGAGACATCTTTAGGAGAAACGAAGTAAATTTATTTTACAAACCTTGCAAAATTTGGGCACACCTCCATAATGGAGGAGGTGAGGTAAAAGGGAACCTGCCTTAATTTATACTCTTTAACAAAAAGATTCCCACCCACCTCTATTCCTTCTCACCATTGGCTGGGAGGTGGGCTTACAGTCTAGGCACGAAAACTACACAGAGGACCAAGGTTGATCCTGTCCATTCAGGTTTTTCCCTATCAGAACTCAACTGCCAGGGTGGCGTCTGAAAGTCTAGGAGAAGAAATGGGGTGGGGGGGAGGAGAGACCTTCCTGGAGCAGAGAACAAATAGCTCACAGGAAATTCATTATCTTCTAACATCTGAGAGGGGGAAGGGCATGCCTTCCAAAATCATAAGGCCAAATCCCAAACCTCTCCTATTCCCTTAGACATACCCTGTGAAGTCTTCACAATTATCCATCCCATTCAGGATGGTGCCACAGAAATAGGAAAGATGAGAAGACAGACTGGGGGAAAAGATGTGATTGTACCCATTCATGTCGGCTCCTCCCGTGTTGATCACTTTTTCCTACTTGAACATGAAGGGGGTGGTGGGAGGCGGGGGGTGGGGGGAGGAAGGAGAAGAGGAAGGGATAAGATGAAGTAACTCAACAGTTACTGTCCTGGAACACTGAGCCTACAGCTAAGAAGATCCAGAGACTGGGGGATAAGGTGGAAATTTGCCTGTACAACTGCTGGAGATTCCAGAGTTGGGTTAAAAATCCTTCTTGCCCTGAGAGGTCCACAACATGGAAAGTCAAGAAAACTGGAGAGGGAAGGGGAGCAAGGGAACAGTGGATTGCATCATCAGATGGGGTCATGAGCTAGAATATAGACAGAAGGGGTATGGCAAGCTTGAAAAAATCTTGTCTGACAAAGTTCTGACCCCCTTTCCTTCTGTCTAGTCAAAGATGCTAAATAACATTCAATCCTCCACTTCCAGCATTGGAAGAAAGGTTGCTGAATGTTCAAATTCGTGGGTGAGATTTAATAAGAGAAACTACTTTAATTCTTGTCAACTGCTGGGGCAGAGATGGCACCTAACTGTGCACATTCTTGAGAGTAGAGTTGAACAAGCATTTGCCAGCTCACAACTCTCACGGCAGATGGCCAGGAAAAGCTCTAACCAGCAGTAATAAGATGGATGATGGTAGTATCCAGCCCCCATGACAGCTAAAAGTGGGCCTTTGTGCCTGAGCTTGTCGGCTCCTGATGTAATTACTGTAGTAAGGTTTGATTGTTTGGTTAGTTGGGTTTTCTGATTGCGGGGTTTTCTAAGAGTGATAGATTTTTAGTCAGAAGATTTGGATTCAAATACCACCTCAAACTACCTATGTATTGTTAGGCAGGTCATGTCTTCTCTCTGGGCCTCAGTTTCCTTAATTTTAAAGTGAGAGGATTAGATTAGATTCCTTGAATGTGTCTTGCATCTTAAAATCTGTGATCCTCTAATCCTCCTTCTATAAAAGAAATCACTGGAAAGTCCTCTAATTTTTAAAGTCCTCCTTTGCATCGCTTGTAATGAAATACTCCATCAGGCCACAGATTAGGTTAAATCAGATTAGGATTCATATTTACTGGGACCTAGATGGAGGAGGGATTTAGAAAGGAAGTACACTTGGTGCAGAACCCAAGTAGCTTAAATCCATGGCATTTCATTTTGAACAGCCTTGAACAAGGTATTCAGAAAATCTGCATAATGTGTTGATACATATTCAGGTATATTAAGCATTCAAGGCATTTAGTTGGCTTCGCTCTTTGGTGAAAATTTTTCAGGTGTGTAATTGAGAATTTCTGCTAATGTAGGAGGAGGACAGGGATCTAATGAATCACAAACAGGTAGGGAGTTTGCATAAAGACTGTTTGGCACTCAACTCTTTTTCAGTTTAGGCCAAGAAAATGTAAGCAGGATTGAATTATTCCTTTCAAAGTGGGCTGATCATTAATCACTGGTCCAGAAATGTTATCAGCTTTTCCTCTATGGTCCATTGTTCTTTAAGTGAAGAATTTCTACCATAGCAGTCTGTGACTTTTGTCTCTGCTTTGATTCCACAATTAGTTCATCAGATATCGAGACCTTTTCGTTTTAGTAATCATCCAGTGGAGAAGCCTCCAAGGTAGTGATTAGGAGGCAGGCCTTGGCATCTAGAACACCTGGGTCCAAGTCTGACGGATACATATTAGCTGTGTGAACACAAACAATCCACTTCACTCTCAATATCTCAAGGCATCTCTCTCTCTCTTTCTTTAAGTTTTATTGATATGTTTTGTTTTTGCATTACATTTACAGATTACTCTCACTTCAAGAGAAGTCTTTCATAGCTAAATAAAACAGTTAAGTAAAACTGTTAACATGATGACCTCATCTGAAAAGTACATGCAACATTTCACATCTGTAGCAACCCTCCCACCTCTCTATTTTTTAAAGTAATAGAAACCTTTTTTCTCTCTCTCCAACCCTCTACCCCACTTTAAAAACACAAAAACAAATTTCTTGTAATGAATTTAATAAGCAAAACAAATTCATTCAGTGGTGAGATGGAGAAAGGGAGAGGGGAAAGGAGAGGGGAAAGGAGGGGAGAGAGGGAGGGGGAGAGAGAGAGAGAGAGAGAGAGAGAGAGAGAGAGAGAGAGAGAGAGAGAGAGAGAGAGAAATTGTTTCATCCTGTGCCCTAATTCTGTCACATCTCAGTAATGGGCAGCCATCTGGAATCAAGGATGGTCACTGAATTGGTCGTAGCTCATTGCTTCTAAGTTTGTTTTTATAGCGTTGTCATTGTATAAATTGTTCTCATGGTTCTGCTCATTTCATTCTATACAAATTCAAATAAATCTTTCCATACCTTTTTGAGACATCTATTTCCTCATTTCTTATAGTACAATAGTACTACAGCAGATTCACATACCACAACTTACTCAGTCATTTCTCAGTTGTTGGACATATCCTCTTAGTTTCCAGCATTTCTCTAAGTAAGAATGGCCAATACATACGAGTGGAGGGAATTTCCATACCAGAAGGCTCTGATTCAACCTAGGCAGAACAAATACATCTATCCATCTGATATGTGTGAGTATGAAACCAATGGACCATATAAACGTATGTATGTGTACATATATGTATGTGTGTGAAACCAATGAACCTTATAGACATATATATATATGTATATGCACATATATAAACAGAAGAGGCTATATATGTGTATATGAAACCAATGGACCATACACATGTATGTTTGTATGTTTGTATGTATGTGCACTCCAATGGGCCATGCACACATATGCATGTATATATGCCCATATATGTAAACATGTATATTAAATCAATAGATCATATACATATATGTGTACTTATTAATGTGTGTATGTGTAAGAGTATGAGAGAGTCCAAAATAGAACAGGTAAAGCCATTTCCACAACCCGTGTACATCTTCCTAACCTGTAAGAGTCCATTCTCCTGCCTCTCAGTGGCCAATCATCTTCTACAAACTTGCCAGTCATGGCAACCAATCAGGAGCCGCTGTGTAATTTCAGCAAATCATATGTCCCTCAGCAAGAGTCCAGAGCCCAAGTACAGAAAGTCATTGTTTGTCCTAATCACCCTTGTTACGTATATCTATATGTGTGTGTATGTGTGCATGTGTGTAAAAACATACATACACATACATTATATGTATATACCTATATATTCAAAAATAATTTATTAAAATGTATATTATGTGCACTATGATAACAGTAGGAATAAAAAGACAAATAAATCCCTGCCTGAAAAGGCTTGTTGGTGAATTTGTGTATATGTATATGAATATATAAAATTAAATACAATGTAAATTCAAAGTAATTTCCAGGGAAAAGGCATTAATCACTTGAGGGGAGAAGAGGGGAAACCAGGAAAGACTTCCTGTAGCAAGTAGCAGTTGTGCTGAGCTTTGATACATAATTCTAAAATTTTCAAAATACTTTATGTGTAAAACATCTCATTTGAGCCTCACCAACAGATCCAGATTTCAAAAAATTAAATCACAGAATGTTAAAATGTGAGAGCTAGACAGGTCCTTAGAGGTCATCTACTCCAGTCATTTTATAGACTGGGAAACTGAAACCCAGAGCAGAAGAATAATGTGCCCAGGCACACAGCTAGTTAGAAGGTAGAACTGCTAGAACTCAGTTTTCCTATGTTTAATTCTAAGTGTTCTTTCCACTGCAACTATAAGTTTTCAAGAATGTTCTTTTCCATTTCAACCCTCTTTTTCTTTCTACAGTGAACTTCCATCCCAAATTCTGGCCTGAGTATCATTTCCTTGTTTCTCTGGTATTGGCCAAAAATACTATTCAAAGCACCAGGATAGGATATAAATGAGACTAATTCTTTATAAGGTACTGGCCAAAGGTTCTCGTTCTCATTTACTCTGGTTAATATTTTTAATTTTTTTAAAAAAAATTATTAAACACACTTTCCCTTTCTCTTCTCCTTTACAAACCTGCTCTGCTTTCAAAAACAGTTGACTGCAGCCAATTCATCATCATACCAGCTATGTTCACATTTTGTCAGCAACTTAGAGAAATATCTTCTGCCTTAAACATTTTTTTCCAATTATCTAT
Source organism: Phalanger gymnotis (assembly GCA_028646595.1). Classification (NCBI taxonomy): domain Eukaryota; kingdom Metazoa; phylum Chordata; class Mammalia; order Diprotodontia; family Phalangeridae; genus Phalanger; species Phalanger gymnotis. The sequence goes on from CM053627.1 coordinate 166,373,389, forward strand.
TAAATTTGGTCTCTTTTTTCAAAGCAGATCTTTCAACTCTCAGATCATTCTCATCAAACTTCTCCCTACTCCCTCTGAATGCTTTGTGATATAAAAATATCGATATCACAAAAACACATCCAAAGAGCCTTTTCAGAGCTCAGTCTAATATCAACATTATAATTTATGCAGCCATGACAAGCAATATCTAATACGTAGTAATTGCTTTTCCCAAGGGCTTCTTCATTAACACTAACAAAACACTTTTCACCTCATTGAAACCTCTAATATTCCAAGTTCAAATTCTGTAAACTTTGGTGTTTTGCATGAAGAGGAAAAAAATGGACTTAATTGCAGGAGCACTGACACCAAGTTTTACTCTTCCCTAATTGACCTGAGCTACCTAGCAATATTTAGGTTTTTCTACCTGATATTTAAGGCCCTCCGCATGTGTCACCATTCTGCCTTTCCAGCCTTAGTTCATATTATTCTCTCCCACCACAACATATACTCTATGGTCCAGTGAATTTGGACTACTGCTAAGTGAGACCTGCAATTTCCCACCATGACTTTCTTCACACAGTCCTCTATGCCTGGACTGTCCTTCCCTCTCTTTGCCTATTTAATTTCTGGTTTGGGGGGGCAGGGCAATTGGGGTTAAGTGACTTGCCCAAGGTCACATAGCTAGTACCTGTGTCAAGTGTCTGAGGCCGGATTTGAACTCAGGTCTTCCTGACTCCAGGGCCAGTGCTCTACTCACTGTGCCACCTAGCTGCCCCTGCCTATTGGATTTCTATCCATCTTTTAAAGGCCAACTCAAAGGCCACCTCCTCCACAAAGTCTTCCCTGATACTCCCATTGGAAACAACATTCCTTTTCAGAATTTGCATGATACATTTTTTTTTGCAACTCCCATACTTTTAACCTATATATGTATGTATTGGACTGGGCTTTTTGAGAGGAGCAACCACGTTTAATCTAAATTTTGCATCTCTTCTAGCACTTAGCACAGTGCTCTGCCTAGAGTAGGTGCTTAATAAATGTTTGTTGCTTTATATCATTAGTGGCTCTCTTCACTAGTTTTTCTTATTTATCTATTTATTTATTTTATTCTGAACTTAAGAAATAAAACAAGCATTTCCATAACATAGTAGAATAGGGGAAAAAATTGATTGCACATGAAACTGTAAATCTATTATGTACAACTTGCTATTCCTTTTAAATATATAGTAAAGTTATCAGGTAACTTTCTTTTTTGTTTTTTTTTTCCCTTCTTTCCCCTGCCCTTCTCTAATTGCTACCCTAGAGATGGCTACCACTACATATAAATATGTGCGTATACATATATATGTGCATACACACATATATGTAAAACCATTATATCCATACTTCTATTTATCAGTTCTTTTTCTGGATGCAGACAATATCTTCCTTCACTGGTTTTTCATAACATTACCTTCTCCTGGTTAGCTCACTCCTCAACCTCAGCTATATCATCCCACATAAGCTATCCCCTGTACATAAGTGTAACCCAGAACCATGTCCTGGACCCTTTTATTTCTATACTCTCCCTTTTGTGGCCTCAGTAGCTCCTGAGAGTTCAAGCATCTTCTCCACACAGATGACTCCCCAATCTATAGATCCAACTTTCAAATGTCTCCTGAATTCCAGGCTCATATAACCAATCGATTGCCAAATCTTTTCCCTTCTATTTCCAGGACATCTCCTCCTCATCCATCCCCTTTTCTCTATTCACTTCACTTAGTCATCACCCTAGTTCACCTCTCATCTGGTCTATTGCAATGGCCCTGATTCCAACCCCCCCCCCTCCAAACCATTTTCCACACAGTAGCCAAATCAATATTTATAAAGATTAAGTCTATGTCACTGACTTATTGAAGAAGCTTCAGATTTCTATTGCCTCTAGGATAAGTTATAAATTTCTATTTTCTCATTTAAAGCCCTTTGCAATCTGGTTACATCCTCCTTTTTCCAGGCAGATTTCATATTACTTCTCATCACACATTTGACATGGCAGTCCAACTGGCTAGCTTGCCTCTCCCTATATGTGACATTCCATATCCCACCTCCAAATCTTTACTGAGGAAATCCCTCATGACTATAAGGTCTATATTCTCTCTCTCTCTTTCATGTGAACATGAGTTTTTCACCAACGAACTACTAATGGTTGCCTCAAGGCAGTAAAATGTGGCAGTTATGTATGTTATCTATAGCTCTCTGACCACAGTTCAGACTAAATTTTCTCAGTATGAGCTTTACTAGCTGAAGAGGATAATGGTAGCTGGGGCACAAATAGAATCCCTTTCACTGAAAAACAATCTGGAGTTATCTATGTCCTCCAAAAAAAAAGTGCCAAGTTGAATTTCCAAGCTATCCAGGGGAGATGATCAGGGATGCTTATACAACTTACTTAATTCAAAGAATTGAAACCTGGTTTGAACCTAGGTTCTTTGACTGCAAATCCAGAGCTCCCAGTGACTGGTGGTATTATTCTATTCACTGGGAAATATATTATTGTTTGACAAAGTCATCAAATGGTTATTAACTTTTACTAAATGCCAAGGCAGCCCCATTCATATAGATGCACAAAATTATCATCATTATTACTTAACATTTGCTTTGTACTTTACAGTGGCAGCGTGGCGCACTAAATAGATGGCCAACCTTGGAATCCAGAAAAATCTAGTTTCAAGACCTGCTTGTGACATATAATAGCAGTGAGACTCAGTACTCTAAGTAACTCTCAACAATTTACATGGGTAGAGTTAGAGGAAGCTTCTACACAGGGAGCTCCTGAAATTGATCAAGGAGCTCACCAAATGGATCAAGGATATACCCCTGATCAACTTCCCTTAAACTTACTACCTATGTGACCTTGGACAAGTAATTTAGTCTCTCTGGGCCTCACTTGTTGAACAAGTTGTCCTACAAGGTCCCTTCCATTTCTAAATCTATAATTTAAGAAATATTAAAGTCAATCCCTTCAAAATAACCACATTTAGGTACTGACAAATCTTAGAACACATTCAATCTGATTCAACTCTGTGCAATTCAATTTATTTTAATAAATACACAATAATATTTGTAAAGCACAGTGTCAGATATTGCTTTGTATCAGAAATCCCAACACCAATAAAATCTCAGAGATGGCCTTTCCCCACTACCCGCAAAATAGCCTTTAACCATTTACAAAGTACTTTCACGTATAATACTTGATTTAACCCTCCTATCAGTCCTACGATTTAGGAAAAAGATCATTATGTCCATTTTACTTAGAAGACAAAGTGATTTACCCAAGGTTCTACAGCTTGTAAATAGCAAAGATGTCTAGATGACATACCTGTGTCATATACAGTTACATACTCACCAAGATATCTATTTTCTGCTCTTTCAGAACTTCTCATTAAAGGAAACCATGTCAAATCCAAGTACATGGAAGATGCCTCCAGCTTTGACAATGCAGGAAGAACAACGAAGGTGTCCAGAGTGTCAACCATCAGGAGGATATTTGATTTGGCAAAGCACCGGTCCAAAAGATCTATATCCTTCCCAACAGGGATTAAAATCTGTCCACAAGAGTCAATGAAACAAATCTTGGCCAATCTCCAGGCTTATTACAGACTAAGAGGTGAGAACACAAATGATCCGTGCAAAGTCTCTATTGGCTTTCCATTCACTTTCATTAAACTCAGCTGTGAATTTATCAGCCATCTTTAATCTTACTTTAAGGTTTTGGAACTGTATTCTTTAATCTATATCCTTTATTCTTCGATCTTTACTAAGCACCTAAATACTTGAGCAGTAAGTAAAACCAGGTACTCCCATTCGATTCAAAAACCTAGCAAGCATTTTTTTAATGGCAACTAAGCCATGTAGTTGATAGAGAGTTGGTCTGGGAGTTGGGGAGACTTTAGTTCAAATATTGCCTCAGACATTTACCAGCTGTGTAACCCTGGGCAAATCACTTAACTGCTCTGTGCCTCAGTTTTCCCCTTTGTAAAATGGGAATGATAATAACACTTGACTTTCAGGGTTGCTGTGAGGACAAAATGAGAAAATAGTTGTAGATCACTTTGCAAATCTTAAGGCACTCTATAAATGCCAATTACTGGTGTTGTTATTATTAATGATCATTTATTCAATTGTTTTACTCTGTTACAGAAATCTTCCTACGAAGTGGGGATAATCTGCAAATACAAAATCAAAATACATCAATAAAACTTTAAACAAAAAAAATTATAGAGGTAGAAAGGGTTGTGTATTTTAAAATAAGAGCTTACACAGCAAAAATACATTAGGTCATTTAACAAACAACAAAAATTGCCTTGCCATTTGTAGATTCCTTTTATTTTTGTTATTATTTAATCAAAAAGTGGGATTTTTTTTTATTTTGTTCTCATAAAATGAGAAGCACAAGATGTTTGCAGGACTGAGGGACTAAGCAGGCTGATTATGTCTTAGTTTCCAAAAAAAAAAGCAACATTACTATACAAGTGTTCACCTGACTCCTAATACTGTTTGATAGCATATACATATGACAGATCCAGCAGAAACTACTGAATTTTGGAGACCTGGAGGAACATCTGTGAGCACAGAGGTGTCCCAAATTAACAGCGGTGAGGAAGTGATGATGCAGAGGTGTTAACAGAATTTACTAGACAATTACCATTGTTTCCAAGGGAGTTATAGGACAGTTATTGCCTGGAAGAGGCATACAACAAGGACCAATGTCATATAATGCACTAAGAAATAATTATGAAATTAAATCACACTGCTATGAGTGCCTTGGGTGATTTCCAATAAAGCAAAGGTGTCTTATTATGCCTAGGCTCCAAACCTGTATCATCTTGTAAGCTGGAGGTAAAATGGCTCTCCAATCTCATCCTCAGATGTTTCTTCCCATTATAAAATGGACACTGTCATCCTACCTCATTTCAAGCCTATGATTTTGAAACATCTGGTGTAGGTACCATCAGCATATGGTAGAGGGTGTTGATTAGAACGCAGTTGTAAACCAAGGTGGAGAAATTTCAGAGCACTTGCCCCTTGCCATGTTTCAGAACATCTGATTCTATGGTACTATGAAGAAGGGAATTAATTTAGGGGATTCGAGTTGGGTTTTGGAGACACAATTAATTAGCAAAGTCACATAAAAAAGTGAAAGCCTTGCAGCACTCACATGTTTCATTTCATTGAGAGATGAATATTTCATATGTTTACTCTCCTAGTGGGAAAAAATTCCAATTCTAGGCACTTATAAATGCCAAGTAGTTTAGAAGGACCCCAGCAACTGAGAATTAAGTGAGTGATACTAGCTAGGGCCATGAACTCTGTATCCCTTGTTTTCACAAATATACTTGTAGCTGATAATAATTCAGGAGAATTTCCACATATATCCATCTGAATCACTCAAGACACTCTGTTGTGAACTTTCTATGCACTTATACATCTTCTAATATTTAACAAACAATCATTTATTAATCACCTCTACGAACAATGCATTGTGCTGAATGCTGGAAAGGCAAATACCAAAAAAAAAAAGAGAAAAAAAAGGGGAAAAAACAGTCCTTGCCCTCTGGGAACTTAAATTCTAATGATCTATGATAATAATCTACCTGTCATCCCTTCTACTAAATTATGAGCTCCTTCAAGGCAGAAGCTAGGTCATTTTTCACCTTTGTATCCCAGAGCCTTAAATAGTACCTTGAACAAAATAGGTACTTAATAAATGTTTATTGATTTCTTCTGGTCCAGAATTATGACTCCATTAGTGTAGCGAACTTCTGGCATAGAAACTCTTTCAACCTTTACAGATCAGCAATTCTTCTGTAACTTTTACACTTAAAGAAGTGCCTGCAGCCTACAGCCAGTATATATCAGATGCAGGACTTGAACCCAAGCACTCTTGACTCCAAGCTTGGAGCAGTCTTCTATGGCACACTGCCTATCTTGCTAAAGTTCAACTGAACTGGAATGAATTAGGTTTAGGCATTCTAGCTAGCCTGGGTAATAACACTTGGGCAATTCCATATTATTTTTATAGAGACATAAAGTTATATAAACTCATGGGATTACAGTTTTAGAGCTGAAAATGGTCTCATAGGTCATTTGGTCCAATTCTTCTTTCAACAGAGGAAACTGAGGCCCAGAGAGATTAAGGGACTTGCCCCAAGGTTACACAGTTAGGAAGCAAATGTCGTACATACCCAACCATCAACCAATGTTTTCAGGTGCTATGGTTTTATTTATGACAGCCACAATGGTGAAGTGAAGCAGTCCTTGTTAGGTGCTTAAGGGGAAAGCCCATTACTTGCAGCTGCTGAATTTCTGCTACATAAAGTTTTCATTCTCATCTTACCCTTGATTAAGTTCACATCTTTCACTCTCCGGTTTCCCTGGGTAAAACAAACCACAGTGGAAATATTTTCCACAGCGGAAATATTTTCCACAGCAATGATAATCCATTATGGCTGCCCCAGGATGGAATAAGATATGATAATCACTATGGAGTTCCTTTGCATCTTAACAAATTTTCTCACCAAGAAACACTCTTACAAAGGTCTGTTTCTTTGACAGCCACTCAGTGATGGTTCTCAGATCTCCTGTCACACTATGATCGGTGCAAGTTTAAGAAGCATGTCAAGGTTGCAACTGAACCTGGGTTTGCATTGTTTAGGCTTGAGGAAAACACTTTGACAGCCCTCAAAATCAAAGGGGACATGAAGATGACTTTTAGTTACCTAATGAATAAACATAGTACACATAACTTTCTAACATTTTTAATACACATTATAATGTTTAAATATCATTCCTAGAGCCAGAATTATAGCTAGCAGTAGGCAAAATTGCAAAGAAGGCAAAGGCTGTTTTGACACCTTCTAATTCTCTACCTTTTTCCCCTCTGCAATGCCTCCTCCCTGGCCCAAAGGGCTAATGCATCTATGCTTTATCTTCTCCTTCTGGCTACCTCACTCACTTTTGGCTCTTTGTTGGATCTGTAATTTCATCCATGTAAGCATGCTCTCCACCTGAGCAGTCTGCAATATACATCTCATTTCATGTGATATTTATCAATGTTTTTCCATTAATCTTCTTTAAAGGATAAACCCAACACACCTACCTACAAAGACCATGGTTCTCCTCTCACAGAAAATTAATCCACTTAGCTTTGTGACTCCACCCTGCTCCTGAGCTGTAAGTGGGTGAGTGTTTGCAAACTCACCAAACCCACTAATGTAGCAATCCTCAGACTGTTTTATATCCCATTCAGCCATACAGCTGACTAGCCACCCACCAGAACCTGAGCATCTTGACATTGGATGGCACTCCTGTACCCCTTCCATCCCCCACTGACCATCACTCACTCCAAGAACAATAATCAAAGGAACTTTACCATAGCTACTGGAAAGTATCTATCAATCAACTGCCCTGTGGCTCCATATACCATCCCTGTAATTCCCCATATCAAACCTCCTTTCCATGATCACCAATGCCCCTATATATTGACTCACTATCCTATCCACCACAGTGACTTTTCAAGGCCTTCTCCCTCCTCCTCAAATCTCTTATGGCTCCCTCTCCCTTCTCTGAGCTAAGAACCTTGATTCAAATTATACTAAAAAACATTGAGGCCATTCACAGAAAGCTTACTTTTCTCCTCTTTCCCTCATCATAACACTGAGGTGCCTTCTGCAACTATCTCCTCCTTTATACCTTTCTCATATAAAAAGATGACTTTTCTCCCAGCCAAGGTAAACCCCTTGACATGTATAAATGATCCTATTCTATCCCAACTTATCCAACAGATTGATGCTTCTATCATCCCCACTGTCAATAATCTTCAAACTCTCCCTATCTATTGGCTTCTTCCTTGACACCTTCAAACACACCCATGGCTTCCCCTCCCCTCAAAATACCCTCACCTGATCCATCATCCCCACTATTGTCCTATATCTCTTTCCCTTTCATCACTAAAATCCTGGAGAAGGCCCTTTACAATCAATGTCTCCACTCCATTTCCTCTCACTCTCTTAATTCTCTGCAGTATGACTTCCAACCTCATCATAAAACTAAAACTGCTTTCTCCAAAATAACCAATAAACTCTTAATTCACAAATCTAATAACCTTTGCTCAGTCCTCATCCTTCTTGACCACTCTGTATCCTTTGACATTCTCCGTAACCCTATTTGCCTTGATACTTTCTTCTCTCTAGGTTCTTGTGACACTGCTTTCTCCTGGTTCTCTGCCTACTTATATGACCACTCCTCAATTTTCTTTCATGGATCTTCATCCAGGTTATTTCCCCTAAATATGGGTGTTCTCCAAGGTGTTGTCTTTGGCCCTCTTTTCGCCTTATACTATTTTACTTGCCAATCATAACAGCTCTTATTGATTCTCAACTTATTCATCCCTAACCTCTCTCTTACCACCAATCAATCACATCTCCAGCTGTCTGTTGGACATCTCAATCTAAATGTCTCATAGACATCTTAAACCCACCATATCCAAAACAGAACTCATTATCTTTTCCCCAAAACCCATCCTCTTTCCTAACTTCCCTTTTATTGTCAATGTACCACCATCTCACCAGTCACCCAAGTTTACAACCTAGGTATCATCTTTGACTCCTCATTTTCTCTCATCCCCCGTATCTAGTCAATTGACAAGTTCTGTAAATTCTACTTTTGTAACATTCCTTCTATATGCCTCCTTCTCTCTTCTGATATTGCCCCTACCCTCGTGAATATTCTCATCACCCCATGTCTGCCCTATCGTAGTAGCTTTCTGGTTGGTTTCCCTTACTCAAGTCTTTTCCAACTCCAGTCCATCCTCCATTCAACTGTCAAACTGTATGTAACCCTGTTATTCAATAAATTCCAGTTGTTCCCTATTACCTCCAGGGTCAAATAAAAAATCCTCTGTTTAGCTTTTAAAGCCTTTCATAACCTGGTCCCTTCCTACCTTTTCAGTCTTCTTCTGTCTTACTCCCCTTCATATAATCTGTAACCCGGTGATCACTCAGTAGACCAAATCAGTGAATTTTCCCCTGGCTATCCCCCTTGGCTGTAATTCTTTCTGTCTTCATCTTCACCTCATAGTTTCTTTGGCTTCAGCCAAATTTGAATCTTTTGCAAGAAGACCTTCCTGATCTCACTTAATGACTGATCATACATTTCCTTTATTGATTATCGCCAACTTAGCCTGAGGCACCTGGTGGTTCAGTGGATAGAGCACCGGACCTAGAATCAGGAAGACTTCAGTTCAAATCTAGTCTCAGATACCTACTGGCTGTGTGACCCTGGGTGAGTCACTTGACTTGTTTGCCTCAGTTTCTTCAAATGTGAGATGGAAATAATAATAACACCTACCTCAGAAGGTTGTGAAGATCAAATGATATAATATATGTAAGAATGCTTAGGTCAATGCCTGGCACGTGGCCGGTACTATATAAAAGGCTTATTTATTCCCTTCCCTTCCCTTATAGATCTTCTTTGTGTGTAATTGCTTGCAGGTTGACTATGTCATTGGACTGTGAGTTTCCTTGAGAGCAGAGGGTGGTTTTTGCCTTTCTGGGTATCACCAGTCCTTAGCACAATGCCTGGTGCATAGTAGGTGCTTAATAAACATTTGTTGATTTTGCTCCTCTTGGTTATATATGTTGACTCTAATTATTAAATTGTAAGGCCCTTGAGGAAAGGGATTATATAGTTGAGACTTGCTAAATGCTTTTTCATTCATTTGCTGCCTTTTACATTAGAGTCCCCCTTTTTTAAATGTTGCAGAGGTTACTGATATCCTACTCAGGCTTATGTATCTAGAATCATAGGTTGATGGATAGTTTTTAGACCTGGAAGGGAATTTACAAGCCAATGAGAGGCAACACTGACATGCTCAAATTTACAACAGGTTGGAAGTGGCAGAGCAAGAATTGAGTCAAGATTATGACTCTAAATAAAGGGTTCTTCCTATCCTCCCAAAGTTGTTGCCCATTTAACTGAGATCGGAGTCCTACATTTAATGAGGTGATGCTTTTGTGGTGGGATCTCCCTATTAGCCATTCAATGACATTGTAGTGTAGTCGGAAGAGCTCTTGGATTTGGAGTTAGAAACCAAGGCTTGATTCCTGCCTCTGCCACTTACTAGCTATATGACCTTAGACAATTCACTTAACTTCTTTGGCTTCAGTTTCTTCACCTGCAAAAATGAAGGGGTTGGACTAGATGAGTTTGAAGATCCATTCCATCTCTAACTCTGCTTTTTTTGAAGGAAAGGTAACTTAGAGGAATGGGACATCCCTAGTCTACTGAAACCATGTCCAGTAGGTAAAAGTAGGTGGTCTTGGTTAAAATAATTATAATATTGGAAAAGTTTTTAGTTTTAGGAACTCAAAGTGTCTAGAACTCTCTAGATAGAAGGCCATCTGGTAAACAAAGAGCCATAACAGGGAACAGGTATATGAGCTAAATGAATATGGCAATAGGACATCTGTATTCTGCTCCTAATAACATGGATGCTTTTTATCAGGGCTATCCTTAAGAGTCATCAAAGTAAGCTACATAGAGTGAATTCAGGGCTGCTTCTAAGGCCCCCTTCTCCTTCACCACCACGCCTCCAAAAGCTTTCCTGGTATACCCAATGAAACATGAATCTCAGCATAGCAGCTTCATTCTTTTAGCCTGAGACTATTAAGAAAGAAACCCCATAGTAACACAACACTGTCCAGTTAATAGAATCATTATTTTAGAGTAATGAGGGAAAATCAAGGTTGTCCAACCAATTCCCTCATTTTACAAATGAGGCCCAGAAAAGTTTTGTAACTTGCCCAACATCACATAGTGATACTATTCTGTGTGTGTGCTTTAGATCTTTTGTTAAAACAAGAAGTAGTACCAAACGCAGATCCCAGGAATATGTGGCAGCTAGGTGGCCCAGTGGATAGAGCATTGGGTCCAGAATCAAGAAGACCTGATTTCAATCTGTCATCAGACACTGGGCAAGTCATTTAACCTTATTTGTCTCAGTTTCTTCATCTGTAAAATGAGCTGGAGAAGGAAATGACAGACCACTTCAAAATCTTTGCTAAGAAAACCCCCAAAGGGGTCACAAAGAGTAGGACACGACTTGAAAATTACTTGATAACAACAAAAGACCCCAGGAATAGCTATGGGCACATAAAATATAAAGAACTTTGGAGAGAGTCTCCACCTACAGCTGAGGCATCTCAAAATGCCCAGGTATGTTTATGGTCTGAGCATAAGGGTCCTTAACTACTAGGATTGAAGGCAGGGTGTCACTAAGGAAGAAAAGAGGCAGAAGTGCAGGCAACAAAGACAATAATCACCTACTTTCCAACCTTAATGAGGGCCTGGTTATAGGCTTGGGTACTTTCTGCCAGATTCTTTGCAGGGGGCAGAGGGGTTGTGAGGGAAGAGAGCGGTAGTTCCTTGAAGACAATATAAATTCATAGAATAATAGATCTATGAGTATAAGGAACCTCTGAAGCCATCTAATCCAGAGATACCAAACACAAGACTCCTGAATGACACTAACCTGTATAAAAATATTTAACAAAATAAATAGAAACACAATAGAATATAGATAGTTAATATGTGGCTTTTTAAGTCAACAGGCAGAGTGTGGGATCCTTATGAATGGATTAATAGGCCTTATTCCTATCTGAGTTTGACATTTCTGACCCAATCCAAACCTTTCACTTTACAGATGAGGAAACTGAAACCAGTTCAGTTAAGCGAGTTGTCCAAAGTCACACAAGTAGTTATCAGAGGTGCGATTTAAACCTAGGTCCCCTAGACGTAAAGCCAGTGTTTTTCTTCTATGCCACAATACCTAGAAAGTGAATAGCAACAAACAAGAAAAATTTGGGGGATCAACACACTCATGAGAACAAAAGAGTATTCATGTAAGTAGTATGTGATGCAATGGAAGAACATAAATTTGGGAATAAAAGGACGTGAATTCAAATCCTGACTGCCACTTTTCTATTATATAACCTTGGAGAAACTACTTAACTTCTCTGGGCATCAGTTTCTTCATCTGCAGAAAGAAGAGGTTGGACTTGAGGGCTTCTTAAACGTTATCCACTCATCACCCCTTCAGTGCTTCCTAAACTGTGGGTCACTAGAAGTGCTACATGACCTCTAAAGACCTTTCCAGCTCTAATCTACGAAATTATCCTATGTTATGAAACTGTGGTGTGGGTGGGTGTTCGGATTAATTTGGAAGAAGGAGAATTTTCCCTCATCCTGGGCCAAGTTTCCATACTTAACCACCCTCTTTTACAGTCTGTCAGGAAGCTGTGTGGGAAGCCTATCGAATCTTCCTGGACCGCATCCCTGACACGAGTGAGTATCAGAATTGGGTCAGCGCCTGCCAAAAGGAGACTTACTGCATTTTTGACATTGGAGAAACCTTTATCAATTCTCAGGAGCTCCAGGAACTTCTCCAGCAGGTGAGAAGAGAAAAGGCCTCATTTTTTTCAAGCCTGCCTGAAAAGAACTGCTTCCCAGATCCTCCCCTGTCCCTACCTCTTTTAAGATACCTTACCTGGCTAAACAATAACAATGACAGGGCAGGTTTGGTGAGAAACAGCATAGATCTTTGTTCTGTGCAGTATGACAGCTTGGAGGGGGGCTTTGGAGGGTAATAGCAAAGTGGACCATAGCGATAAAAAGGAATTCTCCTGTTGGATTGGCCTTCTCTCCTAGTAAAATAACTATCTTTTTTTTCCAGCGATTCAAGCATCGACGTTTCACTGAGAGGTGAGTAGCCCAAATGATAACTCACTAATATAGAATCATAGAGTTTACAGCTAGAAAGGACCCTGCAGGTCATCAAGGCCAGGGATGCTTAACCATGTTTGTGTCACATACCCCTTTGGCTATCTGATGAAGTCTGTGCCCTTTCTTGGACAATGCTTTTAAATAACTGAAGGAGAAACTAAGTTTCATTTAACAATTTAGTAAAAATAAAGGTCTAATTTTTCCCATCAAAGTTCATATAACCTTGGAAATCTATGGACTTTGGGTTAAGAACCCCTAATTTAACCTAACGCCCTCATTTTACAAATGAAAAAAATGATGCTCACAAAGGCGAAGTGTAAACCAGGATTCAAACGCAGGTCAACTGATTTTAGGATCATAGATTTAGAGCTGGAAGGCATCTTAGAGGTCATCAAGTCCAATCCCCTTATTTTACATAAGAATAAACTGAGGCCCAGAAAGATTGACCTGCCTATGGTCACACAACTAACAAGGATTTGAAGTACTATTTGACCGGAGGTCTCCCTGACTCCAAACCCAGGGCCCTATGCGTTCTGCCATGCTAACTTTCTACAATTTACAAGTACAGTTTTTTCTCTACTATGACACAATGACCTTCAGATAGGTGTCTTTGACACAGGATTATAGATTTTGACCTGGGAGGAATCTTAGGAGTCATCTATTCCAGCCCCCTCATTGTAGAAACAAGAACCCTGAGAACCAAAGAGATTAAGTGACTCATCCAAAGTGATACAGTATTAAAAGAGTAAGTGGTAGGAGTGAGATTCAAATTCAAGCCCTCTGACTCTGAATCCATTGGACTATTGGGATTTTTTTTCAATTGTACCATGCTATATTCTGAGGAAGATGTTAAAATGATATAAAACTAAGCTATTTATATGTTTATAAGATTTTATTGTTGATCAATCCTTTTAGTCATGTTCAACACTTCATGACCCCATTTGTGGTTTTCTTGACAAAGATACTGGAGTAGTTTGCCATTTCCTTTTCCAACTTATTTTATAAATAAGAAAACTGAGGCAAACAAGGTTAAGTGACTTGCCCAAGGTCATATAGATAAATACAATTCTCAATCAATAATCAACAAATAACACAAAATAAAGTAGGTTATCGATGTTCAATTTCACAGTTTCAAGGAGAAGTTTGGTGTCATTAATATCATTATCCAATTTCCCAAATGCAACCCAGATAACTTTTTTCAACCAACTCAATTCTGAACCTATTATCTATCTGGAGTGTCTTGAGATATATTTACTGATGAATACCACATGTCAACACCACATGTCAATCCAATTGCAAATAATAGTCTAGATAATAACAAACTTTTAATCCACTTGGTTTTTCCTGTGTGAGTAGTTAAAATGCACTCCTGTGAGGGGCTATGACTCTCATTTAAGATGTTCCAGGATTTAAGTCAATCACAGCAATGTCATCTGCAAAGACAAGTATTGATTGTTAACATAGGTCAATCAACTACCAAGCGTTTATTAAACACCTGCTATGAGCCAGACACTGTGCTGGAAAAACAAAGACAAAGATGACACAGTCTCAACTCATTGAGATTGCATTCTATCAGGAAAAATCATATGTTTACATGTAAAGATTGGACAAAAC
>CM053627.1:166388303-166404723 GCA_028646595.1 Phalanger gymnotis
AGCATGCTTACCAAATTTTAAGATAACACAAACAAAAGATAGTAAATATCAAATTTGATGATGCTTAATTCAAGATCCAAAAAGTCCTTTATGGGTTAGGACACTGGGATGAACCTAACAAGAAGAAATTTAATAGAGATAAATGTAAAGGTTTATACTTGGGTCTCAAAAAAGCATATGTGGGGTGTGACCGGACAGCAGCATACCTGAAAAAGTTCTGAGGGAGTTCGTGGACTTCAACTTGAATATGAGTCAACGGTGTGATATAAAAGACAAAAAAATTTCTCTCTTCTAAATCCTAAACTTTTGGGGCTGAGGACCCTTTTTCACTCTTAAAAATTATTGAAGACCCCAAAGATCTTTTGTTTATGTGGGTTATATCTATCAATATTTATTGCATTAGAAATTCAAAATAAGTTTTAAAAATCTTTAATTCATTTAAAACAACAAGAAACCAATTACATGTTAACACAAAAACATTTTTTTATTAAAAGTAATGATATTTTCCCAAAAAATTGGTGAGAAGCATAGCAATATTTTTTACATCTCTTCCTAAATGTCTGGCTTAATAGAAGACAGATGGATTGTTTTACCAGCTTCTTCCTTCAATCAGTCATAGTATGTTATTTTGGTTGATGTATGTGAAAAAAATTCAGCCTTACACAGATATAGATTTGGAAAACGGAGAATTTGAATAAGTAATAATTTCTTAGTATTATTATGAAAATAATTTTAACTTGGTCAACACCAGGACCACCAGGAATCTACAGACCACACTTTGAGAAGTGCCAATCCAGAGTAAGGGAACAAAAATTTTAAAGTGTCCCGAGTCCATGCCATATATGAATGAGACAAAGGAATTCGGGATGTTTAATAAAAATATAGAGGAATTAGGAGCAAATAGTAGCTCTCCTAAAGTACGTAAAGTTTGTCATGTGGAAGAATGATTAGATTTGTTCTGATTGACCTCAAGGGGAAGAACCAAGAATAAGGAATTGAACTTATAAAGATTCTATATCAGGAAAAACTTCGTCACAATTAGAGCTATTCAAACGTGGAATGGGCTGCCTAGATAGATAGTGGGTTTCCTTTCAATGGAAGTATTCAAGCAATGACGGATGACCATTTATTGGTTATGTTTTAGTGAGAATTCTTTTTTGGTTATGGGTAGTGGTAGTTGGCTTCTAAGGCCCTTCTATATTCGGCTATTTGGAGGTTTCACGAGCATCTCAAAGGCCACATCCTTCTTCCATTTGAACTCACCTGGACCTCTTACAACATAGTATCAATCACCCAGCTTTATACTTCACTTGATATTGATGATCAAATGGGATGGGGAACCTGCAGCCTAGAGGCCACATGTAACCTGGGTCCTCGGGAGTGGCCTTTTGACTGAGTCCAAGTTTTACAGAACAAATACTTTTCTTCTGCGAATTTGATCTGTAAAGTTTGGATTCAGTCAAAGGGTCACATCTGAGGACCTACAGGGCCATATGTGGCCTTGAGGCCACAAGTTCCCCACCCTTGGTCTAGAACAAAGCAATCAGCATTGTCATATCTTTCAGGAAATGAAGTATGATTTGAGCATTTGCACCTTGTTGGGTGAATGTGTCATTTTGTTTTACTAAAATTAATGTTTTCTTATAGTCAACAAACAATAAGCACAGTAGGGTCTTATCTTCTCCACATCTTTTGGTTAATTGTATGATTTTAAAGATGTGTCCCACCATTAAAAAAGTCAATTGTGAAAGCTATTTCATCAAAGGTTCTAATCTGAATATAGCAGATTATTCTCATGGATATTTTTTTAAAGTGGAAAAGTAAATATACTAGTCAACAAGCACTTATTACATGCCTTTTATATACCAGGCACAATGTTAAGCACTGGAGTGAGCAGTTATGCCTCTTTTCTTCATCATCTTGCTTTGTTAATGTTCCATTCCTTTCTAAGCATTTGTTATCAAGTCAATATCATGTAAAGTCAACAAACATTTATTAAACTACTACTATGTGCTAGTCACTATGCTAAGTTCTGAGATATAAAAAGGGGTAAAAAAAAAAAGTCCCTGCTCGTTGTAATGAGGAGAAGAATATGCAAACAATTCTCTAAAAACTAGATACATAACAGGATAAATTGAAGTTTATCAGCAGAGGGAAGGCACTATAATTTAGGAAGTTCAGGAAAGACTTTTTAAAGAAAGTGAGATTATTAGCTAGAAACTGAAGGAAGTCATGGAAACCAGCAGCCAGAGACGATGAGAGAAAGCAGTCAAGGCTCTGTCTGATATCTTGAGAATGAATCCCTCAAGACCCTCAAAATTTTATCACATCCAGCATGGCACTCCCCTTTATATATTTTGTCTGATCCTTGTTCTTCCCATCCTTGTTTCATCTTACTATAGTGCTTACTTCCTCATATAGCACTTACAAGAACGTGCTATTGAAGGCTAAATAGAAGAGCTGCACTGTCATTGGTACAAGAAAAAAAATTATTATAGAAAGATTCTTTTGGATTTTTTTTTCTGTTGTCCTTTCAGTTTCATCTTTAAAAGTTATTGGGATTATCTGGCGTAATTGGGTTTTCTGCCAGGCTACTGTTTGTTTTTATTTTATAACACAATATTGCTGATAACTTTCCACTATCTTAAAATTTTACAAGTTGGCTTATAATCTAAACCGCCGTTGCCTTTGATTTTCCTCTCTCTGTTTAGGAAGTCTAGTTTTTGTTGCCTGAAGCCTTTTCTAGTTTCCTTTGGCATCCTCATTGAGGTGATTGATTTACATTGCTATTCTTTCTTTGGAAATGGTGGTATTCTGTGTCAACATCTATTCCTTTGTCTTCTTCTGGTTTTCCAGCATTTTATGCTTATTTAAATGGGTCCAGATTAAGCAGTTTTAAGAGCACATCATTATATATTATGTTATATTATATTGTATTACATATTATATCTACTCATTATATTACTTTTGATTTGGTCTTGATTTTTATCTTTGTTCTAACAAATCATAGGGCTAACTGTACAGCTGGGTACACTTTGTAAACAGACAGTTCTTCATGTGGAAAAAGAAAGTTTCTAAACCATGTGGTCTCATTTCCTATATTTTATAAAAAATGATCACCATGGAAAAACTACCTATTAAGTACCCACATTGGCCTAGTATTGTAGAAGCTAATCAAACATGAAAATGCTAGTTCTATACAAGTCTAATATAATAGAAAATTTGAATCCAACTTTCTATATCTAGTTAACATTGCTTAAAAGCAACAAGGAACCCAGAAGTTTTTTTATGGCCTTGTCATAGATGTCTTCACAAACCACAATCTAATCTATGAGACCAAGCTTTGGGTCCCATGCAGTTCTTCTACATCCTGAAAGTCATGGCTCTGACTCACCAAGAAGTTACTATCTAAAACATGGAAAAATGTTTCAAAAGAGAAAACTTGCAACTACAGTCCAAATAAGGTCCATTACAATCATGGATAGCCCTATTCAGAAATATTCATATATGGCCTTATGCAGAATGATATAGGTGATGTTCTCTATCTGCTCCCAAAATATTTGTCATTGTTCAATCATCTTGCCCTTCCACCTTCCTTGCTGGTTCAAAATTGCTATCATTAGAATGACTATGTTTTAGTCACTCTAAACAACAAAGCTAAACATGGTCGATGCTAACATAAACAGACCACTAGACATTCACAAAAGTCCTAATCCAGTGTCTAATTGCACCATTCAAGATAGAAGGGATTCTTAAAAACCAAGTCAGTAGAGCAAAAACTTTTGTAGGTCTTAACAACCTGAAAGGTTTTACACAGAGGTCAGCTGAAGAATTATTTTGGCCACATCAACTCATAAAAACTATCTACTAAGGCATATGTAAGGGCAAGGATCCATTGAGTAAAGCAATCAAATCACTCAACCCCATTTAAAATGTCTAGAAGCTAAGTCCTGATACATTTATCAGATGAGGACACATATTGATTATTCACTAGGCATGAACAAGACAAGTGGTACAGTAGATAGTGTAAAGCCTGGAGTCAGGAAGACTCATGTTCCTGTTTTAAAATCTGGACATCAACACTTCGTAGCTATGTGACTCTGAGCAAGTCATTATTTGCCTCAGTTTCCTCAGCTATAAAAAATGAGCTGCAGGAGGAAGTAGCAAACCACTCCAGCTTCTTTGCCAAGAAAATCCCAAATGAGGTCAAATGACTGAACAACAATAAACAAGACCACTACATCTCCTTGAATCAATCAAAGATATTTTAATTAGGTGCAACAGGAAATCTGTTCTGATTAGGTGAAGGATTTGGTGACATCTTGAGAAATTGTATAAAAAAATAGCTAGTTAAAAACTGAGAGGCAATGTTTCAGGTGTGGGACTAGAGAAGGAGTTGAGCTATCAGGAGCTGAGACAGTAAGAATCAGAAGTACAGAGGCAACCAGAAAAAGAAAGAAAAATGAGGACTCAGTTATAGCAGAGAAGGGAGTGACTGAGGGCCCTAAAGGCATCTTAGATGAGAAAATTCAATTTGACATTATCATTTATACCCACCTTCTCAAGGGCTGAGGGAAGTTCCAAGGGGAAAAAAAGGTCTGTTCTTTCCCCAACTTTCCTCACCCACGCCTAGCAACTCTGATGCTTCTTTACTCAAACCCTTCTGGTAAACTGAATTTTGCCTCAAACATAAAGAAGCTAAGGGGTTAACTAGATATAAATGTGAACAAAAATTAAGTCAGAAATCCAAATATGCCTAAATATTAGGGATTTTTATAATCGAGAGCTTGGAGAAACTGTGATGGTATTCCTAACTTTTCACTTAATACAAACTCCCTAATGGAGAAGAGGAAGAAACCACATGGAAGTGAGGGGCCATAATATTGCCTTTAGACTTAAAATAAAAAACCAGATGACTCCAGAGGAAAAAGTGAGGCTGGTAATTTTGCATAGCCCTGCCTCACTTAAATCCAATTCACTTGCATGTCATGGCATCACTTTTCTGATGTCGCAGTCGTCTTTGAGAATGAAGGACAAACAACGACCCCTGCGAGTAGAAAAGGAGCTGCCCACTGGGGACCAAACTGGAACAGGATGGTTGGGCAACAGGGCAAGCTCTCTCTCTCTCCATCTCTCTCTCCATCTCTTTCTCTCTTTCTCTCCATATAGGATACACCCTTACCTGCAGGTGCTCTGCCCAAAGGGAATGTAAATTTTAATCTCTGAAATTTTTTTTTCTGGCTTAAAGAGCAGCCATAACTCCAAGTCACTCTGGCTATCATTGGCCAACCATAGGTCCCAGGCCAAGCCCTACTTGGTCATTGGTTGAGTTCTGATGGCTCAGAGGGAGTGTAAATAGCAATTGTTTCTGTTTTAACCAAAGGATCTTCCCCTCCCAGATCATTTTTTTTACTTAGTAAAGAGGCTGTTCTCTGCCCTGTTTCTTATTAAGCCTTAATCACTGACTAGGCACTGCCTTAGTCAAAATGAGACCTGTTAAAGACCTTAGCTTAAAAAGGCCAACGTCTTCCACTGCATCTGGGGCCATCTTCAGTCATCCTGATCTATATCTGGCCACTGGACCCAGATCGCTCTGGAGGAGAAAGTGAGGCTGGTGACTTTGCACAGCCCTGCCTCACTTAAATCCAATTCATTCGCATGTCATGGCATCACCCCTCGGGTGCCATGGTCCTCTTTGAGAACAAAAGACAAAGCTAGCTAAAGCAACAGTGTTACACATGGAGAGTTTAGGATAAATGTCACCTAAAGGGAGTAATCAAAATGATGAAATAATGCTTCCTTAAAATATGTTACCTGGAAATCAAACAATTTACAAGCACTTACAAAGTACCTATTACATGCTAGGCACTAAGCTAGGTGCTTGGAATAAAAATACGGTAAGTAAAACACCAAATTTCTCCCATTTCGTTAATGTATACCAAGTTAGAAAATTACAGCCCAAGAACAAGTGCATCAAAGACCAAATTTTCTGACTTTAAAATTTTGCTGAAGGTCAGCCATAGCTGTGCTGCTCTCTAGAGTTTGAATCAAAATATCCTTCTTTAAAGTGGATGGTTTAGAATTTAAAACACAATTTAACTTAGAAGTAGATTTTCAATCTATTCCTACTACTGCCATCCAGTGCCTATTAATTGTTATGTCTTTCATTTCTGTTTTGCTTCCAGAAAAGAAGAAATTCTCACAGAGAAGGGAATAGAAAGTAAAAAGTCTGATGAAATCCCTATGCTTCCTACAGGTAAAGTTAGATTTCCTTCTTAAAACATTACATTTATAATATTTTACACTTTATAACCAAATCATCATAAAATATAGCATTTTTAAAACAATACTTTGTAGAAATGCATAAATAAGAAAAATCACTTTTTAGTAGCTTACAAGCCAGAAATTGAATATTTATCCTTATATATGTTAAAATGTTAACATGAACATGTTTCAGTTTCTACATTTGAATAAAGGTTCATAAAAAACTGTACATTCAAATTTTTCCATATTTTAAGTCTTTATAGAATGAGCCAGCAAGCTCATCTTTTCAATCAGCTTATCTTTTTGACCAGTAACTAATGTAGGTACTATGCTGGCTCAATGTCAATTATGAAGATATTATATTGTAGAATACATTCCTTAAGATTTTTCCCATGGTAGTCTTAGAAGGAAATAGCTACCTAATTATTAAAAGCCCTAACAGTACAAAGAATATTGACCTCTAATATCACACTTCATTCAGAGGAATAGTATTAGAAGAGGAAAAAGCTATATGAAGATGATCCATGATGAATTTATTTCCTAATTTTGTTAAAATTAAAAATGATCATTGGAATGTAATTGAGATTCCTATCTTGAAAAATTAAAGTCAGTACATTTAAACTTCAGTGACATTTTTGTCACACACAAAATTGAATCTGCTACTAACATATATAATACGCCTGATGAAAATCAAATTCAATTTTTATATATACTCTTTCCTACTTAAAGTTCATTTAAGTTTATTCATTCATTTATAAGACTTCTAAGAGGCAAATATCTTCCTTTCTCCCCAATATATATATTCATTACATGTGTTTGTATGTATACATGTATTTCTATGTGTATATGTGTATGTATGTGTATGCATATATGTATATGTATGTGTATGTGTATATGTATATGTATATGTATATGTATATGTATATGTATATGTATATGTATATGTATATGCATGTGTATGGCCAAAGAGGTCTAACCTCACAGTCAGTAAGAGCTGAGTTCCAGACCTGCCCCTAACATAGGCCTATGCAACATACGACCCTCAGGCCACTTGCAGCCCACCAAAGGATTTGGAGCAGGCTGCAAAAAAGGTAGAGGATGTTAAAGAAATTAAAAACGTAACAAGTGCTTTGTCCATGCCCCACTTAACCTGCCTTTCACTAGTCACTGTTATGCCCATCATGTGACTTGGTGGGTGGGTTGCCACTGCACACTCTCTACTGTTTGCCACATGACCCATGGCAACCAACCATCATCGTCACTCTGTCTCTAGTCTGAGAGGAGCAAGCATATATTTTTGCTGTGTTTTTGGTAATTACTAAATGTAAACAGTAAAAACACCTGAAAATGTATTGAAACCTGTACTGTTTAGCAAAGTAATTTTTTAACATTAATATAATTTCATGATAAATAAAAATCTTAAGTAATAAGTGTAATTAATCGATATTAATTGAAATTTCTCTTTTTAATGTTTTTTTTTACAAAATAGTTTAATCATTAATTAGACCTTTACTTGGAAAATGAACCACTAAAAACCTATCAGCAGCCCAAAGGAGTTTAGCCTATTTTAATTTTGGCCCTGATCTACTGCCAAGTTATGCAGGTCTGCCCCAACACAACACCACCACCGTGGCCTGAACAGGTTAATTAATACTTCAAGGCCTATAGGCAGCTCTCTAAGACTATAAGTTACAGAGAAGTTTCTGATAGGCATCACTGGAGGGAGTTCCCACAATATATCTTTTTGCATATAAGAGCATCTGTGCATATTGATATGGATATTTTGAGTTGTCCATTTACCAGTCTTTCAGACTATTTCCTTAATGGTCCTGGACTAATAAGAATGAAGTTCATCTTCTATTCTAACACATACCCTTGGTTGTCTGTGAACACCAGGGATGGGAAGGATTCTGAAAGACTGGCAAACAAAGATCAAATGTTAAGAACTATTACTAAACATGAGTACATCTATGTGTACATAGGTATATACATGTTTACATATACACATGTGCATATAAAAATTTGGTGCTAGGGATCAGTTCTTGTGATTTCACTGGTTTAGGGAATTCCTGGTACAGAAAATCCTTCCCCTGATGTACATCAGCAACTTCTCCATTACTTATATAACATATAGTCTTAAAGAGCTACTTAAGCATAACAGAGTAAGAGGTCTCTGATGTCACATGATTTCAGAGGCACCAAAATTCATTTTTTTATATTTAGGCTTTGTCCCTTTTTCAAATGAAAATAGAAAAATAGGATAGAAGGTAAAGGTATGTATACAGTACGCATATGTATGGGTATAGGTATGGATATGTGTGTATATATATACATATATATGTGTGTTTACAGGTATAGGTATAAGTATGGGTATGGGTATATGTATATGTATGTGTATGTATAGATGTAAATGAATAAATAGCCTAGGAGGTCTAACCTTAGAGCCAGAAAGATCTGAGCTCCAATCTGGCCTCTGACACATGCTAGCTAGCTGTGTGATCATAGGCAAGTCAATTAACCCCTCAATCATTTACTCCCTGATTGAATTAGTTCATCATATTCTTTCCTGCAACAAGTTTGGATAGTACAGATGGGGCCACAGAGAAACTAAGCATCTGATGTAGAAATGACGGGGAGAGCCTTGTTAACAAAAAAAAGAGAGAGAGAGAAAGGAGGAAGAGAAGGAGAAGGAAGCTGGGTACACCAGAAAGAAAAAAAAAATTGACTTACTTTACTTGTCTGGAGTCAGTGGTTGTATTGTTTGTAAACTTGGGTCAGTCCTCAGGCAGCCCAGGCTTCTATAGTTCCACATATGGGACAGTTCAATGATCACTAGCCTGCAGGCGCTACAGGATCCTCAATCAAGAAGGACAGATTCAGTAGTATTCTGTATATTCTGCTTACTACACCTAGATATCTTCAACAATAAGGTTTGAAAGCCAAATGGTTTTCTGGTTAACTAAGTTTTAACTAGAAAGTTCAATTAACTGAAATGCTTTACTCTTAAGGCTTTTCAGATTAACAAGGTTTTACTGTATAATTCCACACAATAAAACAGAACACATTTGTTTTCCTAAATTTGATGATTTTCCTTGGCTGCAAGAGAGTACAGAATCTCCTCTTAAAAACAAGAAAGATTGTCCTGCATCAGGGATGGTTTTAAATTGATGCAGGCTCTAGCGTTGGGCCCAAGGCCCCTGCCAGCCCCTTGATTCACTGAATGATAGAGAATCCAAAAACACTTCTCATATCAAATTCAAAAGCCATGGACAGCATCCAAAGAAATATTTCTGAAGAAGCAATTTTATATTGTTTTAAGTATGTGCTTCCACTCAATATTCACAAAAAGAGAAATTAATTTGCCCTCATTAAACAAAGTTTTCTTACAATGTATATCCCAAGGACTATTAAACTTGGGCTCTGGGGAGAAGGAAAGGAGAATTTCAATGAAGGAAAACTTAGAGCCACACTTTAACTCGAGAATATGCTGATGTTATCTTTTTTTTTAAATTGGTTGAAAATGCACTTACCATCAGTGCATATTGGAGTGACAGGGAGACTCCATGAACTTTTGCCCTCATTCTAATTTAAGCTCTCTTCTAGTGTGTTCATGTGTGTGATTTTTTTTGAAGTCTCAGCAGGTGCTGCTAGCTTCTCTCCACTTCCCTTCACATCCACTCCTAATGGCTCACTTCTCAACGAACTTTTCAATGACACAAAGACTCCTGTGAAGGTAAGGATGTCCTGATATCTTATCTAGCTGTTCATTTGCTTGCTTTCTGTGTTTAAGAGAGAAAAATGGATCAGCAATTCAAAACTATTAGTGCTGCCTATTTGTTCCCACAATTAAAATGGCAAGATTTTGTTCCATTCGTTAATTATAAATTAGGGTTTTTTTTGCTCATAACTGAGAGAAAATTGAATTCACTGTATTTGGTTTAAAAAGGAAAGAACCAGAGAGGATGATTAAGAAGCAACTCCACTATCATATCACCCTTAATGATGTCCTTAATCATAGCCAATACACCTGAGATCTAAGAGAATGCCTTCTTTTAGCTTCCTGAGGCCTCTCAGCACTCTTAGATAGGGTTACACCTCATCATAGTGTTGAATGGGTTGAAATCCCCACTTTCCTACCCTCCTGTTTTATTTTTGTGTTTCTATACCCAAGGCCTAGCCTATAAGGGCCTAGCTTCTTGTTTTATATTTTTTATTTGTATACCTAGGTCCTGGTACATAGTAGACACAATAAATACTGTTGATTGATTTATTCCACTGGAAAAATTAAGGTATTGCTTCCATGTTTGACCCTCATATACCAATTTTTCAGGTTTTTTAAAAAAGGTTTTCCAGACCTTACCAGATAGAGGCATAAATCCACTGAAATCATGGTCACTGCTTCAGCTAACACCTTTACAGAGTCCTCAAGCATATATTTTGGGTTTCAGGGAAACACAGTGTTGATCTCAAAGTCATCTATGTACCAAAGGCTGCAAATCAATCTCCTGTGCCACGTGCTTAAAACCCAACCCCTGTCTTGCTCTATGCCTTAGGAAGCTAATGGGAGCACAGAGCAATGACAGAACCATGCCAATTCCAGATCCAAAGGGCAGTGAGAAAGGCAGGTAATGGGCCTTTGAGCAAGCAAAAGACAGACCTACTTGCTCAGAGCTGCGCTGCTATTTTTAGACACTCCAGCCCAAGCTTCTAGTTGTGACCCCAATATGCCATTCTCCCTGAGAGTGCCTTTAAGCCAACTTTTGACTTGAAGGTGCTTTAGGGACAATTTTGATATTAAGTTCATGCATGAACAGTCTCATTATATCAGCCCAGATTTCCCTTTGGTGTAGACTGGACAGTCATAATAGTTCATATTCATTTGCACATTCGTCCAATGTAATAATCATTCCAGCATCATAAAACGGGATTGATAAAGCCCCATTGTACACATGACTATGCTGGGTTCTACAAAAGGAATAGATCTATTCTCCACTAGCTTTCAATCACAGACAAATTACATCGCTCTCTAAAGATTCTAGGTAACAAAAAGAAAAAAAAAATTATTCCAAATTTACCCTCCACAAAGTCCACTTATCATTCCATAGATCTCCATCTCCAAGTAAACTGAAATTCCCCGAATCAATTTTTTTCTGACCAGTCTAATATTTAGAGCCATCCCAAAATATTTTCTTTTGATTTATGCTAAACAAAATCTATCTCTCTTTTTCCCTCAGGATATAGAAACTGAAATCACTAATATCATATCAGAGGGACCAGTGGAAGAGATGTTAGAATTTAGTGTCAACCTAGCAAGTCAGAAGTTTAAGGCAGAACTGAATGATCCAAAGTCCCCTCATTACCAGGAACTAGCAACAAAATTTCAACATCAGGTAAGTAGGTTCATCTTTTACTGGATACATACTTATTTGAATAATTATAGACCTGATCTCTTTTGGCTGATAATAAAACATAACATTTAGAGGAATTGGTATTTACTATGGATCAAATACAAAACATTCCAAAAAGTTGGAAAAAAGAGATGGAAAAAAGCAATGTTCTATTATTATGAGAAATTAAGTATATTTTATTTGAAATATATTCAAGAGGAAGTATAGGAGATGGGGGATCCACGAATACCTATATTTACCCTTGTTTCAATGACCTCAGGCTTTGTATTATGAAATCAAGTCAACTCAACAGGCAAAAATTTTTTTGTTCAAATATTTGTCAGTCATGTCGGACTCTTCATGACCCCATTTGGGGTTTTCTTGGCAAAGATACTGGAGTGGTTGGTCATTTCCTTCTACAGCTCATTTTTACAAATGAGGGACTGAAACAAACAGGGTTAAGTGACTTGCCCAAGGTCACATAGCTAGGAAAAGTCTGAGGCTAGATTTGAACTCAAGAAGATGAGTCTTTCTGACTCCAGGCCCAGTACTGTAAACACTGTATCACCTAACTATCCTTTGATAATTCATTTTAAAAAATTTTAAGTACTTTCTATAAGCCTGGCATTTGACTAAGCACTGGGGATACAAACAAAAGTGAAAAGGAGTCCCTGTCTTCATGGAGCTCTTATGCTAATGGTGGAAAAAATATGCAAACAACTATGTATAGAAAGTATATATATATATGTATATATATATATACACACACACATATGTGTGTGTGTTTTATATATAGAATACATTGGAGATAATCTCAGATGGAAAACAGCTTAAGATTAACAGAGACCAGGAAAGATTTCTTGTAGGAGGTAGAACTTTAGCTGAGATCTGAAGCAAGCCTGGGAAGCCAGGAAGGAGGAATAAGGAAAGAGAATATTCCAGGTGTGGAGGCCAGCCAGTGAAAGTGTAGAGTTGGGAGATAGAGTGTTGAGTGCCAGAAATTGCAAAAAAGGCCAGTGTCTCTGAATAACAGAGTAAGAAAAGTAGAGAGCAAAAGCTAGAAAGGTAGCAAGGGGTCAGGTTGAATGCTTGTCTTCCTTCCAAAAACATTCCCAAGTAAGTCTATTAAATTCAACCTTATTTCCTCCCTTGAGACTAAAGTAAGAGGGCTTACAGAGTACTTTTCTTATTCTAGGAATAAAGTGATTCCTATAAAGGAGAGAAGAAGTCTTGATTAAAGAAATACAAATTAAAACAACTCTGAGGTACCACCTCACACCTTTTGGATTGGCTAATATGACAGAAAAGGAAAATGATAAATGTTAGTGAGGATGTGGAAAAATTGGAACACTAACACACTGTTGGTGGATTTGTGAACTGATCCAACCATTCTGGAGAACAATTTGGAATTATATCCAAAGGGCAATCAAACTGTGCATATCCTTTGATCTACTAGGTTTATATCCCAAAGAGATCATTAAAAAGGGAAAAGGACCTACATGCACAAAAATATTTATAGCAGCACTTTTTGTGGTGACAAAGAATTAGAAATTGAAGGGCTACCCCTTAACTGAGGAATGGCTGAACAAGTTGTGATATATGAATGTAATAGAATACTTTAAGAATTGGTGAGCAGGGGGCAGCTAGGTGGTGCAGTGAGTAGAGCACCGGCCCTGGAGTCAGGAGAACCTGAGTTCAAATCTGGCCTCAGACACTTGACACATGTACCAGCAGTGTAACCTTGGGCAAGTCACTTAACTCCAATTGCCCTGCCAAAAAAAGAATTGGCAAGCAGGAGGATTTTAGAAACACCTGGAAAGACTTACATGAACTGATACAAACTTAAATGAGCAGAACCAAGAGAATATTGTACACACAGTAACAGCAATATTGTATCATGATTAACTATGAATAACTTAGCTCTTCTCAGCAATACAAAATGATCCAAGACAATTCCAAAGGACACATGTTGGAAAATGCTATCCACGTCCAGAGAAAAAACTGATGGAGTCTGAATGCAGAGTGAATCATAGTATTTTCACTTTATTTTTTGTGGTTTTTCCCTTTTGGTCAGTTTCTTCTTTAACAACATGACTAATGGGAAATGGATTTTAAATGATTGCACATATACAACCTATATCAAATTGCTTGTCATTTTAGGGAGGAGGTAAAAGAGGGAGGGAGGGAGAAAATTTGGAACTCCAAATTTTTTAAATGAATATTAAAAATTATCTGTAATTGGGAAAAATAAAATAATATTTTTAAAAAAGAAAGGAGGGATGAAATAATCCATTAAAAAAGGAAATATACCTGCTCTCCAAAAATAAAAAAGGTGATCATAATTACAGTTATGCAAATTTGCATTTGATTGAACAAACATTCCCAAAAATGTTGACACAGAGGAAGTCCTAGCATGTTGGTTGTCCTCTGTGTTCTGTCTAGCAGTACCTTGCAATTTAGCCATTCAGTTTGTATTTCTCTCTGTTTTACTCATTACCAAATGCAAATAATAGAGGCAATGTGTTGTACTAACTTTAGAGTCTGCAAGACCTGAGTCTAAGACCTAATACATATTAGTTACATAACCATGGGAATTATTTACCCCCTCAGTATCCAAACAACTTTCTAGGACCATATATTTGAAGCAAATTGTTAATCTGCTGTTATGGAGAGAATTTCCACACTGGGAGTTCCTTACACTGCATCACAAGTCTGAACCATCCCCTTCATCCACTCTCCAAAAATGCTAGCTGGGTGGCACACTGGAGAAAGTAATGGGCTTAGAATCAGAAACACCTGAGTTTAAATTCTACCATACACTTACTAGCTGTGTGACCCTGGGCAAGTCACTTACCATCTCTGAGACTCAATATCTTCATCTATAATATAAAGTGTTTGTTCTCAGTGGCTTCAAAGTGCTCTAAATCTGTAATATTATGATTTCATTTGCCTACAATTTCTCAACGACTCAAAAGATATTCCACAATTTATTGAAGCAGTGAGACTCCATAACCACCAACTAATATTTTCTGAGTGCCTACAGTGAATAGTTGCTTTAATAAGGGCTACTGGTATTCAGTGGTAAGAGGATATTTGCTCCATGCTTTTCCTTCTTAAAGCATCAAAGGCTAGTTAGTGTTCATTCAACTGGAACATAAATGCATGTGTAGAAGAATCTAAAATTCTAATCTTTCTTCTTTTAAGTTATTCACTTCCTTCTAGCTTCAGAGAAAAATTTTTTCAACAAACAATTCAAAATGCATTTGTTAGGCCTCTGATTAATGCCAGAACTGTACTAGGATCTGGGGATACAAGAACAAAAATGTAACAGTCCCTGACCACAAGGAATTTACATTCTACTGGTACCACACATGCATAGTTTCATAGATTTAGAGTAGTAAAGGAACTTAGAGGTCATCCAGTCCAACCACTTCATTTTACAGTTGAAGAAACTGAAGCCCAGAAAGGTTAAATGACTTGCCCAAGGCCCCACAGGTAGTAAGTGGCAGCACTGGCATTTCAATCTAAGGCTTCCAAATCTAAAACTGATACGCTCCACTGCACTATACTGAAAAAAATGAGACAGACAATTATCAGGGTAGACCTGTTGGTGACATGTGAATTGAGCCTTGAAAGAATATAAAGATACTAGGGAGTAGGAATGAGGAAGGGTGTATTCTAGGCATGAGGAAGGGCTTACAAAACAGCATGGAGGTGAGCAATATAATACTGAATTTAGAAAAGAGCAAATTGCTCTCCTTATTTAGAATGTAGAGTCTAAAAATTGGAATTATGTAAAATATGGATGGAAAGATAAAGGGAGCCAGATCATAGAGAGCCTTAAGTAACTGCCTAACTGTTACAGGCAATGGAAAGTCACTGATCATCCTTGAGTAGAGGAGTAACATAGTCAGACCTGTATCTTGAGAAGATGGTTTTGATGACTGTAGAAGACTGATTAGAAAAAGAAGAGACTGGGAGCAGTGACACATATCAGGAAGCTCCTACGGATGTCTATATGAGAGGTTTAAGAGCCTGAACCCAAGATATGGCTGGGTGGGTGGAAAGAAGGAGATGGCCATAGTAAAAGGTTTCATATGTGATTGGATATCAAGGGTGAGGAAGGGGGGTGCAGTCAAGAGAGACTCCAAGGTTATTAACTTGAGTAACTGAAGGATGGTTATGCCTTAAATAGAAAAAAGGGAAATTTGGAGGGTTAGTGGGTAAAATAATGAGTTCTACTTTGAATATTTTAATTATGAAATACAGAACATTCAAGAGAAGACATTCCACAGATAGTTGATGATGTAGGGCTAGAAAGTTTGGGAGAGAAATTAGGACTGTATATTCATATCTGGAAGTCAACTGCATAGCTATGATACTTGAACTCAAGTTGATGAGTGAGATAGCCAAGAAAACGCATGCAGGAAGAGAAGAGGACCCCAGAGAGACCTGAGGAACACCCGTGCTAAAAACACAGGTGTTTACACAGAATCTCTAACTCCCTAGAAAGGAATGTATCTAATATATGTGCATGATAAGACAACATAAAGATAACAAATTGGTAAGATAGGATTAGAGTTTAGTAGAGAAAGGAAAGGAAGTTTATTGTGGCTTTCAAGATACCCAGGAAGTGAGGAGAGTTAAGATACCCAGGGATTGCTATGCATTTGTCCAGAGCAGTTAAAAACAAGAACCAGAAAGACCAAGATATTTACTTCCAGCAAATATGGAGGGCAAGGGGGACTTTAAAGTGACTTGCATAGACC
>CM053627.1:166404823-166428731 GCA_028646595.1 Phalanger gymnotis
AGGATTCTTTTCTGCTTCGTTGGTTTTCAGAGAAAATGAAATATTCCTTAAACCACAAACACACAGAGAAACGTGTGTGTGTGTGTGTGTGTGTGTGTGTGTGCATGCATGTGTGGCATTACTGTGAAAACAAAGAAAAAGTATCTGAAGAGAGCAAAGGAAATTCTGACCTGTGTCAAGAGGTAGGAGTGGAAGAAAGAAAAAGAGAAAAAAGAACTGACAGCCTTTGGAACTAAAACAGATATGAGGTTCATACTAGAGAAGAAGAACCAGCTAGTCATCCTGAATAGAATGCAGTTTTAGATCTACAGATGCAGTCCTATGAGAGATTATCAAATAAAGGTGAAAGGAAAAAGTAGAGTAGTGGTGGTTGATGCCTCCCTGCTGAAGGGTGCTGAAGCAGCTAATAATTTCTTGCATAGTCATAATTGTAAATTCATCCTTTAAAAATGGAAAAAAAACAGCAAGAGGAAATTCTATTCAGGTTCTGATTCTCACCAACAAAGAGAAACTGTTTGCTGGTATGCAAATGATGGGAAGCTCAGGGAAAAGCAACCACTCCATTTCAGAATATTGTGTTAGAAGAGAGGAGAGCTGGGCATAGTTTGAAATGAGTCTTTGTTTTGAAAAAAATAGATTTCAAAGCATTCTGAGATAGAGTAGGTAGGATCTCACAGATTAAAATTCTGTAGAGAAAGTCAACCCAGGAGGGAGGGATGCTAAACTTTCAAGAACAGAAAATCTGAGTATGAATAGGAAACTCATCAACCAGATATGTATAAAAGATAGAAGTAAGGACAGGTAAAGAAAGGTAAATATCAAGTGTGACATCATCTTCTAAGTGTAGTGGCAGTAGTACTAAAGCTCAGAAGGAGCGGAAGCTGATGATGAAAGCTAAGAACAAAAAGGCTTGCTAGTGGCAGGAGGATGGGTTACTTCTATTGAGGAAGATCAAAGAAGGAACAGGACTCTATCACTCTAGGGTTGGATGAAAAGATTTATTATCTGTCTGCAAAGAGAAGCAGAAATGCAGAACTCTTTCACTGCTTCTGATTTCCTGGGTGAAGAAAATGACCTCTAGAACTGGAAAAGACAAGAAAAAATGGCTAATGGGAAACTGATAAGCAAAATAAGTTAGGCTTAGTAAGAGAGTACTGAGCTGCCCTGGATAAATTAAAGTAATCTAGCTTAGAAGAAGAATATCTGAGGGGACTGAAAAAACGGGCAGATGGGATTGCTGATGCTTTGTGTATGATCTTTGAGTGATCATGGAAGACTGGAGAAGGACATATGTTGCACCAGTTTCCAAAAAAGGGAAGATAATGGAGACTGAAAAGTATAAGCAGGGTGCCTAACTTCAATTCCTGGCATAAATTTGGAACTCATTACTTTTTAAAATAAATTTTGTTGCTATATTTTATTTTTATATCACCTAAATTTCCTCCTGTATTCCTCCCACTCCCCCTTCCCATAGAGCCACTCTTTATAACATGGATTTTTTAAGAAAAAACTAAAAGAAGAAAAAGACAAAAAAAGTTTAAAAAAACTGATCAATATGTAAAAAAAATTGACAATTTATGCAATATTTCACACCTCTGGACCCCCCCCCCCACATACACACTCCTACAAAGGAGTGGGGGGGACAAGTATATCATTCAACTGAAGGGATGGTTACTGAATATGTGGAAATGGTGATCAATCAATCGAGAAGCATTTCTTAAGTGACTACCATATGCCAGGAATCGTGCTAGGCTCTGGGGATACAAATAGGGTGAGTAAAACAATCCCTATTTGCAAGGAGTCTAATAGGGAAGACCATAAGGATATATTTAGGGATATACAGAATAAATGTGAAGAAAATAAATTAAAAGTATTTGTATTATAGGAAGAGAGGGTACTAGCATTTGAGAGGCTCAGGAAAGGCTTCATGTGGAAGGTAGACTTCAGACATGTCTTGAAAGAAAAGAGGGTAATTATCTTTTCGATCCAAGGCTTGCATTGAAAGGCATAGCTCTCAGGTAATGATCCTGTTGTACTTTTCCCTGATCAGGGCACATCAGCTATACTGCGCTCAGCTCTGTACACCACATTTTACAAAGGGCATTGATAAACCAGAGTGTCCAGACTAAGGCAAACAGGATAGTAGTGGGACTCAAGTTCCTGACCTATATTGAAGGAATAGGGGTCTTCAAGTATCAGAAGGCTGTCACCTAGAAGAGATATTCAAATTGTTCTACTTGGTCCCAGAAAGCAAAATTAGGAACAACGAGTAAAAGTTATGGAGGCAAACTTAGTCTTCTACTAGACCAAAAAACTTTCAATTGGTGCTATTCTAGTGTAGAATGGGCTGCCTCAGGAGGTTGTGGGATCCCTAAGTCAAAGCTGGATGACCATATTGTATATATTGTATTATATCTATACATGTGGAAAGAAAAAGAAAGAAGGAAGGAAGGAAGGAAGGAAGGAAGGAAGGAAGGAAGGAAGGAAGGAAGGAAGGAAGGAAGGAAGGAAGAAAGAAAGAAAGAAAGAAAGAAAGAAAGAAAGAAAGAAAGAAAGAAAGAAAGAAAGAAAGAAAGAGCACAAATATTGTAGAGACACTTCTTAGTCAGGGACCTATTGAATTAGATAACCTCTGAATCACCTTCCAATTCTGAAATTCTGAGAGGCAGGAAATTGGTCAGTCAACAAGTATTTATCAAGCATTTATTATGTACCAAACACTGTGCTAAGGGCTAGGTATAAAAAGAAAAACAAAACATAATCTTTGCCTTCAAGGAGCTCACATTCTAATAGGATAGGATTGTTGTTTGTCCTTTGTTCTTGAAGAGGACCATGACATCAGAGAGGTGATACCATGACATGAAAGTGAATTGCAGTTAAATGAGGCAGAGCTGTGCAAAGTTACCAGTGTCATTTTCTCCTCCAGAGCCATCTGGATCCAGTGGCCAGATATAGATGAGGATAACTGGAGATGGCCCAGGATGCAATGGGGGACCTTGGCCTTTTCCAACTAAGTTCTTTAACAGATCTCAGTTTGACTGAGGCAACATCCATTCAGTGATTCAATAGGGTGGGGGGACAATATGCAAAAAGAAAAAAATTGTGTAACAAGGCATTTACAGAGCATATGGAAGGTAATCTCAGAGGGAAGGCACTAGCACTGGTGGGGACTGGGAAAAGCTTCTCATAGAAGGTGGAATTTGATGAGAGACTTGAAGGAGGCCAGAGAGACCAGAAATTGGAAGTAAGGAGGGAGAGGTTCCAGGCATGAGGGATTGCTAATGCAAAGGCACTAAGTAAGTCAAGAGATGGAGTGTTTGAAACAGAAGGGTTTCTTGGACAAGTCCAAAATGTCTGGTGCAAGTTCTACCACACACAGTAAGTCCTGACTAGAAGAACAACTGATTAAAAAATGGCCAAGTGCAGCAAAAATCTTGCCAGTAAAAAAATGAAAACAGTGACCATTAAACGGGCATTGGCACACATAGGGAGAACCACTTGCTCCCAGGCAGGTGTCTGGGTTGCACTGCCCAGGATAAATTATCCTTTTCATTCAGGCTGATGGCATTTAATTACCACCCAGCCAACTCTTGGTAGTGTTTAAAATTCATCTCCTGAATACTGGAATCTTGGAATCTAGGAAATAAGGGAAATGGGGCTAATAAGAGGATTTGCCCATCAAAGTGTGCCTCTATTAGAGAAACAGAACGGAGTAGTAGAGAGACTCAGAGTTAGAAGTGGTGGGCATGATTTTTCTCCTCCAACATCTCTTAGCAGTCTTCAAGTATTTGAAAGTCTGTCATTTAGAAGAGGGAGATTTGTTCTTCTTGGCCCCACAGGACAGAAGTGGGAGTGGTTGGTAGAAACTTCAAAAATGCAAATTCAGACATAAGGTAAGGAATAAGTTACACCTAGCTGACTTAGAAGTAAGCCAGACTTCCTCCCACTGATATTCTCAGTGGTACGATAGCTGGCTTCTAATATTTGAAGGGCTGTTGGTATATGAAAGAGGGATGAGATTTGTTCAGCTTAACCTCAGAGGGCAGAACTCAGAGCAATGGGTGGAACGCTTTCTATGGGATCTCCTCTAACCCTTGAGATCTCTCTGATTCTGTTACTTATCAGGGAAGAAAATGAAAGAGTGAAGTGTAGCACAAAAAAAAACAATGGAGTGAGAGTCCAGTGACTCAATCTCCTGCTCATTCTGTCACTAGCTAGATGTATAACTGCACCAAATCACTTTCTCCCCCTGGCCTCAGTTTCCTCATCTGCAAAATGGACAGATTAAATGAACTCACTTTTAGCTCTAAGAACCAATGAAAATACTCCCTATGCCTAATGGTTATCATTTCTTAAATATTGTTATTATGAGGGAGAATTGTGTTTCTGCACTCTGGAAACTCTACTAACGAAAGAAAGGGAAGATTTACAAAATCCAAAGAGATGTTTCTTGCCCTTCCCACTTTTTACTTTTACGTCATCATTGACACACCCCCAAAAAAGGAAATCCTCTGGCTCTCAATATCAATTGCCCTTCCAGACAGGCCAGCTGTGCAAACATGCCCCGAATCCCTCCAAAGCTGGATAGTAAAAAGTCAATCAGCTTAGCATGAGCCCCATTGCAGCATTAGAAGAAGTCATCTGGGCCTAATCAGGAATTAATGAACAGCATTTGGTAGTAATTTAATTTCCATAATAAACCTAACGAGCAATTTAATACAAGCGTCCAAAAGGAATTGACTGCTATTGTCTGAGCCCCTTCTTTCTTCGTAGCTTCACCTCTTCAGGTCATCTGGTCACCAGTGACCATTTTCTTACAGTACAAGTAGAAAAATAGCCATGAAAAGAATAATAGTAGTGGCCTGCATTTCTATCGTGTTCTTTCGAGGTTTTCAAAGCACTTTTTCACAATAATAAATATAAGTGGTACTGCTGGCAGCTAGGTGACACAGTAGATAGGACACTGAACCTGGAGTCAGAAAGACCAGAGTCCAAATGTGGCCTCAGACACATACTAGCTGTGTGACTCTGGTCAAGTCACTTAACTTTTGTCTGCCTCAGTTTCCTCAACTGTAAAATGGGTATAATAATAGCACCTGCCTCCTACAGTTGTTTCGGGGATCAATTAAGATAATATTTGCAAAGCACTATATATATGTAAGCTATCATTACTGTCATTGTTACTATATTGTCATATACTATTACACTGTCATTACCTGTCTTGTATCTTCTCCCTTTTAGATAGGGAGATTTAGGCTCAAAGGGATTAATGATTGTCCCAGGATTACACAGCAAGTGTCAAAAGTAGGATTCCTCAAACAGGTCTGATTTAAGCAGTGACTTATTTTTTCACTTAGGGTGCTTTTTTGAGGAGCAAGGGAGAGAAGTGGAGTGTGATATGAGTCAGCCCAGTGATTTCATCCAAATAGAAAGCTCCCAGTGAGAAATTTCCTCAACTGACACAGATTGTCATTTTCTCTACAATTTATAACATGAGAGAATTGTCTAGGGGCACTGAGAAGCCAAGCAATTTAATCAGGATCGTACAGCCAGTCTGTGTCAGACATTCTAGGAACCTTTCCAGATGCTGGGGCTCACGGGTGGTCATAATGGATCAGATAGGTGAGCTTTTACCTTATCTTGCCAGGGCCCAGGCCTCTACTTTACTCCCTCTCCATTTCTCCTGCTCTTCTTTTCCAGTATTCCATTCCGTGTTGTCTTCCCCTATTAGAATACAAGCTTCTCGAGGGAAGGGACTGCCTTTCTTGCTTTTCTTGGTATCCCCAGCATTAAACACAATGCCTGTTCTATAGTAAGCATTTAATAAATGCTTTATCTGAGGGTCTGCATGGCAAAGCAAAGATTGTTCAAGGCCTGGATTTGTTCTTTATCTCAATTCCTGAGTCGATCTCCAAGCTCTAAAGACTGTCATAGGTGTAGTAAGCAGGTTAACATTCACCCAGAATTTTTGTTCAATACTTTACATATTGGGGTACCTTGCCTCTATGAGCTAGACCAACAGATAATTACCAGGTTCTAGAGTGTTCTAGAACCTAACATGCAAGTCAATCAACATAAATGTGGTCTGAAGCTCAAAATGAGTGACTTTGGGATTAGCTGCATCACTGTTCTGTTCAGGCAGCATGGATAATTGAAAGTAACTAATTACTCATTTCGGTGACAATGCAGTCTCCTGCTGCTGTGTTTACAAACACTGCATAGAGAATGAAATGGGTGATATACACAAAGGATGGTGAAATGTCAAATCAATTAAGAAAATGCTTTATAAATACATGAAAGCCAAAATTCCAAAGTCATTTTCCACAACATCTGACATTACTGAACCATCTTTTTTATGTTTAGTATACAACTCCACATTAAGACCAGTTCTAACAACATATAATTATTCTGGACTTAATAAGGGTGATTCTCAAAATATTATGCCTACCCCCTAGGAATGTAAATAAAAATCTAGTAGCCGAGTACCAGCAAGTTTTGCCTATAAATGCATTCATACCTCATTCAGAGAAAATATTCCAGAAGACTAGGACAGATCATAAATTATTCAGATAATTATAACAGGAAAAACAACAGCAAGAAGAAAATAAGAACCCTTGGAGTGGATTTAAGAGAGCTATGAAAAAATCCAAATGTTTTAGACTTAAGTATCACTTCCATTCTCCTTTCTTTACTGATTTATTATGCTAATAATAGTACCTGCCTCTCAGGATAGTTGTAAGGATTAAATGAGATAATATTTCTAAAGTGCACAGTACAGTGCCTTGCATACAGTAGGCACTTAATATATACTTATTTCCTTCCTTCCTCCCTATTAGGTATCTCTCCAAGAGGTACTTAATTCTTCCATCTTCCTAAGCCATCCAAAAAGTTCACCAGGTGGGTGTTATTTCAAATTAGGGAAGGCTTGGAAATCTAAAAAAGGGATCTCACAAGATCATCTCTCTCTCTCTCTCTCTCTCTCTCTCTCTCTCTCTCTCTCTCTCTCTCTCTCTCTCTCTCTCTCCCTCTCTCTCCCTCTCTCTCCCTCTCTCTCTCCCCAGATGCAAAAAATATTTAAGACACTTCCAGGATTCAAAGAAATCCATGTATTAGGATTTAGGTAAGTATGAAAATCTAACTCTCTCATTCAGTATTTTCCTGACCTCCCTACTTTTTGTTAAAAGCTATATCAATATAAAATATGTATTATTGATTCCAAGGTCTGGCTCACTTCTATCCTCAAAATAAGATGCATTCTAGATAGTTGGATTTTCAAAGATGAACATGAGTCTGGGTCATTTTTAAATGAACTGAGTTCCTTCTGCCCTAAGGAAAGCACTTTTCAACCATGATTTGCTGGCAATGTTCTTAATGACCCCCCATAAAACTGGCTCATATAAGATGGATCAAATAAGGATATATGAAGTCCTCTTTGGCCTGTTGCTTAGAGAATGATCATGGAACCAGATTTTCCAAAACCCATATAAGAATGCCATCATCTGTAAGTCCCATCAGGCGAAAGGAAAGGATGAAACGGTCTTCCAACTGCCCTCACTATCAGCATTCATTCTGGCACATGGACCCACAGCTGATGAAAGCAGCCTTGTTTTTATCCATTAGTATCAAAACACACTAATGTGGTGGGTGGCTTTTGGCAATATTTTTTGAAATCATTCATTATGCCAAGCATCCATCTCATACCCCCAGATAGGTTCACAACTTGCTATTTTAAAAATCCACAGCAGGTTTATAATTCAGCTCCAACATGAGCAGAATATGATTCCCTGTATCTAAGGTCAACAACAGTGAGCAGGGAGATGAGGGTACAGGTAAAGTTCCTTCTTGGCATGCTCATTGTCTATTTTTTTAAAGCCACAGTATGCACCAAGTCAGCAGGAACAAGACAAGCTCATAAATAGTTTTCTGTGTGTATTCGCTTGGTTGGTTTATTTCTTTCTAAGTTTCCATGCCCCACTGATTTGTATAACTTCTAGAGAAGGAGATATTAAAAAATGAACATAATAAACAGTGAAATCCTTAATATTGACAAAAGTAGACTCATTTGTCTTCATTTCACAATGCTAGTCTGCAGCAGTTCATATGAAATTATATGTATAAAACCAAAATAAAAATGGAAAGAATAAAACTCTGAATATAGGCAAACTGTTTCTAGACAAGCTGCTACAGTGAAATTTGCAGATTTTTAATTTACAGTTGTTATGGATGGCATAATAAGGAACTTCATAGTGATCTGAGATATATCGAAGTTGCTAAGATCATCTTCAAATAAATGAAAAACATCATTAAAATAAAGAATTAATAGATAATAATAATTAGCATTTATGTAACACATAATGGCATCATGTTATATAGTGAATAGAGTTCCAACCTTGAGATCTTTGAAATATACTAGCTGAGTAATCCTAGCAAACACCATTTCACATCTCATTTTCTTGGGAAAGTCTCTGTAAGTTACAGAAAAGTTGACAATCTGCACTGATGTAGAAAGTTTCCATACCAAGAGTTCCTTACACCATAAAATCACAGACCCATTCTCCCCCACGCCCCTATCAATCTTTCAGCCTCCAAATGTACGTGTGTGTATATAAACGTACACACATACATATATATGCATATATGTGTGTGTGTGTGTGTGCATGTGTGCACATACAGGGTGTTCCAAAAGTCTTAGTGCAAATTTAAGCTTTAATGGCTTAAGCCTTAATATCTTTAAATTGTACTAAGCCTTTTGGAATATCCTGTGAGTAAAAAGAGAGAAACAGAGAAAGAGAACACAAAAGAGTGTTTTAGAGTTTGTGAAATACTTCATATACATTATCTCATTTGATCTTCAAAACAATAGTCAGGTATTACAATAGGCCCAGCAATCTATCCACTATGCCACCTAGCTGCCTTGAAAAATCAAAGAAAGAAAGAAGAAACTTAAATATCAAATTAATGTACACATGCATTAGGCTACAACTTCCCTTGTGGGCTAAAGTCTTTTTAAGGACTAGATACGATTCCTTAAATAGGTTATAAAAATAAATTCAAAGATTTTCCCTTGAGTCCCATTTTCCATTGGCCACAGTTACTTTAAAACTTTGTGTGGCAAACCTTTTAAGTCATGTACTTAGAAAATGATAATTTTCTCTTAATAAACACTTAAATTAATAAACAAAATAAATAAATAAATAAATAAATAAAACAAAAATTAATAAACAAAAAACGACGTGAAAACATTAACAGCAACCTCATTCCGTTGATGCTCTGAGCCCTTATTCAAGTCATGGGTATGACTCTGGCTTCTCAATGGCTTTGCCTGTATAGCACAAGCTCTGGCTGGTCCCAAGGAGCTAGGAAGGCATGGAATAATGGCCCCTTAATGGCCTATGTGCCTGTAACGTTCAGGACAGGATCTACCATCTGCCAAGGCAGCATGGGACTGAATGTCTGTTTTCCACAAAATCTCACTCCATCACTAGGTTGCTCACAAACTTTTTTTTCAAGAACAGCATTTCAAAAAACTATTGTCAATGAGGGTTTGTGTTTGTGGAGGAAGAAACCATATCGATGAAAGTATAGTTCATAGGATCATAGATTTAGAGCTAGAAGGGGACCAGAGAGGCCTTCTAGCTCACCCTCTCGCTTTACAGATAAAGAAACTAAAGCAGAGATTTAAAGAGATTTGACCAAAAATACACAGGTGGCAGATCTGAGACTCAGACCCAGGTCATTTGACTCCAAAAGCATTCTGTTGAGGTCAGATCCACCAGGTGAGGTATACATCAAGTAAGTTTCTTGGTACTTAAAATGTAGAACATTCCACTCATTTCATTTTCTAGCGTAATTAACTATTCTTTTTTTCCCCCAAAACCCCAAGCTTATAAACTGAAAGGTACTAATCTCGTGTTTAGCATTTCATTCCCTACTGATGTCTCTTAATTGTGGAAATGTTATCTCAGTCAATTTATTCATTTGGTATCCTTTGTAAGTTCTTTTTCTGGCAAAAAAAAAACCAGTCCTGCTTCCTTTTATTTGTGCCCCCATGCTGAATTGGAGTGAAAGCATCCTTTTCACTGGATTATCAGAATCCTTCCAATATTGTTTCTGCAGTGTGAGATAACTTCATACTAGGTTTCCCTTGAGCATGATAAGCCCGTATTCCGTAATTATTCACTCAAAAGGAACAGAAGTTTCAGTTACACCTGAAAATGAGGCCATGGGAATGATTTCATCGCTCCCTCATCTGCTGAAAAGCAGTAGTCAGCAGCAAAGTTAGGCTTCTCTCACAAGCCAGACAGACCCTCACGTCTGTGACCAGAAGGCAGAACTCCCAGGAGAGCAGGCCACTGTCATTTGTCCCCCTCAATGGAAATGAACAAAAAGATTAGCTCCCAGACTACTCCACAGGTCTGACGATGTCACCCCACCTACTCAATAAACTCCAGTGGTTCTCCTACTGCCCCCTCAAGAAGCAAATGTAAAATCCCATTTGACTTTTAAAGCCCTTTACTATTCGGCCCCTTCCTACCTTTCTAGTCCTCTTATACCTTTATCGTCTCTACTGCCTACTATACTATCCAGCAACACTAGCCTTTTCATCCTTTCTCACACATGACACTCAATCTTCCGATTCTACTCATTTGCATTGGCTATACCCCAGTGCCTGGAATGTTCTCTCTTCTCACCTCCATGTCCTGGCTTCTCTTACTTCCTCCAAGATTCAGCTCAAATCCTACCTCCTGCAGGAGGCCTTTCCTGGTCTCGCTCCCACTCCCCATAATACTCCTCCCTCCCACCACCCAGTGCCTTCTCTCTAAGCTTGTTGTTGTTCAGTCATTTCAATCATGCCTGACTCTTCATGACCCTATTTGGGTCGTTCTTAGCAAAGATATTGGATTGGTGTGCCATGTACTTCTCCATCTCGTTTGACAGATAAGGAAACTGAGGCAAGCAGGGTTAAGTGACTTGCCTGGGGTCGTACAATGAGTAAGTGTCTGAGACCAGATTTGAACTCCAGAATACGAGTCTTCCTGACTCCAGTCCTGGCACTGTATCCGTTATGCCACCTAGCTGCCCCTAATCTCTAAGATTACCTTCCACTTAAATATCTTCTACGCACAATTTTTTGCAGATCTTCCCCAATTAGAATAGGAGCTCCTTAAGGGCAGGGACCATGTCTTTGCCTTCCTTTGTATCCACAGCCCTTAGCATAGTCCCCCCCACCATAGTAAGTGCTTAATAAATGTTTATTGACTGACTTGCTTGACAAACGCTCCATAGTCCTTGACAGGGGAACTGGAGATGCATTCCCAACCCTGTACAACAACCTTCATACTATATATGTTCTCTTGGGAGTGCTGAGAGATGGAAAGTTAGGGTCAATTGGGTTTGCCTGTGTCCTATTTTGCTACTGCATGAAAAGTATCTACTGAGAGCCAGGTGCATTTACTACATTCTAATCACAAAGTGCTGCACTGTTAATCCCTTAATATCTAGCATAGTTTTTTCTCATCTCCATCTGTCATTTGAGATATAAGGTGGGTAAATTGCATGTGTCTTCTAGACTGAATGGCCATAAATGGCCAGAGTAATTTAAGTGAAATCGCCAGTCTCATTGTCCATATGATTATCCTTCAGGAGTTAGTAGGCATTGAATGCACGGCTCCGGTTCATGGCGAGTAGGCACACTCTACCTAATCCTGCTGATTGAAGAAGAAAAATAAAATGATATGGAATGGCAAATAGCTATTCCTGTGGTGAATCTGAAGTGTAAAAAATTACTTTGGAAACAGACTGCTCACTATAGCAAATCATAGGATCTCAGAATGGGCTGTGACCCAGATCAGGAACTCTTCCCCGTTTTTATACTATGTGCCCTTTCAGCAGTCTGGTGAAGCCTGTAGAACCTTACTCAGAATCATATTTTTAAATCCATAAAACAAAATTTATAGGATTATGACATAAACCAATTATGGTATATTGAAATACAGTAATTTCTTAAAAATTAAGTTCACAGACCACAGGTTAAAAACACTTGTTCTAGACCAACCTTTCACTCAACAGAAATCTCTTCTGTATCTCAGACAAGTGGTCATGCAGTCTCTGCTTTAAGACTTCCAGTAACAGAGAACTCAAGGGCAGCTAGGTGGTGCAGTGGATAGAGCACCAAGCCTACAGTCAGAAAGACCTGAGGCTTACTAGCTATGTGATCCTGGACAAGTCTCTTAACCCTCTTTGCCTCAGTTTCCCCATCTGTAAAATGAGCTGGAAAAGGAAATGGCAAACCACTCCAGTCCAAACCCAAATAGGGTCATGAAGAGTCAGATATGACTGAAACAACTGAACAATAAAACAGAGAACACACCACTACCTTGCTACTCCATCTCAACCCTGAGAACCCATTCTGTTTTTGGACAGTTCTAGTTATGGGGAAATTTATCCTTATATCTAGCCAAATGTATCTTCCTAATTATGCCATTATTACTCCTAATTATGCCCTCTGGGGCCAAACAGAGCACATTTAATTCATTTTCCATATCAATCAGTCCATTACATATTTAGAATCATAGATAATAGCTAGGAGGGATTTCAGAGTCTATCTCATCCAACTCCCTCATTTTATAGATGAGGAAACTGAGATCCTAGAAGATTAAGGGACTTGGCCAAGGTCACCCAGGTAGTTAGTGTCAGAGACAAGACTGGAGCCCAGGTTGTCTGACTCCATCACTAGAGCTCTTTCTACCATGCCATGCTGTCTCCCTTAAAGGCAGTTATGATTTTGCCTCTTAGTCTTCTCTTCTCCATATTAAACATCCCCAGTTCCCTTGCACTTGCATGGCATGGTCTCTAGTTCCCTCACCTACCTGCTTGTATATATTCTGTACATGCTTCACCTTATTAACGTCATTTTCTAAAATGTAGTACTCAGAATTGAGCCCAATACTATTATGTTGTCTGAAGCGGACAGTGTAAAGTAAGTTAACACCCCACCCTCCTTTTGGATACTATGCTTCTATTAATGTAGCCTAAGTCTATTCTTGCTTTTTGGACTTTTTGGGGGATGGGGGGACAATTGCCATGTTACAGTATTAACTCATATTGAGCACTTGAAACCCCAGATCCTTTTCACATGAACTATTAGTTCAATCGATAAACATTTGTTAAGTGCATACTGTGTGCCACATGCTGAACTATTGTTGGGCTCTGTTCTGCACGGGTGACTATTGAAACTTAAGTGTAGGACTGTATTGGCAATCAAAATTGGCTTGAGTGACATGTTTGCGACATCAGAGGCTTTTAGACCACGTGGGTTTAAGTCACATTTTTGTAGTGATTTTAGGTCACGTGGATGGGTTGCATGTGTGACTCACCTTTGACCCTGAAAAAGATATAAAACCAGGGGATGGCTTTCTTTTTTCGGAGCTCTGAGCTGCAGCAGTAGTGACACATGACTCTGAGCCAGTCGTCGTCAAGCTCCCTGGCTGAACTCAGATGTTGGTAACTACAAATTGTATGTGGTCTGTTTGTAATTTGATTGTATTTGCTCTGAAGTTCAGGGTGCTGGTTTTTCCCCCTGAACTAAGTGAATGACATTTGTGTGCTGGATTGAAGTAAGATTGTTAACCCATTAATGTTGCTTTCCTTAGTAAAGCAGATCAAAAGGAGCTGGGCTTTTGCAGCGTTCTGTGTGCTGGTTGTTGAGAATAATATATCAGACCCAAGAATCTACTGACACACAGGCTCAGCTACAATTCAGAATCCATACGATCAGTCATAGAAGGGCCCTTGCCTGTCAGATAGTCTAACCCTTACTTTACAATTAAGGAAACTGAGGCCCAGAGAGGGAAAATAGCATTCCCACAGCTATACAGGTTAGCAACCAGCAGAGCCAGGATTTGAATCCAGGTCATCTGCCTCCAGATCCAATACTCATCATATTACCCTTCTTAGACTCTCCACTTTTATCATGCAGTTTCATGTTATTCTCAGAATCTCTCCTTAAAGGCTAATGACCATGAATGTCTTTCCTTTACGAAGC
Source organism: Phalanger gymnotis (assembly GCA_028646595.1). Lineage (NCBI taxonomy): Eukaryota > Metazoa > Chordata > Mammalia > Diprotodontia > Phalangeridae > Phalanger > Phalanger gymnotis. The sequence continues at coordinate 166,418,868 of CM053627.1, forward strand.
CAAGACAGAGATGATGGACAATAGGAGAACTATATGCGTGTATGGAATGTTCATTCGTCAATCTCCATAGCTCATGCAAATATTCTTCTTTCTTCTTCACATGTTCCCACTTGGGGGTGATGAACTGAAGACCGAAGAAGGAAAGAGATGGGTAATTTGCATTCTTTCTTTTGCTTTTAGAAACCCAGGAGATTCATTTATTCAACATACATTTACTGAGCACCTGCTCAGTACAGGGCACTGTGTTAGGTGCTGGGGACACACACAAAAATGTGAAATATCTGCCCTCTAAGAGCTTATATTCTATGTACCAGTTTCCTAACAAATCTATACCTTGGGCCAATAAAGTAAGCCTTTATTTCAGATATAGTATTTGGGAAAGCCAATGATATGTCAATGTTTTCTTTACAAGGTGAAGAAATCACTTAACTCTATCATTGGCTTGGGTTGGAGGGGGAAATTTTTAGCTTAAAAACTTTCCCTGATAGGAGATAAACAGGCAAATTGGACCAGTGAATCAATCCGTCCATTGATCAATACACTTATTAAGCACCTATTATGTGTTGGGCACTGGGTTAAGCATTGAGAATACAAAGACAAAATTGAAAGTCTCTGCCTTCGAAGAGTTTATATTTGAATGGGGCATTTATTCTAACATATCTAACGAGCTAAAAATTAGCCAATAAAACTCAAGGTCTGCTGAGAAATACATGTCATTGTGGAATACCATGCTTGAAAAGGGCATTTGTGGTACAGGAAGCTGTCCATGTACACCCATAGATATGCACCCTGAATTTGGAGTAGTGCAGACATTAATTTGCTATTTCTATTCCAAGGTCAGTTTAAACTGTGAAAAAACCTACTCTGCCTTGGAGAGCTCTGGAATAAGCAACAAGCTCCTAAAATTGACTAGTAAAATAATGAACTTGTCCCATCGATTGTGTCATTTCCAGCACTCCATAAAACACCTAGGAGCTCTTACTTAGGACCCTTACAACAACTCTGTAGAACTTTGTATGGGGCTTATTGTATAGAAGAAAAGTTGAAAATTGCATGATGGTAAATTCCTTGAGGATAGAGGGTTGATTTTTCTAAATAGAGTATTTATAGCCCAGCTTCATATATTGAAAGACACTTCATTAACCCCCTGATCATAAAAATGAAGGTGGCTCCTTGGATTCCTCTTCTTACCTCCTTCTCAATATTTATTCCAAGATGACATAGAAAAGAAATAACTCTCTAGCTATTTTTGTTTTAATTAGAAAATTTGGCTACTTGAGAAAAGTGGATGATTAACATTCCTGGACACTAAATTACCCTTCTTAATGACAATTTACGTTAATGGAGATGCATCCTGCTGTCTTGTTTCCTTATACACATTTCAAAGGTGGGCTCCTTCTTTAAAATAAGGACGGCTCTCTGATTTCATGCTGATTGGTTATCTTTAACTTAGCTCTCATAGAGCGCCAGAAGTAGCTATCTGAGGAATGGGCTCTTAAATAAGAGGCTAATGTCCATTACTAAATTAGTACATAAATTGCCCCTTATCAGGTTCAAACCAATTCTTTATAGGTATTATCTATATTACAAGCTATCATAGCTCCCATGATTTAGGGGCCTTAGAGGTCATCTAGTCTTGTCCCTTCAGTTTATAGATGAGGGAAGCTGAGAACCAGGAGTTCAAGTGACTTGGCCAAAATCACACTGAGCTTAGTAAATTGTAAAAAATAGCAGAGTCAGGGGTCAAACCCAGGTCTTATGATTCCAAATCTTGAGTTCTTTTATCATTTTTCCCATGGTATATTAAAACTCCCAATTCCATGTTCCATTTAAGAACTAGTATGTATAGCTTTTTAAACCAACTTTTTGAAATCTTTCTGAATATTTCGTCTTTATCTTTTAATGTGTCCCTGTATCAACAAAATTATAGCTGACCTGAAGTTTTGTAATAATAGCTGTGGGGAAAGGAAGACTTTAAGTGTAGAAATTCCCTCTACCAATGAATGAATGAAAAAGCACATATTAACTCTACTTGTTACTTGCCCTACTAAGAGAGAGAAAGAGAAAGAGAGAGAGGGAAACCTTGTCCTTGAACAACGATTTATGTGCAATTTACAATGCTAGAGCTGTCTGAAGCACTGAGAAGTCAAGCGATTTGAATAAGGTGACTTGGATAGTATGTGTCAAAGGCAGGGCTTGAACCCAGGCCTTACTGAATCTAAAACTGGACCTTTAGCCACCATATCTCTCTGTTCTCAAAGGCACATCTACAGAGTCACTTTGTCTCACTTTGAGATGCAGGAATCTGATGTCACAGTCTTTTTTTGAACCCAGAACAGAGAAAAGGGAAGGGATGGGAATGTCTTGAGGTATAGATATACTGAGGGTGAGTAGAGGCTGAGATTTCTTTCCCTCTCCTAGTAAAGGTGGGGAGGGTTAGTGTGAGCTGATAGGTGCAGGAAGGGAATAATGGATACCCAGAGGCTGGTGTGGGAGTTGGGTGGGAGGTTTCAGCTGAAACTAGACCAGGCCATCTACAGGAGAGTGGAAACCTTGAGGACTGGGGTCCTAGTAGAAATAGAAACGTGACCTTTCCCTCAGGGAGCTCCAAGTCAGAAACAGTCAGGCACAAATCTCACTTGGAGGGGCAAAGATCCTTGAGAATTTTCTTAACATGTAACAGATGGCTCTTGGTGGGTCATGTCTGTTCCTACCCTACAGTTCAAGCAGCACAGTTGCTCGACAGCTGGTGATCTTTAAGAGAGACAGCTCAGAAAGAGGAAGACCCAGAGGCAACCTGTCAACTATTCACCCTAATGAAATTGAAAATGCAAGCAAGCCTGGGCGCTTGGAAGAGGAGGAACTTCAAGAAAGCAGTCTCACTTCAGCAGGACTGCAGCAACTAATTACCACAGCCCTAGAGGAAGACAAGTCTCTGGAACTGGGGACAATTCAGTTTACTGATGGTCAGTCAATAGTCATAGCTGTGGGCTTAGCCTGTAGATCAGCCATAGAATGCTATAGCTGCAAGGGCCCTAAAATACCACCTAATCCAACATCTTCTTTTTATGGATAAGGAAACCGAGGAGCAGAGGGGTCAGATGACTTACCCAAGGTCACAAGGACCTTAGGGACTTTAGGGACCTCTTAGCAACATCTCATGGATATAATACATGATCAGCAAGCACTTGACATTTTCCAGGTTTTATAAGAACTAAGAATCCTTTACCTAGTTTTCCCAACACTTAGCATGGCAGTCTTCCCAAAATCTTCACTCTCATATAGAACCTGGACAATGTCAGGTGATTGCTAATCACATGTTATATGTATGAGATGTTGCTATAACAAGAAGCCTTGAAGAATCTGAGTCAGTAATGGGGAACGAGGGGAAGGGTTCTGATTGGATCTCTCTGTCAATGTCTATGAGATTAACCCTTGTAGTATTCATAACTTTATCACCATACCTCATACTTAGATCAGAGATTCAGTGCTAGAAGGGACCTCAGAAGTCATCTGTCCCAACACTCTCATTCTACAGATAAGGAAAATAAGGTCCAGAGATGTTAAGTAACTTACCCAAGGTAACACAGATAGTAAGTGGCAGAAGGAAGATTTGAACCTTATTCCTCTGATACCAAAACCAGCACACTTGTCATTGTACCATTTGGTCTCTAGCCTACTACTTCTCCTGGACAGTGACCTATTGCTGAGGCAAATATGAGAGCACATGTCCACAATGCTTCTGCCACTCACTACCACTCAGCCTTGGGTCTGTACCTACATAGGAATAACAAGAAACTCTAGGACTAGACCTGCAATTCATTCTAGTTCTTGGTCCATCATGCTATTACACGAAAACCCCAAGAAGACCAACCAATTTCAGAATCCTCATGCCTCCATGGCTATGATATAGTCTATGGAAGTTCACAGGCAACCCAAATCAGACCCTCCCTGGACCACTAGTCTCCATTGATTCAGATGCTTCAGGGAGACCTTCATTAGCATGATCTCACCCCTAGAAAGTCTCCTCAACTCAAGCAATCCTAGTCCAGAACTGAATTGTTAATTAATTTATGGAATTATTAAGTGGAGCAGGCATGCCTAATTCTATGGGTACTTGCCAGGAAATGATAACAGTAGGGAGAAAAGCTTCAATCACACTTTAGTAAGGCGCAAAGGGTGCAGAAACAAATGGGGCAGTGGGGGTGGGGTACAGAGACAGCTGGCTTGGTGATACAGATGGAGCGGTAGAAGAAGACAGGCAGCATGGGAAAGAGTGCAGAGGGGGAGAGTCACTTACATAACCAGGGATTAGAGTTGGGAGCACTCATCTACATGGACCCAGATGGAGATGGACAAGTAGTCTGGGAGCAGGAGTTTGGAGTCTCATTTTTACTGGGGTTTTGTGGGGAATAGACTTACCAGTGCCACCTTGGGGTTAGTTCATTCACCATCCACATCACCTCAAAGTCATCAGCAACATTTGATGTTCTCTTGGTCTTACTGAGGATTCTGGAGTTTATCTGAGACTTAGGTGATGACAGTTAGCAGAGCCAAAAGGCTCTTAACTGGCTTCCTCTGATTTAGCATATATCCTAGGAATGCAATTTTTATTTAATATATGATATAGGTTGCAAGTAACTGTGATGCTCCTTTGATCTATAGGACAGTTTCTGTCTTCTTGGTTCCTCTTTCCTATATTCCCACTATTGTTATTTTATAGTGGTGTAATGGCAAGCAAAGTGGGACTTTTCATTGTCTTTTGTTTTAGAGTGCTTCTCAGCAATAAGGCAATCAAGTCTCTTTGATTGAGCCTTGCCTTTGCTTGTAGGAAGGCCCACTCCCTTTTGCTAGTTAGGTCACAAGAGGTGTGAAACCTTCAAGAGGTGTGAAACTCTCAAGAGGTGTGAAGCGCTCTGACTCAGAAGAAGTGTATAAATACTCTGACTTTAGCATTTTGTTTGGAACTCAATCATTGGAAGAGTTAGTGTGGAGACTCCGGGTAGTCATTAAGGAGCCACCTCCCCCACCCCCCAGCTTTGAAAACCCAGATGTTGGTGGCTTCTCTCTCTCTCTCTCTCTCTCTCTCTCTCTCTCTCTCTCTCCATAGATATAGATAGATATCGATATCGATATCGATATAAACATAGATATAGATATATGTAATGTCTTGGTCAGACAGAAGCCTGTCTGTTGATTTGTGTTATTGTAATTTCTGTTTGTATTTGCTCTGGAGTTCAGGGTGCTGACTTTTCCTCCTGAACTAAGTGAATGATATATGTATGTTTAATTAAAGTGAGATTATAAACCCCTTAAAGTTGCTTTCCTTAGAATAGCAGATCAAAGAATCTGTGCTAGCAGCCCTCCTGTGTGCTGTTGTTGTTGGTCTTTCATGCCCACAACAGCTGCTAGCAACATTGTTGTTACAACTGAATGCTTATAAACTTAGTATACTAACTATAAAGGGGGTGAGGTGGTCATAGGGACCAGAACAAAATACAATTTTAATATGAGTCTTGATCCAGAGCAACTGTCTCAGTTGTCAAACACGCCCTATGAAATGTGTATAACAGTGTCAATTGGCTAGACAGCTAAAGAACTCAGTGTTTTTTATTGAAGTAATTGCTACCCCCTCCCCCCAAAAATGACCCACTGTGTTAGCAGTGTCTCAGATGCTTTCTCATTGTGTAGACTAGGTAGGCATTGTATGTCGATCCCTCTTTCCTCTATTAATTTTATGGTCAGCCATAGGCAAAGCAAAAAAACTCTCCAAGAATAACTTTCTGATGATGAACTCTTATATTCATCTAGGTTAGTACACAGAAAGAAGACATAGTCTGCTGCCAATACTACACACCCACCACGTGATACACAGCCATTCGCAGCACACATTTTTCCTTCTATCTATTTTTGTTTCACTTTATGGATTTTTCCGTCTATGTAGCAGACATGAGCCACATCTGTAAACAGATAAACTAAGGCTTTCATCATGCTGAGAGATGCAATTTGGTGGTGAAGTGGATGGAGTTTTGAACTTGGAGTAAAAAAAAACCAAGTTTGAAGCCTTAGATATTTACAAGCCGTGTGACTCTTGGCAAGTCACAATGTCTTTCAGCTCAGCTTGCTTCCTCAGCTATGAAAGGGGGAATAATAATATCTCCTACCTTGCAGGGTTGTTGTGAGGATAAAGTAAAATGTCTTGTAAACCTTTCAGTGCCATATAAATACTAGCCATCATCATCGTCACTATGTTGAAATGATCAACAAGACAGACTGACCTGTCAATCATCCCCGGAGAGAAGATCTGTCTGAGCCTGTCCAGAGAGCTTGCTGACCCCTTCTTTTGTGTGATTGGAGCTTCCCAGCAACTCACTCCCCTTCAGAGATATGGATTTATTTTTCTAAGCAACTCATTCCTCATTCTTTCACAGGGGCATAGCCTCACTTCAAACCCAACTTTCTAAATGGCTTCTTTCAAGAGAAAGTAAAAAGCCTGCCTAAGCTCACTTTTTTTTAAACTATCAGTGTCTGGGTTTCATATTCTTTTGTCAGACTTGTAACAGTCCACTATTGGCAAAGAGGATGATGGGAAGTAATTTTCCAAAGCAGGAAAGGTAGGTATGAGAGGCAATTGCCCTGTCAGTACTTCCAGAGTTTCGGCTCAGCAGTCAATTAGAAGTGTCATTGGCAGACAGGAAGAACAGTCAGAGGATATGGACAGCACTGCTCTGAAGAGGGGAGAGGGCAAGGTGGAAGGGAAAGCCCCTCCATCATGTGTTCCCAAGAAGGTTCTCTTCATATTATCCTGACAACCCCCATCCTGGTTCAGCCGACCCTATGTCTGGGCCAAATTCTTCATCTTTCTAAAACAAGGAATATTCTTTCTTTCCCTTCGGTCTCATGATATGAGCACTAAGTAATAATCCCAGGTAGCTTGGATTTATATTGGCCAATATTTTGTAACAAGTTAAAATTGTAGAAACTAAAGTGTGCATTTAGAACAAAGGCTAAGGCTTTCTTTGCCCAGAGGGAAGACAGGAAGTTAAAGAGAGTCAATAACCCACAGGAATTTTCAGTTACTTACCTGGAGGGAGGGAGAAGGTGGAGAAATAGTGTGTCATCAGTCACAAACCCTCTCTACCCAACTCACACTTCTCCAACACTCTGTACTCATAATTCTTGTTTACCAGGATTTCCTCATTCCTCCTGCTTGCTAGGCTTCCACATTCTTCAAAGAACATTCCAGTGGAAAAAGCACTGGATTTAGTCAAAGAATATGATTCCAGCCTGCCTCTGAGTTTTACCATCCATGTGACCTTGGTCAAGTCACTTAACCTTCATGAGCTTCAATGTCATCATCTGTAAAATGATGGTGCTAGACTAGATACCCTGGAAGCGTCCCTTCCAGCTCCAGATCCTCTGATTCTATCCATAGACCCTTGTACAAGGGAGAGAGGGGAATATTTGGGAGTCCATATCAGCCCTCTCTTTGAATCACAATCCCTTTAATGTATGGCCATAGGCTTTTTGTCTTATGGAAAGTTTTTATGGCAAGGACTGGGCACACTGTAAGCCTTTCCAATTTGATAGAACCATTCAGAACTTGAGCTCCCCTGGCATAACTTCCAAGAACCCAGGGTTACCTCCATGTTTCCTACCACAAGATTAGGATTTTCTTTGAGGTATGCATGTAATACCTATAAATAGATCTTTCACGGCTAAATATAATACAGTGAAACTCCTCTAGACCACAAGAGATAAAATTCAGAGCCACCACACTATAGAGATGCTCTCATCTTCTGTACTGTATTGGGTGTTTCTATTACCTGGGTGTTCTAGAAAAGTTAGCCAAGCTTTGATTGAACATGAATCAGTCTAAAGAATTCTTGATCCCAGTTCTTATTATGCCCCTTTGGTTCATTGATAATTTAGGTCCTTTGGCCTGACTACCTGGTCTTCGTGGCACCTCCTGGATTTGTAACATATAATTAAACAGTGTAAACTTCCTCTGAGGCGTCTATTCTTGTTACATAAACATGAGGTCCTTTCCATTCCCATCTGTTTTTCAATTAATCATTCAGATTAAGGATTGTTTAGTTTTCATCAGCTTTGTTTTGATTCCTTACATCACAGTTCTACTGGACTTCAAACATAACTCTGAGAGTTTTACTGCCCTGCCCCATGCTCATTGCCATCAAAATGCATGATGTTTTTCCTCTGCAGAAATTGAAAAGCCTCCAGAGAGCTCGGAACATGACATCCAATCAGTAATGACTGCCACCCTTGCCGAACACTCATTGGTAGGTGACTTCAATTCTTTAAGCAAAATGTAAAGCATTTAAAATCTTCTCACCAAAAACTAAAAACAAAAATCACTACCTCACAGACAGATTAAGCAGAGCACTATGACAGAGCAAATTTAAGGTCTGGTTTTAAATTCAGGTTACTTCAATATTAGGTTTTAATACCTATCATAACTGAAAAAAGATTCCTTCTGAAAATTCAATCAACCAAATGAAAGGAGTGGTTCATTTGGTTGCTCATACTAAATCATCTCATTTTTCAATCCCGTTCACAAATTATGCAAGAATTTTTATTACTATTTGGCTCATAAATTTCTATTTTCCATCATGTCAATCAATTGTTCCTGCAAATTAAGCAGAAGGTTTTGCATTTTTTCTATTTATAACAAATGTGATTTGATCATACATTTCTCCCAAATCAAAGTATTGCTTGAGTTTGGCTCTAGGCATGAAGTGCAGTCTTGTTTACAAAAGTCACATATATATATATATATATGTATGTATATATATATATATATATCTCCTCATTTACTGATGATCCCTATGAATCTTTAACTTTAAAATAAAGTGTAAGCTAGAGGAACAGATAAGAAGCTTCCAGCATGAACCAAAGCAATATTTTTAGGATAAACCTTTGTAATAGAGTTTAAAGAAATAAAAGGCAAGATTTAGCTGAAATTATGTACAAGTAAATTTTAAGTCAGTCAATCAACAGACCATTTATAGCATGCTTACTATAAGCCAGGCACTAAAATAAGCACTGAGATTACAAAGAAAGGCCAAAAAAAAAAACCTCACCACTCTTAAAAATCACATTCCTTACTCTCAAAGCACATGTGTTCTTTCTTTTTCTTTCTTCCTTCTTTTCTTTCTTCCTTCCTTTTTTCTTCCTTTTTTTCCTTTCTGCCTTTCTTACCTCCTCCCTTTCTTTCTTCCTTTCTTTCTTACTTTCTTCCTTCCTTCCTTCTTTCTTCCTTCCAAACTTTTTTTAAATACTGAGTCTCCCCATCTCATGAACACTAGGAAGACAGGGGCTACTTGTGAATCCTATCCCACCGCTGATCTTCTTGGAAGCTTGGACTTACTCTGTTTCCAACTTAGGCTGGCCGCCTCTTCCATAGGCAACCCTTAGCAAAGCCTACTGAAGCTCAGAACTCCTAAGCTCAAGAGATCTGTCAGCCTCAGCCTTCATGGCAGCAGGGATTATAAATACGTACCACATGTAGCTAAAAGACACACATTCTAATAGAGATAGTGTGAATAAAAGCTCATTTAATGTCATTTTTGCTCTCTCTTTCTAAACCTATTTTCCAGGATGCAACCTTGAATCTTGGGTTTACACTTGGTCATCCTGAGTCTGAGACAGAAGACAGATCAGAGCAATATTTATCAAGTGAATTCTCTACTTCCAAGACAGCTGATGAAGCTTTCACGAGCCCTGTGAATTTAACTCCACCAACCCTTCTGACCTATGAGTCATCAGTGTTTCCAGAAGCACCTGAATCTGGAAAGGAAACTGAAAGAGAAGACACTTTGACTGACCACCATTCTGAAAGAGTTC